>CM022300.1:608916582-608941444 GCA_011799875.1 Thinopyrum elongatum | reverse complement strand
TTCTAATTTTAGGTCCGTTATGATTGAAATACGTGCACACACCCCGAGAAAGGCTTTCCTGAAATCTCGGACGCAAAAGAAAGAGACGTTCAAGTAATTAAGAAAAACAGAAGTCGGTAAAGTGGATACGAGGCAGCAGATCTTGGCGTCAGGTGTACACACCCATAGCTCGAATAGGGTGCTAGGCTCAGGGATAGAGAAAAAACAGGGAACAAAAATGATGAAAGAATGATTCATACCGAGGGATATTCACTCGAACACTAACAAGAATGATAACGGCTCGACTGGAGCGGTTTTAGAACTAGCTGGGAAGGCTTTAGGGAATAAAGATTGGAATGACTTCTATTTTAGTAGTCGTATGTAGATTGAAGACTGAACACATAACCCGAGAAAGCGTTTGCTGGAAATCTCGAGCCCAAAAATGTGGACGTTTAGTAATTCAAAAGCGGACTAGGAAGAGGATGAAAAACAAAAGTTTTGGCAGGTTAAAGTTGAGATTCGATGGGAGATAGATACGTTGTGTCATCAGTGTTACGACCAACACCATGGATAGAAACTAGAACAAGTGTGCTAGGCTCAGACTAGAGGAGAAACGGGGAACAAACTGAGAAAGAATATCATTACCGAGGGAATTCAACTCAGAACTAACAAGAATGATTAAATGCTCTGACTGGAGCGATTAGGAACTGGCTTTGGAAGCTCATCGGGAATAAAGATGAGAATGATCTTCTAATTTTTAGGTCCGATATTGTTTGAAATAGACCCACGAAGCTGTGATCTCGCAACAAAAACGTATCAAGACTCCCTGAGAAACCAAGTCCTTTGGTTAAATCTGAGACGATGTGCCAAATAAAAGACGTTAGGTCATCTAGGTGCTACCAGAGAACAACCAGAAATTACTAGAATAGTGGACTAGGCTCAGACATAAAGAAACAGGGGACAAACTAGATAGAAAAGAATGATATACCGAGGGAATTCACCTCAGAACTCAACACAATGATAACGGCTCCGGAACCCTGCTGACTGGAGGTTTTAGGAACTGCTGGAAGGCTCTAGGGGAATCAAGAGGAATGATTGCTAATTTTAGCCGTCGCTGTATGATTGAAATACATGCACGCACAACAACCCGAGAAAGCGTTCCTAGAAATCTCGGCCCAAAAAGGACGTGTAGTAATTAAAAGGGACTAGGATGAAAACAAAAGTTTTGGCAGTAAAGTTTGAGAGTCGATGGATGCCGTAATCCGTTGCATCATCAGGGTTACTGAGCCACACCAGGATAGGTAGAGAATGTGTGCTAGCTCACATAAGAGCACGAGACGACCAACGGGGGGGAACAAACACATGATGAAAGGAATGATCATCCGAGGGAAACCTCATCAAACTAACAAGAACCTGATATACATTGCTTCCGACTGGATGCGAGTTTAGGCACAGAGGAAGGCTTAGGGGAAATAACGATGGAATGACTTCAAATTTTTGAGGTCCGTTGGTTTGATTTGAAATACATGCACAACAACCCGAGAAAGAGTCCTGGAATCTCGCGCCCAAAAAAGACGTTTAGTAAATTCTAAAGGGAACTACGATGACAAAAACAAAAGTGTTGGGTGTTAAGTGTAGATCGATGGGTGCGTAGATCCGTTCGGTCATCAGGTTGTACGAAGCCACTACCCTTGAGATGCTGAATAGTGTGCTAGCTATCAGAGAAAAGAAGACGGGGAACAAACGTGAGTGAAAGAATATCAACCGAGGGAATCCTCAGACACAACAACGAATGATAACGCTCGCTCGGGAGCGGTAGGGAAACTGCGAAGGCTCTAGGGAACTAAAGATGGAATGATTTCTATTTTTTAGGTCCGTTATGATTGAAATGCGTGCACAAACCCCGAGACAAAGCGTCTGGAAATCTCGGCACAAAAAAAGGACGTTTAGTAATTCTAAAAGGGACTACAGAATGAAAAACAAAAAGTTTTGGCAGTTTAAAGTTTGAGATTCGATGGTGCCGTCAGATCCGTTTGGTCATCAGGTGTTATGAGCCACCCAGGATAGTAGATATGTGGTTAGGCTCACGATAGAGAAGAAAACGGGGAACAAACTGATTGAAAGAATTATCAACCGAGGGAATTCACTCAGAACTAACAACGAATGATAACGTGCTCCGACTGGAGCGGTTAGGAACTGCTGGAGAAGCTCTAGGGAATAAAGATGGAAGATTTTCTAATTTTTAGGTCCGTATGATTGAAATACGTGCACAACAACCCGAGAAGGTTCCTGGGAAATATCGGCCCAAAAAAGGACGTTTAGTAATTCTAAAAGACAACCAGGCATGAAAAATTAAACGATATTCAGGCAGTTAAAGTTTGAGATTCGATGGTGCCGTAATCCGTTGTCATCAGGTGTTACGAGCCACACCCAGGATAGCTAGAATAGTGTGCTAGGCTCAGACAGAGAAGAAACGGGGAACAAACTGATGAAGAAGAATAATCATACCGACTGAGCGGTTTAGGAAGTACTGGAGGCTTAGGGATAACAGATGAATGATTCTAATTTTAGTCCGTATGTGAAATACGCACACAACCCCGAGAAAGCGTTCCTAGAAATCTCGGCCCAAAAAAGGAAGTTAGATTCTAAGGTACTCAGAATGAAAAAACAAAAGTTCTTGCAGGTTTTTAAAGGGGGGGGATGTTGGGGAGATACGGGCACACAAACCCCGAGAAAAAGTTCCTGGAAATCTCGGCACCAAAAGGACGTTTAGTAATTCTAAAAGGACTACAGGATGAAAAAAAAAGTTTTGGAGAGTTAAAGTTTGAGATTCGATGGGCCGTTAGATCGTTTGGTCATTCAGGTGGTACGAGCCACACCCATGGATAGCTAGAATTAGTGTGTAGGCTCAGACTAGAGAAGAAGGGGGACAAACTGATGAAGAATTGTCATACCGAGGGAATTCACTCAGAATAACAAGAATGATAACGTGCCTCGACTGGAGCGGTTTAGGAACAGTGAAGGCTCTAGGGGAAATAAGATGGAATGGATCTAATTTTTAGGTCGTATGATTTGAAAACGTGCACACAAACCCGAGAAAGAGGTTCCTGGAAATCTCGGCCCAAAAAAGGACGTTTAGTAATTCTAAAAGGGATACAGGATGAAAAAAAAAGTTTGGACTGTTAAAGTTGAGATTCGATGGTGCCGTAAATCCGTTTGGATCAGGTGTTACGAGCCAACCCATGGAGCTAGAAATAGTGTGCTAGTCAGACTAGAGAAGGAAACGGGCGAACAAACTGATGAAGAGAATGATCAAACCGAGGGAATTACCATCAACGAACAACAAGAATGATACGTGCTCGAACTGGAGCGGTTTAGGAAGGCGTAGAAGGCTCTAGGGGAGTAAGAAGAGGAATGACTTCTAATTTATTAGTAGTATGATTTGATATTACGTGCACACAAACCCCGAGAAAGCGTTTCCTAGAAATCTCGGCCACAAAAAGCGTTTAGTAATTCTAAAAGGGACTACAGGATGAAAAAAAAAGTTTGGCAGTTAAAGTTTGAGATTCGATGGTGCCGTAGGATCCGTTGGTCATCAGGTGTTACGAGCCACACCATGGATAGCTAGAATTAGTGTGCTAGGCTCAGACTAGAGAAGAAACAGGGAACAAACTGATGAAAGAATTTATACCGAGGGGAATTCACTCAGAACTAACAAGAATGATAACGTGCTCCGACTAGAGGTGTTAGGAACTGCTGGAAGGCGTCTAGGGGAATAAAGATGGAATGATTTCTAATTTTTAGGTCCGGATGATTGAAATACGTGCACACAAAACCGAGAGAAAGCGTTCCTGGAAATATCGGCCCAAAAAAAGGACGTTTAGTAATTCTAAAAGAGAAACAGGATGAAAAAAAAGTTTGGCAGTTAAAGTTTGAGATTCGATGGTGCGTAAGATCCGTTTGGTCTCAGGTGTTACGAGCCACACCATGGATAGTTAGAATAGTGTGCAGGCTAAACTAGAGAAGAAACAGGGAACAAACTGATGAAAAGGAATACATACCGACGAGGGGAATTCACTCAGAACTAACAAGAAATGATAACGTGCTCCGACTGGAGCGGTTTAGGAACCTGTGGAAGGTCTAGGGGAAAAAGATGGATGACTTAATTTTACGTCCGTATGAGTTTAAAATACGTGCACCACAAAACCACGAGAAAGCGTTCCTGGAAATCTCGGCCCAAAAAGGACGTTTAGTAATTCTAAAAAGGAATACAGGATGAAAAAATAGTTTTGGCAGTTAAAAGTTTGAGATTCGATGGTGCGTAGATCCGTTGGTCATCAGGTGTTACGAGCCACACCATGGATAGCTGAATAGTGCTAGGCTCAGAATAGGTGACAAGGTAAGAATGTAACCAAACAAACAAAACAAAAAAAAAAAAAAGAGAACACAACGAAGAACAAAAAAAAACACACAAAACGGTGGGGAACAAACGAAAACCAAATACAACAAAAACAGTCAATAACTAGAACAACAAAAATACAACCCCACAAAAACCACAACCGCAATAAAGAACACCACCCCCCCCAGTCCAGATTCCACAACAACAACACCCCCTCGCATCCCTCCCCCCCACAAAAACACACCATCAACCCCCCCCCCCCCCCAGGCCCAACATAAAATTATGTTGCTTCAACCCCCACCTTCCCAAACCCCCTCCCCAGCCTCTAGGTGCTGATTCTTGACCAATTCCAATTACGTGCACACAAACCCCGCCCCCCCACCCCGCCCAGAAGTCTCCCCCTCTGGAGGACACCGCCCGCCTCCGGTTACAACGAGGTGAGAAGACTGTGAGACGAAGAAATAACAAATGATAGTAGACATGGACGGAATGCTGGGAAGCTCTAGGGGAATAAAGATGGAATGATTTCTAATTTTTATGTCCAGTATGATTGAAATACATGCACACAAACCCGAGAAAGCGTCCTGGAAATCTCGGCCCAAAAAAGGGACGATTAGTAATTCTAAAAGGGGACTACAGGAGAAAAAAACAATAGTTTGGGCGTTAAAGTTTGAGATTCGATGGTGACGTAAATCCGTTTGGTCATCAGGTATTACGAGCCACACCCGGTATAAGCTAGATAGTGTGCTAGGCTACAGATAGAGAAAAACGGGGAACAAACTGATGAAGAATGATAATACCGACTGGAGCGGTTTAGGAACTGCTGGAAGGCTTAGGGGGTAAAGATGGAATGATTCTAATTTTAGGTCCGTTATGATTTGAAAATACGTGCACACAAACCTCCGAGAAAGCATTCCTGGAAATCTCGGCACAAAAAAAGGACGTTTAGTAATTCTAAAAGGGACTACGGAATGAAAAAAAAGGATTGGCAGTGAAGTTTGAGATTCGATGGTGCCGTAGATCCGTAATCATTTGGTCATCAGGTGTTCCGAGCCACACCCATGGATAGCTAGAAATACGGTTTAGGCTCATACTAGAGAAGAAACGGGGAACAAACTGATGAAGGAATTTATACGAGGGAATTCACTCAGAAACTAACAAGAATGATAACGTGCTCCGACTGGAGCGGTTTAGGAACTGCTGGAAGGCTCTAGGGCAATAAAGATGGAATGACTTTCTAATTTTTAGGTCTGTATGGTTTGAAATACGTGCACACAAACCCCAAGCGAAAGCGTTCCTGGAAATCTCGGCCCAAAATAGGACGTTTAGTATTCTAAAAGGGAATAAAGGATGGAAAAACAATAGTTTTGGCGTTAAAGTTTGAGGATTCGATGGTGCCGTAAGTCCGTTGGTCTAAGTGTTACGAGCCCACCCATGGAATTGCTAGAATAGTGTGCTAGGCTCAGACTAGAGAAGAAACGGGGAACAACTTGATGAAAGAATGATCATATCCGACTGGAGCGGTTTAGGAACTGAGGAAGGCTCTAGGGGATAAAGATGGAATGATTTTAATTTTTAGGTCCGTATGATTTGAAATACAGCCACAAAAACCTGAGAAAGCGTCTGGAAATCTCGGCACAAAAAAAGGACGTTTAGTAATTATAATAGGGACTTAGGATGAAAAACAAAAAGATTTCAGTAAAGTTTGAAGATTCGATGGTGCCGTAGATCCGTTTGGTCATCAGTGTCCGAGCCACACCAATGGATAGCTAGAATACTGTGTAGGCTCAACTAGAGAAAACGGGGGAACAAATAATGAAAGAATTATCATACCAAGGAATTCATCAGAAACTAACAAGATGATAACGTGCTCCGACTGGAGCGGTTTAGGAACTGCTGGAAGGCTCTAGGGGAATAAAGATGGAATGATTTCTAATTTTTAGGTCGTATGATTTCTTAAATACCGTGCACACAAACCGCGAGAAATGCGTTCCTGGAAATCTCGGCCCAAAAAAGGACATTTAGTAATTCTAAAAGAGACACAGGACGAAAAAATAAAAGTGTTGGAGTTAAAGTTTGAGATTCGATGGTGCCGTAAATCCGTTGGTCATCAGGTGTGTTACGAGCCACACATGGATAGCTAGAATAGTGTGCTCAGGCCATACTAGAGAAGAAACAGGAACAGAAAATGATTAACAGAAGTCATACACGAGGGAACTTCACAGAACTAACAAGAATGAGTAACGTGCTCAAACTGGAGTGGTTTAGGAACTGCTGGAAGGATCTAGGGGAATAAAGATGGAATGAATTCTCATTTTAGGTCCGTATGGTTTGAAATACGTGCACACAAAACCCGAGAAAGCGTTCCTGGAAATGCTCGGCCAAAAAAGGAGTTAGTAATTCTAAAAGGGACTACAGGATGAAAAACATAGTTTGGCAGTTAAAGTTTGAGATTCGATGGTGCCGTAAATCCTTTGGTCATCAGGGTTAGAGCCACACCATGATAGCTAGAATAGTTGCTAGGCTCAGACTAGAGAAGAAACGGGGAACAAACTGATGAAAGAAATGCTCATACCGTCTGGAGCGGTTTAGGAACTGCTGGAAGGTCTAGGGAAAAAATATGGAATTGATTTCTAATTTTTAGGTTCGTATGATTTGAAATAAGTGCAGACAAAACCCCGAGAAAGCGTTCCTGGAAATCTCGCACAAAAAAGGACGTTTAGTAATTCTAAAAGGGACTACGGATGAAAAACAAAAAAATTGGCAGTTTAAAGTTGGATTTGTGTGCATAGATCGTTTGGTATCAGGGTTGCCACACCCATGGATAGCTAGAAATATGTGCTTAGGCTCAGTACTAGAGAAGAAACGGGGAAAAATGATGAAAGAATTATCATACCGAGGAATTCACTCAGAACTAACAAGAATGATAACGTGCTCGACTGGAGCGGTTTAGGAACATGCTGGAAGGTTCTAGGGAAATAAAGATGGATGATTTCTAATTTTTAGGTCCGTATGATTGAAATACGTGCACACAAACCCGAGAAAGCGTTCCTGGAAATCTCGGCTCAAAAAAGGACGTTTAGTATATCTAAAAGGGACTACAGGATGAAAAATAAAAGTTTTGGCAGTTTAAAGTTTGAGATTCGGATGGTGCCATAAATCCGTTTGGTCATCAGGTTTACGAGCCACACCCATAGGAAGCTAGAATAGTGTGCTAGGCTATACTAGAGAAGAAAGAGGGAACAAACTGAAAAGAATGATGCATACCGAGGGAATCACTCAGAACTAACAAGAATGATAACGTGCTCCGACTGGAGGGTTTAGGAACTGCTGGAAGGTCTAGGGGAATAAGATGGAATGATTCTAATTTTTAAATCGATGGTTGAAATACGTGCACACAAACCCAAGAAAGCGTTCCTGGAAATATCGGCCACAAAAAAGGACGTTTAGTAATTCTAAAAGGGACTACAGGATGAAAAACAATAGTTTTGGCAGTTAAAGTTTGAGATTCGATGGTGCCGTAAAATCCGTTTGGGTCAAGGTGTAGAGCCACACCATGGATAGCTAGAATAGTGTGTCTAGGCTAAGATAGAGAAGAAACGGGGGAAACAAACTGAGGAAAAGAATAGATCATAACCGACTGGAGCGGGTTTAGGAAAGCTGGAAGGCTCTAGGGGAATAAAGATGAATGACTTCTAATATTTTAGGTCCGTATGATTTGAAATACGTGCACACAAACCCCGAGAAAGCGTTCCTGGAAATCTCGGCAAAAAAGGACGTTTAGTAATTCTAAAAAGGGACTATGGAATGAAAAAAAAACGTTTGGAGTTAAAGTTTGAGATTCGATGGTGCCGTAGATCCGTCTGTATCAGGTGTTATCGAGCCACACCCATGGATAGCTAGAATAGTGTGTAGGCTCAACTAGAGAAAGAAACGGGGAAAAAAACTGATGAAAGAATTATCATACCGAGGGATATTCTCAGAAACTAACAAGAATGATAACGTGCTCCGACGGGAGCGGTTTAGGAACTGAATGGAAGGTTAGGGCAATAAAGATGGAATGACTTCTAATTTTTAGGTCCGAGATTTGAAATACGTGCACACAAACCCCGAGAAAGAGTTCCTGGAAAATCGTCGGCCCAAAAAAGACGTTTAGTTAATTCTAAAAGGACTACAGGATGAAAAACAATAGTTTTGGCAGTTAAAGTTTGAGATTCGATGTGCCGTAATCCGTTTGGTCATAGGTGTTATAGCCCACACCATGGATAGCTAAGAATAGTGTGGCTCAGCTAGACTAGAGAAGAACGGGGGAAAACAAACTGATGAAAGAATGGACTAATACGACTGGAGCGGTTTAGGAACGTGCTGGAAGGCTCTAGGGGAATAAGATGGAATGATTTCTAATTTTTAGGTCCGTATGATTTGAAACTACGTGCACACAACCCGAGAAAGCGTTCCTGGAAATCTCGGCACAAAAAAGGACTGTTTGTAATTCTAATAGGGACTAGGAATGCAAAAAACAAAAGATTTGGCAGTTAAGTTTGAGATTCGATGGTGCCGTAAATCCGTTTGGTCATCAGGTGTTCCGAGCCACACCATGGATAGCTAGACAAATGTGTTAGGCTCATATAGAGAAGAAACGGGGAACAAACTAATGAAAGAATATCAATACCAAGGGAATTAACTCAGACTAACAAGAATGATAACGTGCTCCGACTGGAGCGGTTTAGGAACTGCTGCTGGCTCTAGGGGAATAAAGATGGACTGATTATTCATTTTAGGCTACGATGATATGAAATAGTGCAACACAAACCGCGAGAAAGGTGCTGAAAATCTCGGCCCAAAAAAGGACATTAGTAATCTAAAAGAGACTACAGGAAAAAAATAAAAGTTTTGGCAGTTAAAGTTTGAGATTCGATGGGCCGTAAATCCGTTTGGTCATCAGGTGTTACGAGCCACACCATGGATAGCTGAGAATAGTGTGCTAGGCTCATACTAGAGAGAAAAGGGAACAAACTGATGAAAGAATGTCATACCGAGGGAATCACTCAGAACTACAAAATGATAACGTGCTCCGACTGGAGCGGTTTAGGAACGTGGAAGGTCTAGGGGAATAAAGATGGAATGACTTCTAATTTTTAGGTCCGTATGGTTGAAATACGTGCACACAAACGCGAGAAAGCGTTCTGTGAAATCTCGGCCACAAAAAGGACGTTTAGTAATTCTAAAAGGGACTACATGGATGAAAAAACAAAGTTTTGGCAGTTAAAGTTTGAGATTCAATGGTGCCGCAGATCCGTTTGGTCAGAGGTGTTACGAGCCACACCCATGGATAGCCGAATAGTGTGCTAGGCTCAGACTAGAGAAGAAACGGGGAAACAAACTGATGAAGAATATCATACCGAGGGGAATTCACTCAGAACTAACAAGAATGATAACGTGCCCCGACTGGAGCGGTTTAGGAACGCTGGAAGGCTCTAGGGGAATAAAATGGAATGATTTTAATTTTAGGCCTATGATTTGAAATACGTGCACACAAACCGAGCGAGAAAGCGGTTCTGGAAATCTGGCCAAAAAAGGACGTTTAGTAATTTAAAAGAGACTACAGGATGAAAAAAAAAGTTTTGGCCAGTTAGAAGTTTGAGAGTCAATGTGTTGCCGTAGAAACGTTTGGTCATCAGGTGTTCCGAGCCACACCCATGGATAGCTAGAATACTGTGCTAGGCTCAGACTAGAGATGAAAGGGGAACAAACTGATTGAAAGAATATCTACGAGGGAATTCACTAGAACTAACAAGAATGATAACGTGCTCCGACTAGGAGCGGTTAGGAACAGCGGGAAGGCTAGGGGAATAAAGATGGAACGATTCTAATTTTTTAGGCCGTATTGATTTGAAATACGTGCACACCAAACGCGAGAAAGCGTTCCTGGAAATCTTGGCCCAAAAAAGGACGTGTTAGATTCTAAAAGGGACTACCTGGATGAAAACAAAAGTTTTGCAGTTAAAGTTCAGATTCATGGTGGCCGTAGATCCGTTTGGTCATCAGGTGCTTTGAGCCACACCCATGGATAGCTAGAATACTGTGTTAGGATAGGATAGAGAAGAAACGGGGAACAACTGATGAAAGAATATCATACCGAGGGAATTCACTCAGAACTAACAAGAATGATAACGTGCTCAGACTGAGCGTTAGGGAAACAGCTGGAAGGCTCTAGGGGAATAAAGATGGCAAGACTTCTAATTTTCAGGTCCGTATGATTTGAAATACGTGCACACAAACCCCGAGGAAAAGCGTTCCTGGAAATCTCGGCCCAAAAAAGGACGTTTAGTAATTCTAAAAGGACTGCATATGAAAAAACAAAGTTTTGGCAGTTAAAAGTTTTGAGATTCGATGGTGCCGAGATCCGTTTGTTTGGTCATAAGGTGTTACGAGCCACACCCATGGATAGCTAGAATAGTGTGTTAGGCTCAGACTAGAGAAGAAGAAAGGTTGAACAAAACTGATGAAAGAATTATCATACGAGGAATTCACTACAGAACTAACAAGACTGATAACAGTTGACTCCTGACGGCGGTTTAGGAACTGCTGAAAGGCTCCGGAGAATAGATAAAGATGGAATGATTCTAATTTTTTAGGTCACGATTAGATTTGATACATGCACACAAACCCCGGATGGAAAGGTTTCCTGGAAACCGACACAAAAAGGACGGTTTAGTAATTCTAAAGGGACTACAGAATGAAAAACAAAAGTTCACTCAGAATAGATAATGTGCTAGGCTCAGAATATAGAAGGGAAACGGTGAACAACTGATGAAAGAATTATCATACCGAGGGAATTCACTCAGAACTAACAAGAATGATAACGTGCTCCGACTGGAGCGGTTTAGGAACTGCTGGAAGCCCCTAGGGGAATAAACATGGAATGATTTCTAATTTTTAGGTCCGTATGATTTGAAATACGTGCACACAAACCCCGAGAAAGTGTTTCTGGAAATCTCGGCCCAAAAAAGGACGTTTAGTAATTCTAAAATGGACTACAGGATGAAAAACAAAAGTTTTGGCAGTTAAAGTTTGAGATTCATTGGTGCCGTAGATCCATTTGGTCATCAGGTATTACGAGCCACACCCATAGATAGCTTGAATAGTGTTTTAGGCTCAGGCTAGAGCAAAAATTGGGAACAAACTGATGAAAGAATGATCATACCGAGGGAATTCACTCTGAACTAACAAGAATGATAACGTGCTCCGACTGGAGTGGTTTAGGAACTGCTGGAAGGCTCTAGGGGAATAAAGATGGAATGATTTCTAATTTTTTAGGTCCATATGATTTGAAATACGTGCACACAAACCCCGAGAAAGCATTCCGGGAAATCTCGGCCCAAAAAAGGACGTTTAGTAATTCTAAAAGGGACTACGGAATGAAAAATAAAAGTTTTGGCAGTTAAAGTTTGAGATTCGATGGTGCCGTAAATCCGTTTGATCATCAGGTGTCAGGAGCCACACCATGGATAGCTAGAATAGTGTGTTAGGCTTAGACTAGAGAAGAAATGGAGACCAAACTGATGAAAGAATGATCATACCGAGGGAATTCACTTAGAACTAACAAGAATGATAACGTGCTCCGACTGGAGCGGTTTAGTAACTGCTGGAAGGCTCTAGGGGAATAAAGATGGAATGACTTCTAATTTTTAGGTCCGTATGATTTGAAATACGTGCACACAAACCCCAAGAAAGCGTTCCTGGAAATCTCGGCCCAAAAAAGGACGTTTAGTAATTCTAAAACGGACTACAGGATGAAAAACAATAGTTTTGGCAGTTAAAGTTTGAGATTCGATGGTGCCGTAGATCCGTTTGGTCATCAGGTGTTACGAGCCACACCCATGGATAGCTACAATAGTGCGCTAGGCTCAGACTAGAGAAGAAACGGGGAACAAACTGTTGAAAGAATTATCATACCGAGGGAATTCACTCAGAACTAACAAGAATGATAACATGCTCCGACTGGAGCGGTTTAGGAACTGCTGGAAGGCTCTAGGGGAATAAAGATGGAATGACTTCTAATTTTTAGGTCCGTATGATTTGAAATACGTGCACACAAACCCCGAGAAATCCTTCCTGGAAATCTCGGCCCAAAAAAGGACGTTTAGTAATTCTAAAAGGGACTACGGAATGAAAAACAAAAGTTTTGGCAGTTAAATTTGAGATTCGATTGTGCCGTAAATCCGTTTGGTCATCAGGTGTTACGAGCCACACCCATGGATAGCTAGAATAGTGTGTTAGGCTCAGGCTAGAGCAGAAACGGGGAACAAACTGATGAAAGAATGATCATACCGAGGGAATACACTCAGAACTAACAAGAATGATAACGTGCTCCGACTGGAGCGGTTGAGGAACTGCTGGAAGGCTCTAGGGGAATAAAGATGGAATGATTTCTAATTTTTACGTCTGTATGATTTGAAATACGTGCACACAAACCCCGAGAAAGCGTTCCTGGAAATCTCGGCCCAAAAAAGGACGTTTAGTAATTCTAAAAGGGACTACAGAATGAAAAATAAAAGTTTTGGCAGTTAAAGTTTGAGATTCGATGGTGCCGTAAATCCGTTTGGTCATCAGGTGTTACGAGCCACACCATGGATAGCTAGAATAGTGTGTTGGGCTCAGACTAGAGAAGAAATGGAGAACAAACTGATGAAAGAATGATCATACCGAGGGAATTTACTCAGAACTAACAAGAATGATAACGTGCTCCGACTGGAGCGGTTTAGGAACTGCTAGAACGCTCTAGGGGAGTAAAGATGGAATGACTTCTTATTTCTTGGTCTGTATGATTTGAAATACGTGCACACAAACCCCGAGAAAGCGTTCCTAGAAATCTCGGCCCAAAAACGGACGTTTAGTAATTCTAAAAGGGACTACAGGACGAAAAACCAAAGTTTTGGCAGTTAAAGTTTGAGATTCAATGGTGCCTTAGATCCGTTTGGTCATCAGGTGTTACGAGCCAAACCCATGGATAGCTAGAATAGTGTGCAGGGCTCATACTAGAGAAGAAATAGGGAACAAACTGATGAAAGAATGATGATAACGTCCTCCGACTGGAGCGGTTTAGGAACAACTGGAAGGCTCTAGGGGAATAAAGATGGAACGACTTCTAATTTTTAGGTCCGTATGGTTTGAAATACATGCACACAAACCGCGAGCAAGCGTTCCTGGAAATCTCGGCCCAAAAAAGGACGTTTAGTAATTCTAAAAAGGACTACATGATGAAAAACAAAAGTTTTGGCAGTTAAAGTTTGAGATTCAATGGTGTCGTAGATCCGTTTGGTCATCAGGTGTTCCAAGCCACACCCATGGATAGCTAGAATACTGTGTTAGGCTCAGACTATAGAAGAAACGGGGAACAAACTGATGAAAGAATTATCATACCGAGGGAATTCACTCAGAACTAACAAGAATGATAACGTGCTCTGACTGGAGCGGTTTAGGAACTGCTGGAAGGCTCTAGGGGAATAAATATGGAATGATTTCTAATTTTTAGGTCTGTATGATTTGAAATACGTGCACACAAACTGCGAGAAAGCATTCCTGGAAATCTCGGCCCAAAAAAGGACGTTTAGTAATTCTAAAAGAGACTACAGGATGAAAAATAAAAGTTTTGGCAGTTAAAGTTTGAGATTCAATGGTGCCGTAGATCCGTTTGGTCATCAGGTGTTCCGAGCCACACCCATGGATAGCTAGAATACTGTGCTAGGCTCAGACTAGAGAAGAAACGGGGAACAAACTGATGAAAGAATTATCATACCGAGGGAATTCACTTAGAACTAACAAGAATGATAACGTGCTCCGACTAGAGCGGTTTAGGAACAGCTGGAAGGCTCTAGGGGAATAAAGATGGAACGACTTCTAATTTTTAGGTCCATATGATTTGAAATACGTACACACAAACCGCGAGAAAGCGTTCCTGGAAATCTCGGCCCAAAAAAGGACATTTAGTAATTCTAAAAGGGACTACATGATGAAAAACAAAAGTTTTGGCAGTTAAAGTTTGAGATTCAATGGTGCCGTAGATCCGTTTGGTCATCAGGTGTTCCGAGCCACACCCATGGATAGCTAGAATACTGTGTTAGGCTCGGACTACAGAAGAAGAAACGGGGAACAAACATGATGAAAGAATGATCATACCGAGGGAATTCACTTAGAACTAACAAGAATGATAACGTGCTCCGACTGGAGCGGGTTAGGAAACTGCTGGAAGCCTCTAGGGGCATAAATATGGAATGATTTTAATTTTTAGGGCCGTATGATTTGAAATACGTGCACACAAACCCCGAGAAAGCGTTCCTGGAAATCTTGGCACAAAAAGGACGTTTAGTAATTCTAAAACGGACTCCAGAATGAAAAACAATAGTTTTGGCAGTTAAAGTTTGAGATTCGATGGTTGCCGTAGATCCGTTTGCTCGTCAGGTGTTACAGCCACACCCATGGATAGTAGAATGTGGTTAGGCTCAGGCTAGAAGACAGAAAAGGGGAACAAACTGATGAAAGAATGATCATACCGAGGGGATTCACGCAGAACTAACAAGAATGATACGTCTCCGACTGGAGCGGTTTAGGAACTGCTAGAAGGCTCTAGGGCAATAAAGATGGAATGACTTCAATTTTTAGGTCCGTATGATCTGAAATACGTGCACACAAACCGCGAGAAAGCGTTCCTGGAAATCTCGGCCCAAAAAAGGACGTTTAGTAATTCTAAAAGGGACTAAGGATGAAAAAAACAAAGTTTGGCTGTTAAAGTATGAGATTCGATGGTGTCGTAGATCCATTTGGTCATCAGGTGTTACGAGCCACACCCTGGATAGCCAGAATAGTGTGCTGGCTCATACTAGAGAAAGAAACGGGGAACAAACTGATGAAAAATGATCATACCGAGGGAATTCACTCAGATCCAACAACAATGATAACGTGCTCCGACTGGAGCGGTTTAGGAAATGCTGGAAGGTCTAGGGGAATAAAGATGGAATGACTTCTAATTTTTAGGTCCGTTATGATTGAAATACGTGAAACACAAACCCTGAAAGCGTTCCTGGAAATCTCGGCCCAAAAAAGGACGTTTAGTAATTCTAAAAGGGACTAGGAATGAAAAACAAAGTTTTGGCAGTTAAAGTATGAGATTCGATGGTGCCGTAGATCCGTTGGTCATCAGGTGTTACGAGCCACACCCATGGATAGCTAGAATAGTGTGTTAGGTCATACTAGAGAGAAGAAACGGGGAACAAACTGATGAAAGAATATCATACCGAGGGAATCACTCAGAACTCAACAAGAATGATAACGTGCTCCGACTAGAGCGGTTTAGGAACTGCGGAAGGCTAAAGGGAATAAAGATGGAATGATTCTAATTTTTAGGTCGTATGATTTGAAATACGTGCACACAAACCCCAAAAAGGTTCCTGGAAATCTCGGCCCAAAAAAGGACGTTTAGTAATTCTAAAAGGGACTACAGGATGAAAAACAAAAGTTTTGGCTTGTTAAAGTTTGAGAGATTCGATAGGTGCGCTAGATCAGTTTGGTCATCAGGTGCTACGAGCCACACCCATGGATAGCTAGAATAGTGTGGCTAGGCTCAGACTAGAGAAGAAACGGGGGAACAAACTGATGAAAGAATTATCATCCGAGGGAATTCACTTAGAACTAACAAGAATGATAACGTGCTCGACTGGAGCAGTTTAGGAACTGCTAGAAGGCTCTAGGGGAATAAAGATGGAATGACTTTAATTTTTAGGTCCGTATGATTTGAAATACGTGCACACAAACCCGAGAAAGCATTCCTGGAAATCTCGGCCCAAAAAAGGACGTTTAGTAATTCCAAAAGGCACTACATGATGAAAAACGAAAGTTTTGGCAGTTAAGTTTGGAGTTCGAGAGGTGCCGTAGATCCGTTGGTCATCAGGTGTTACGAGCCACACCCATGGATAGCTAGAATAGTGTGCTAGGCTCAGACTAGAGAAAAACGGGGGGAACAAACTAATGAAAGAATGATCATACCGAGGGATTTCACTCAGAACTAACAAGAATGATAACGTATCCGACTGGAGCGGTTTAGGAATAGCTGGAAGGCTCTCAGGGCAATAAAGATGGAATGACTTCTAATTTTTAGGTCCGTATGATTGAAAACGTGCACACAAAAACCCGAGAAAGCGTTCCTGGAAATCTCGGCCCAAAAAAGGACGTTTAGTAATTCTAAAAGCGACTACGGAATAACAAAACAAAAGATTTGGCAGTTAAAGTTTGAGATTCGATGGTGCCGTAGATCCGTTTGGTCATCAGGTGTTACGAGCCACACCCATGGATAGCTAGACTAGTGTTTAGGCTCAGACTAGAGAAGAAACGGGGAACAAACTGATGAAAGAATTATCATACCGAGGGAATTCACTCAGAAACTAACAAGAAGATAATGTGCTCCGACTGGAGCGGTTTAGGAACTGCTGGAAGTCCTAGGGGAATAAAGATGAAATGATTTCTAATTTTTAGGTCCGTATGATTTGAAATAGTGCACACAAACCCGAGAAAGCGTTCCTGGAAATCTCGACACAAAAAGGACGTTCAATGGTAATTCTAAAAGGGACTACAGAATGAAAAACAAAAGTTCACTCAGAATAGTGTGTACGGCTCAGACTATAGAGAAACAGGGAACAAACTGATTGAAAGAATTATCATACCGAGGGAATTCACTCAGAACTAACAAGATGATAACGTGCTCCGACTGGAGCGGTTTAGGAACTGCTGGAAGGCTCTAGGGGAATAAAGATGGAGATGATTTCTAATTTTAGGTCGTATGATTTGAAATACATGCACGCAAACCCCGAGAAAGCGTTCCTGGAATCTCAGCCCAAAAAAGGCGTTAGTAATTCTAAAAGGGATTACAGATGAAAACAAAGTTTTGGCAGTTAAAGTTTGAGATTCGATGGAGCCGTAGATCCGTTTGTCATCAGGTGTTATGAACCACACCCATGGATAGGTAGAATAGTGTGCTAGGCTCAGACTAGAGAAGAAACGGGGAACAAACTGATGAAGAATGATCATCCGAGGGAATTCACTCAGAAATAACAAGAATGATAACATGCTCTGACTGGAGCGATTTAGGAACAGCTGGAAGGCTCTAGGGGAATAAGATGGAATGACTTAAATTTTTGGTCCGTTTGGTTTGAAATACATGCACACAAACCCGAGAAAGCGTTTCCTGGAAATCTCGGCAAAAAAGACGTTTAGTAATTCTAAAAGGGACTACAGGATGAAAAACAAAAGTTTTGCTGTTAAAGTTGAGATTCGATGGTGCCGTAGATCAGTTTGGTCATCAGGTGTTACGAGCCACACCCTGGATAGCTAGATAGTGTGCTAGGCTCATACTGAGAAGAAACGGGGAACAACTGATGAAAAGAATGATCATACCGAGGGAATTCACTCAGATCCAACAAACAATGATAACGTGCTCGATGGAGCGGTTTAGGAAACTGCTGGAAGGCTCTAGGGGAATAAAGATGGAATGATTTCTAATTTTTGGTCCGTATGATTGAAATACGTGCACACAAAACCCGAGAAAGCGTTCCTAGAAATCTCGGCACACAAAAAAGGACGTTTAGTAATTCTAAAAGGGGACTACGGAATGAAAAACAAAAGTTTTGGCAGTTAAAGTTTGAGATTCGATGGTGCCGTCAATCCGTTGATCATCAGGTGTTATGAGCCACACCAAGGATAGGTAGAATTGTGTGTTAGGCTCAGACTAGAGAAGAAAAGGAGAAACAAACTGATGAAAGAATGATCATACGAGGGAATCACTCAGAAACTAACAGATGATAAAGTGCTCCGACTGGAGCGGTTTAGGAACAGCTGGAGGCTCTAGGGGAATAACAGATGGAATAACTTCTAATTTTTAGGTCCGTTGATTTGAAATACGTGCACACAAACCCCGAGAAGAAGCGTTCCTGGAAATCTCGGCCCAAAAAAGGACGTTTAGGTAATTCTAAAAGGGACTACAGAATGAAAAACAAAAGTTTTGGCAGTTAAAGTTTGAGATTCGATGTGCTGCCGTGATCCGTTCGGTCATCAGTGTTACAGCCAACCATGGATAGCTAGAATAGTGTGCTAGGATCAGACTAGAGAGAAGAAACGGGGAAACAAACGATGAAAGATTATCATACCGAGGGAATTCACTCAGAACTAACAAGAATGATAACGTGCTCCGACTGGAGCGGTTTTAGGAACTGCTGGAAGGCTCTAGGGGAATAAAGATGGAAAGATTTCATTTTTAGGTCGTATGATTTGAAATGCGTGCACACAAACCCCGAGAAAGCATTCCTGAAATCTCGACACAAAAGGACGTTAGTAATCTCTAAAAGGGACTCAGAATGAAAAACAAAAGTTTTGGCAGTTAAGTGTTGCGATTCGATGGTGCCGTAGATCCGTTTGGTCATCAGGTGTTATGAGCCACACCATGGATAGCTAGAATAGTGTGTTAGGCTCAGACTAGAGAAAACGGGGAACAAACTGATGAAGAATTATCTACCGAGGGAATTCACTAGAACTAACAAGAATGATAACGTGCTCCGACTGGAGCGGTTTAGGAACTGATGGAAGGTCTAGGGGAATAAAGATGAAATGGTTTCTAATTTTAGGTCCGTATGATCTGAATACGTGCACACAGACCGCGAGAAAGCGTTCCTGGAAATCTCGGCCCAAAAAAGGAAGTTTAGTAATTCTAAAAAGGACTACAGGATGAAAAAAAAAGTTTTGGCAGTTAAAGTTTGAGATTCGATGGTGCCGTAAATCCGTTTGGTCAATCAGGTGTTAACGAGCCAACCATGGATAGCTAGAACAGTGTTGCTAGGCTCAGACTAGAGAAGAAAGAAACGGGGAACAAACTGGAAGAAAGAATACTAATTACCGACTTGAGCGGTTTAGGAACTGCTGGAAGGCTCTAGGGGAATAAAGATGGAAATGATTTCTAATTTTTAGGTCCGTATGATTGGAAAACATGCACACAAACCCCGAGGAAAGCGTTCCTAGAAATCTCGGCCCAAAAAGGACGTTTAGTAATTCAAAAGGGACTACAGAATGAACAAAATTTTGGCAGTTTAAAGTTGAGATCGTGCACCCAGAACCCGGAAAGTGGTCCTAGAAATCTCGGCACAAAAAAAAAGGACGTTTGTAATTCTAAAAGGGACTACAGGATGAAAAAAAATAGTTTGGCAGTAGTTAAAGTTTGAGATTCGATGGTGCCGTAGATCAGTTTGTCATCAGGTGTTACGAGCCACACCCATGGATAGAGGAATGGTGCTAGGTCAGACTAGAGAAGAAACGGGGAACAAACGATGAAAGAATGTCATGACCGAGGGGAATTCACTCAGAAACTAAACAGAATGCGAAAGTGCTCCGACTGGAGCGGGTTAGGAACAGCTGGAAGCTAAGGGAAAAAAGATGAATGACTTGTAATTTTAAGTCGTATGATTGAAACACAGTGCACAACAAACCCCGAGAAAAAGCGTTCCTGGAATCTCGGCCCAAAAAAAGGACGTTTAGTAATCTAAAAGGGAGTAAGGATGAACAAAAAAGTTTTGGCTTAAAGTTTGGATTCGATGGTGCCGTAGATATGTTGGTCATCAGGGTTACGGCGCCACCCATGGATAGCTGATAGTGTGCAGGCTCAGATAGAGAAGAACGGGGAACAAAACTGATGAAAGAATTGATCAACCGAGGGGAATTCACTCAGAACTAACAAGAATGATAACGGCTCGCTGGAATTTCCTTAGCCGCCCACCAAGCTATTCAACAAACCAACACATACCACCAAGCACAATTACTAGGCTCCCTAAGACAAACGGGACAATTGGGATGTCACTCAAATTCTTAACAGGCAACAAATACAGCGTGAACTCCGACTGGAGCGGTTTAGGAACGGCTGGGAAGGCCTAGGGGAATAAAGATGGAATGAACTTCTAATTTTTAGTCCGTATGATTTGAAAGAAGTGCCACACAAACCACGAGAAGAAAGCGTTTCTGGAAATCTCGGCACAAAAAAGGACGTTTAGTAATTAAAAAGAGACTACAGGATGACAAATAAAAGTTTTTGGCAGTTAAAGTTTGAGATTCGATGGTGCCGTAGATCCGCTTGGTCATCAGGTGTTACGAGCCACACCCGTGGATAGCAGAATAGTGTGCTAGGCTCAGACTAGAGCAGAAACAGGGGAACAAACTGATGAAAAGAATTATCATACCGAGGGGAATTCACCCAGAACTAACAAGATGATAACGTGCTCCGACTAGAGCGGTTTTAGGAACTGTGGAAGGCTTAGGGGAATAAAGATGGAATGATTTCTAATTTTAGGTCGTATGATCTGAAATACGGCACACAAACCGCGAGAAAGCGTTTCCTGGAAATCTCGGCCCAAAAAAGGACGTTAGTAATTCTAAAAGAGACAACAGGATGAAAAAGAAAAGTTTTTGGCAGTTTAAAGTTTGAGATTCGATTGGTGCCGTAAAATCCGTTTGGTCATCAGGTGTTACGAGCCACACCCATGGATAGCTAGAATAGTGTGGCAAGCTCATAATAGAGAAGAAACAGGGAAAAAACTGATAAAAGAATGATCATACCGAGGGAATTCACTCAGAATACCAAGAATGATAACGTGCTCCGATGGGAGCGGTTTAGGAAACGTGGAAGGCCTAGGGGAATAAAGATGGAATGACTTCTAATTTTAAATCCAGTATGGTTTAAAAATGTGCACACAAACCCCGAGAAAAGCAGTTCCTGGAAATCTCGGCCACAAAAAAGGCGTTTGTAATTCTAAAAGGGACTAACAGGATGAAAAACAATAGTTTTGGCAGTTAAAGTTTGAGATCGATGCTGCCGTAAATCCGTTTGGTCATCAGGTGTACGAGCCACACCCATGGATAGCTAGAATAGTGTGCTAGGCTCAGACTAGAGAAGAAGAAACGGGGAAACAAACTGATGAAAGAATGGATCATACCGACTGGAGCGGTTTAGGAACTGCTGGAAGGCTCTAGGGGAATAAAGATGGAATGATTTCTAATTTTATGTCGTATGATCTGAAATACATGCACACAAACCCCGAGAAAGCGTTCCTGGAAATCCGGCCAAAAAGGACGTTGTAATTCTAAAAGGGAATACAGGATGAAAAAACAATAGTTTTGCAGTTAAAGTTTGAGATTCGATGGTGCCGTAAATCCGTTGGTCATCAGGTATTACGAGCCCACACCCACGGATAGCTGAAAGTGTTGCTAGCCAGACTAGAGAGAAAGAGAAGGAAACGGGGGAACAAACTGATGAAAGAATGATCATACCGACTGGAGCGGTTTAGGGAACGTGGAAGGCTTCTAGTGTAGGGGTAACGCCGCAGAGAAAACAAAAATTTCCGGACCTACGCCACCAGCCCAGGACCACTATGGAGACTGCATACAAGGTTTGATCATTTTCGTTACCGACTCGAAGCGCATCGGAAGTAGAGTCGATGACGACGGCGGTGCAGATTCCCCGCAGCTAGGATTTACAAACCTCCCAACCGCGAGGATGTATACCTCGTCTTCCCTTCGGACAGCCTCCGGGAGGCTGTCGAACAGTCCCCCAGACGATTGTCGCGGACAGCCCTTCGGGAGGACCTTCGAAACTCGAACGGTCCTCGGAAAGCCCTTCGGGAGGACTCACAGAACTCGGACCGTCATTGGACAGGGCCTTCGGGGAGGCACTCTCGAACAGCCCCTCGGGCACTTAGATCGAACTACGACCTCTCTACAGAGTTGACACATACGGTGTCATCTATCCGCAGGGCTTCGCCGTCCAGAACTAGTTCCGCCTGGGAAACCCAAACAGCCTTTCGGCTCTACGAAACTCTTTCGTGGGAGGGGAGAGAAGCCAGATAACATCTTGGCATGTGTATGAGAGCAAGGGATGAGGTTGTGGGCACAGCCCACTCTCTCTATTTATAGGAAAGCCAAGGGGTAAAGATGTCATACAAAAAAACCCCAAAGTACCCCCTACTTATGCCTTTTCATAAAAGAATAAAGATAAAAGGGGTGACCATGTGGAGCTCCAAGGAGCTCCACATGCTTGGGCCGGCCACCCCTTGGGGGGCCCCCCCAAGGGGGCTTCCTTAGTGCTAAGGCATTCTAGAAGACTTTGGGGAAATTCCCAAAAGGTGCGTTCATAAAATTCCCAAAAAGCACTTTCAACTATTCACGACGACATTTTTCAGCGTCCGTTCGACTGAAAATATTTATGTGGGCTTAGAACATTTCCAGTACCCACTAAAATAATTTTCAAGGTTCTGGAACAATTCAGTTTAGTGATTTCATCTGCGGAAAAGCATCTGAAGCCCGGTTCCGGCAGCCCCGGAAACATTCCGGTTTTTCTTCCAGAAAATCCAGAAGTTTCAATGATTCTGGTATCCTCCAAGAATTATCAGGCATGTGCCGAAACCATTTGACTAATGGGTATCCCCTGAAACAACTTTTCAGTTTCACGGAATCATCCCGGTGACCTCTCTTGGGAACTTTTCCGTGTCCGAAACTTTGCGGTGTCCGAAACTTTTCGGTGATTGTTCTCTCGACTCCCTGTCTAGTATTCAACAGGATCAGATGACCTAGCGTGTGAACCTATAGGTTCGGTGAAGTATAGACATGACACGGGAAACCCCTTCCGATTCAATGATCAACATCGGAGCCTGTGGACCACCATATGACCCCCTATACCACACGATATGAAATATTGAGGAACCTCCAGTTGCCGCTGTGCTATTCTGTTTGCTTCGTGATTGTTACAAATACCACGAGGTGAGACCTGTTGCCTTCCCTGGTGGATCACACACTTGTCCACTATGTAGTTACCTCGTTACGGTATGTGTTCTCTTTTCTCGTACATGTTCGGCATCCGTGATCAAATCACAAAGGTGCTGCAGACGATGATGGCTACCGTAAACACCGAGAGGGCCCAGAGATATCCTCCATCGCCAGGAGAGAAAATCCCAATCTCTGAGCTATCAGTTACTTGACACAATTTCCATGAACCCGTAAGCCCGACCGTTAATAGCACCCATTTACGGAGTGACGTTTAAAAACCCAAAAGTTATGAAGCAAGCATGAAGAAACTGATACTCTCATGGTCTAAGGAATCATGCAAACATAACCTTCCCTTGTGTATTAACCATACAATTGTGACGAAAGAACTCATAGCATAACATCAATCGGGTCGATTAACACACAAAGTTATGCTAACTTGTGACCTCAAATTGTGGCATAGTCAATTGCCATGATCAGGAGGAAAAACGGATCATCATGCAATACTTGAGACAGTCAGGGAGAGGGCTTGACTAGGAATACATTTTAGCGTTATTATTCCACCACGTGCATATGAGTCTTCCTCCGAGCCTCGTTTTATTTGCAGGACTCGAGAACCATAGCATGTAATAGCATGGAACATAAACCTAATTTGAACAGGAGATTAATCAATAACATTTATTATTTGCCTCTTAGGGCATATCTCCTACAGACTCCCTACTTGCACTAGAGTCAATTTAATCTAGTTAATGCTAATGCCTTTAACACTGTGGCACACCGGTTTGTAAATATGCTTGCGTTGTAGTATAGCTGAATGCCAACGGATCTGAACCGACTTCAGCTCGGTGTGTATCTTTGCATATCCTCGCGTCTTCACGCTTTCACAAAATTCATATTTTGTGTGGACCTAGAGCTGGTATGTATGCGATCCACAGGTCGAACCTGATTCATCAGATGAGTTAGGGAGCAAACTACTGCAGTAGTGTTAGTGTCCATTGACAAAAGCCATTGGAACCCATACTAAGGTTAATGATTAACATATATATTCAAATCTTCTTGTCGCTTTTAAAGCGGCAACAATATTTGCCTCTGTTATAGAATTGACCCAGTAACTGTTTGGAACATTTTCAACTAAATTGCCACACATTGTGGGTTACACAAAACCTTAATTAAATTGAAAATCGCTGTGGAGCATGGATGAAGACTGTATCGATTGTCACTTTTTACATAAGAACTACTTCATGATCTACCGCTGTGAGAAAAACATGTTCATCAGTGCTATATAGTACTCAATGACCTTTTTCAAACTTTGTTGTCCCATGACAGTAATTTTGAACACATTGGTATCCATACTCAATAACAACTTTGGAGTATTGGAATATTGGTTTTTAATACCGGGAATACATGATTATCCAAACACGAAGGTGGTGGAATTCCATCTGTATTTTGTCATCAGTGTTTTTGGGACACCGATCTTGCGGAAAACTCTTTCATGTGACTTGGCAAGACATCAATCTTGGCGTTTTTAATTCTAAAAAGGGTTGCATTTGTCAATATGTATCTTGCTCAGCCCTATTAGAGAGAAGAAACGGGGAACAAACTGATGAAAGAATGATCATACCGAGGGAATTCACTCAG
>CM022300.1:608533026-608914835 GCA_011799875.1 Thinopyrum elongatum | reverse complement strand
TCTAATTTTTAGGCCGTAGATTTGAACTACCGTGCACACACACCCGAGAAAGCGTTCCTTGAAATCTACGACACAAAAAAAGGACGTTCATGTAATTCTAAAAGGGGACTACAGAATGAAAAACAAAAGGTTCACTCGAATAGGTGCTAGGCTCAGGGACCTATAGAAAGAAACAGGGAACAAATGATGAAGACGATTTTCATAAACCGAGGGAATTCACTCAGACATAACAAGAAATGATAAACGGCTCCGAACTGGAGCGGGTTTAGGAACTGCTGGAAGGCTTCTAGGGGAATAAGATGGATGATTTCTCATTTTAGGTTGTATGGATTGAATACATTGCACAAACCCCGAGAAAGGTTTGGAAATCTCAGCCCAAAAAAGGGACGTTTAGTATTCGAAAAGGGATGACAGGATGAAAAACAAAAGTTTTGGCAGTTAAAGTTGAGATTCGTGGAGCCAGTAGATCCGTTTGCCAATCAGGTGTTATGAACCACACCAGATAGGTTAGTAGAATAGTGTGCTAGGCTCAGATCAGAGAGAGAGAAACGGGGAACAAAACTGATGAAAGAATGTCATACGAGGGGAATTCAACTCAGAACTAACAAGAAGGCTAACATGCTCGACGGAGCGATTTAGGAACAGCTGGAAGGCTCTCGGGAATAAGATGGAATGACTAGAATTTGTTGGTCCGTTTGTGTTTCAAATACAGCACCACCAACCGAGGAAGACGTGTCAATGGAAAATTCGGCCCACAAAAAAGACGTTTAGTTAATTCTAAAAGGGATACGGACTGAAAAAACCAAAAGTTTGGCTGTTAAAGTGAGATTCGATGGTGCCGTAGAACAGTTGGTTCATCAGGTGTCCGAGCCAAACACCAGAAGATAGCTAGAATAGTGGCTAGGTCATACTAAGAGAAACGGGGAACAAAAACTAGATGAAAAGATGATCATACCGAGGGAATCACCTCAGATCCAACAACAATGTATACGGCCAACCCTGCTCCGAACTGGAGCGGTTTAGGAACTGCTGGAAGGTCTCTAGGGGAATAAAGTTGGAAGAGTTTCTATTTTAGGTCCGTATGATTTGAAATACGTGACACACAAACCCGAGAAAGGTTCCTAGAAAATCTCGGCCACAAAAAAGGAAGGTTAGTAATTCTATCAAAAGGACTACGGAATGAAAACAAAGTTTTGGCAGGTCAAAGTTTGAGATGTCGATGGTGCCGTCAATCTTGATCATCAGGGTTACTGAGCCACCCCAAGGATAGGTTAGATATGTGTGTTAGGCTCAGGAACACGAGAGAAAAGGAGAACAAATGATGAAAGAATGATCATACGAGGAATATACAGAACTAACAAGAATGAGAACGTGCTCACGACTGGACGGGTTTAGGAACAGAGGAAGGCTATAGGGAATAACGATGGAAAAACTTTCTAATTTTAGGTCAGTTGATTTTGAAATACGTGACACAATCCCCGAGAAAGCGTTCCTGGAAATCTCGGCCCAAAAAAGGACGTTTAGTAAGTCTAAAAGGGACTACAGAAGACAAAAACAAAAGTTTGGCAGTTAAAGTTTGAGATCGTGAATTGTGTGAGTAGATCCGTCGGTCATCAGGGTTACAAGCCCATACCCATGGATGCGTGAATAGTGTGCTAGGATCAGATAGAGAAGACGGGGAACAAACTGATGAAAGAATTATCATACCGAGGGAATTCACTCAGAACTAACAAGAATGATACGCTCTCCGCTGGAGCGGGTTAGGGAAACTGCGGAAGGCTCTGGGAATAAAGATGGTAAAGATTTCTATTTTTTAGGTCCGTTGATTGAAATGCGTGCACACAACCCGAGAAAGCATTCTGGAAATCTCGACACAAAAAGGACGTTTAGTAATTCTAAAAGGGACTACAGAATGAAAAACAAAGTTTGGCAGTTAAAGTTTGCGATTCGATGGTGCCGTAGATCCGTTTGGTCATCAGGGTGTTATGAGCCCACCAGGATAGCTAGAATGTGGTTAGGCTCAGATAGAGAAGAAAACGGGGAACAAACTGATTGAAAGAATATCATACCGAGGGAATTCACTCAGAACTAACAAGATATGATAACGTGCTCCGATGGAGCGGGTTAGGACTGCTGGAACGCTTAGGGGAATAAAGATGAAATGTTTCTAATTTTTAGGTCCGTAGATGAAATACGTGCACACAGACCGCGAGAAGCGGTTCCTGGAAATTCGGCCCAAAAAAGGACGTTTAGTAATTCTAAAAGACGAACAGATGAAAAATTAAAGTTTGGCAGTTAAAGTTTGAGATTCGATGGTGCCGTAAATCCGTTGTCATCAGGTGTTACGAGCCACACCCATGGATAGCTAGAACAGTGTGTAGGCTCAGACTAGAGAAGAAAGGGGAACAAACTGATGAAAAGAATATATCATACCGACTTGAGCGGTTTTTAGGAAGTACTGGAAGGCTCTAGGGAATAACAGTGGATATGATTTCTAATTTTTAGGTCCGTATGTTTGGAAATACATGCACACAAACCCCGAGGAAAGCGTTCCTAGAATCTCGGCCCAAAAAAGGAGTTAGTAATTCTAAAGGACTCAGAATGAAAAAACAAAATTTTGGCAGGTTTTTAAAGGGGGGTTGGGGAGAATCCGGCACACAAACCCCGAGAAAGTGTCCTAGAAATCTCGGCACCAAAAGGGACGTTTAGTAATTCTAAAAGGGACTACAGGATGAAAAAAAATAGTTTTGGGCAGTTAAAGTTTGAGATTCGATGGTGCCGTAGATCAGTTTGGTCATCAGGTGTGTACGAGCCACACCCATGGATAGCTGGATAGTGTGCTAGGCTCAGACTAGAGAAGAAAGGGGGACAAACTGATGAAGAATTGTCATACCGAGGGAATTCACTCAGAACTAACAAGAATGATAACGTGCTCGACTGGAGCGGTTTAGGAACAGTGGAAGGCTCTAGGGGAATAAGATGGAATGACTTGAATTTTAGGTCCGTATGATTTGAAACACGTGCACACAAACCCGAGAAAGCGTTCCTGGAAATCTCGGCCCAAAAAAGGACGTTAGTAATTCTAAAAGGGAGACAGGATGAAAAAACAAAGTTTGGACTGTTAAAGTTGAGATTCGATGGTGCCGTAGATCTTTGGTATCAGGTGTTACGAGCCACACCCATGGCAGCTAGAAATAGTGTCTAGGTCAGACTAGAGAGAGAAACGGGGAACAAACTGATGAAAGAATGATCAAACCGAGGGAAATTCACCACGAACAACAAGAATGATACGTGCTCCGACTGGAGCGGTTTTAGGAACGGCTGGAAGGCTCTAGGGGAATAAAGATGGAATACTTCTAATTTTTACGTCGTATGATTTGAATATGTGCACACAAACCCCGAAGAAAGCGTTTCTCGGAAATCTCGGCCACAAAAAGACGTTTAGTAATTCTAAAAAGAGGACTACAGGATGACAAAAAAAAGTTTGGCAGTTAAAGTTTGAGATTCGATGGTGCCGTAGGATCCGTGGTATCAGGTGTACGAGCCACACCATGGATAGCTAGAATAGTGTGCTAGGCTCAGACTAGAGCAGAAACAGGGAACAAACTGATGAAAGAATTTTATATCCGAGGGAATCACTCCAGAACTAACAAGAATGATAACGTGCTCCGACTGAGAGGGTTAGGAACATGCTGAAGGCTCTAGGGGAATAAAGATGGAATGATTTCTAATTTTTAGGTCCGGATGATCTGAAATACGTGCACAAAACCGAGAAAAGCTGTTCCTGGAAATTCACGCCCAAAAAAGGACGTTTAGTAATTCTAAAAGAGCAACAGATGAAAAAGAAAAGTTTTGGCAGTTAAAGTTTGAGATTCGATGGTGCCGTAGAATCCGTTTGGTCTCAGGTGTTACGAGCCACACCCATGGATAGCTAGAATAGTGTGCTAAGGCTCAGATAGAGAAGAAACAGGGAATAAACTGATGAAAAGAATGACATACCGACGGTACCGGGGAATTCACTCAGAACTAACAAGAAATGATAACGTGCTCCGACTGGAGCGGTTTGGAACTGCTTGGAAGGATCTAGGGGAAAAAGATGGAATGACTTATATTTTAGTACCGTATGTGTTGTAAATACGTGCACACAAAACCCGAGAAAGCGTTCCTGGAAATCTCGGCCCAAAAAGGACGTTTAGTAATTCTAAAAGGACATACAAGGATGGAAAAAATAGTTTTGGCATGTTAAAGTTTGAGATTCGATGTGCGAAATCTTGGTCATGGTGTTACGAGCCACAACCATGGATAGCTGAATAGTTGCTAGGCTCAGAATAGAAGAAGAAATGGGAACCAAAGAGGATGAAGAATGATACCCACCCCCCCCCCACAAAAAAAACCCAAAACACAAACAAAACATTAAATAAAGAACACAAAGAAAAAAAAAAAGAGAAAATCACCGAAGAACAAAAAACAAAACTACAACAAGAACGGTGGAAACCCCACCACAAGGAACCGAAACCTAAACCAAGAAATGCACAAAACATTTACCCCACCCAGAAAATACAACCACCCCACAAACCCACCCCCACAACCCAAAAATAAAACCCCCCCCGGATCAACCACCAACAACATTCCCCCCCCTCACAAAGAATCACACCTAGCAACCCCCCCCACCCCCACCCCACTTTTAGTAATATTCACCCCCCCCCCACCCCCTACCCCCCCCCCCCCTCTCGCCACCTCCCGACGACCCCCACCCATTACCCCCCCCACCCCCCCCCCCCCCCCCCCCCCTTGGAAGACTGGCTAGCGAAGTTTAGGCACACTGCGGAAGGTCTAGGGGAATAAAGATGGAATGATTTCAATTTTTATGTCCGTTATGTTATTGAAATACATGCACAACAAACCCGAGAAAGCGTTCCTGGAAATCTCGGCCCAAAAAAAAGGACGATTAGTAATTCTAAAGGGGACTACAGGAGAAAAAAAAATAGTTTGGGCGTTTAAAGTTTGGATTCGATGGTGACCGTAAATCCGTTTGGTCATCAGGTATTACGAGCCACACCCGCGTATAAGCTAGATAGTGTGCTAGGCTCAGACTAGAGAAAAAACGGGGAACAAACTGAGAAAGATATGAATCAATTACCGACTGGAGCGGTTTAGGAACTGCTGGAAGGCTATAGGGAATAAAGATGGAATGATTCTAATTTTAGGTCCGTTATGATTTGAAATACGTGCACACAAACCCCGAGAAAGCGATTCCTGGAAATCTCGGCACAAAAAAAGGACGTTTAGTAATTCTAAAAGGGACTACGGAATGAAAAAAAAGGATTGGCAGTTGAAGTTTGAGATTCGATGGTGCCGTAGATCCGTCTTTTGGTCATCAGGTGTTCCGAGCCACACCCATGGATAGCTAGAAATAGGTTTAGGCTCAACTAGGAAGAAAACGGGAACAAATGATGAAGAATTTCATACCGAGGGAATTCACTCAGAACTAACAAGAATGATAACGTGCTCCGACTGGAGCGGTTTAGGAACTGCTGGAGGCTCTAGGGCAATAAAGATGGAATGACTTTCTAATTTTTAGGTCTGTATGAGTTTGAAATACGTGCACACAAACCCAAGCGAAAGCGTTCCTGGAAATCTCGGCCCAAAAAGGACGTTTAGTAATTCTAAAAGGGACATAAAGGATGGAAAAACAATAGTTTTGGCAGTTAAAGTTTGAGATTCGTGGTGCCGTAAGTCCGTTGGTCTAAGTGTTACGAGCCACACCCATGGAATGCAGAATAGTGTGCTAGGCTCAGAATAGAGAAGAAACGGGGAACAAACTGATGAAAGAATGATAACATATCCGACTGGAGCGGTTTAGGACTGCTGGAAGGCTCTAGGGGAATAAAGATGGAATGATTTTAATTTTTAGGTCCGATGATTGAAATACAGCACAAAAACCTGAGAAAGCGTCCTGGAAATCTCGGCCAAAAAAGAGACGTTTAGTAATTCTAATAGGGACTACGGAATGAAAAACAAAAAGATTTTGGCAGTTAAAGTTTGAGATTCGAGTTGCCGTAGATCCGTTTTGGTCATCAGTGTTCCGAGCCACACCCAATGGATAGCTAGAATACTGTGGTAGGCTCAACTAGAGAAGAACGGGGGAACAAACTATGAAAGAATTATCATACCAAGGGAATTCACTCAGAACTAACAAGAATGTAACGTGCTCCGACTGGAGCGGTTTAGGAACTGCTGGAAGGCCTCTAGGGGAATAAAAGATGGAATGATTTCTAATTTTTAGGTCGTATGATTCTTAAATCGTGCACACAAACCCGAGAAAGCGTTTCCTGGAAATCTCGGCCCAAAAAAGGACTTTAGTAATTCTAAAAGAGACCAGGAGAAAAAATAAAAGTTTGGAGGTAAAGTTGAGATTCGATGGTGCCGAAATCCGTTGGTCATCAGGTGTTACGAGCCACACCATGGATAGCAGAATAGTGTGCTCAGGCATACTAGAGAAGAAACAGGAACAAACTGATTAAAGAATGTCATACCGAGGGAATTCACAGAACTAACAAGATGATAACGTGCTCAACTGGAGGGTTTAGGAACTGCTGGAAGGATCTAGGGGAATAAAGATGGAATGAATTCTAATTTTAGGTCCGTATGTTTGAAATACGTGCACACAAAACCCGGAGAAAGCGTTCCTGGAAATCTCGGCCAAAAAAGGACGTTTAGTAATTTAAAAGGGACTACAGGATGAAAAACAAAGTTTGGCAGTTAAAGTTTGAGATTCGATGGTGCCGTAAGATCCGTTTGGTCATCAGGTGTTACGAGCCACACCCATGGATAGCTAGAATAGTGTTGCTAGGCTCAGACTAGAGAAGAAACGGGGAACAATGATGAAAGAAATGATCATACCGTGCTGACTGGAGCGGTTTAGGAACTGCTGGAAGGCTCTAGGGGAAAAAAATGGAATGATTCTAATTTTTAGGTCGTGATGATTTGAAATACGTGCAACAAACCCGAGAAAGCGTTCCTGGAAATCTCGGCCAAAAAAGGACGTTAGTAATTCTAAAAGGGACTACGAATGAAAAACAAAAATTGGCAGTTAAAGTTGAGATTTGTGTGCTAGATCTGTTTGGTCATCAGGTGTTCCGGCCACACCCATGGATAGCTAGAAATATGTGTTAGGCTCATACTAGAGAAGAAACGGGGAACAAACTGATGAAAGAATTATCATACCGAGGGAATTCACTCGAACTACAAGAATGATAACGTGCTCGACTGGAGCGGTTTAGGAACTGCTGGAAGGTCTAGGGGAATAAAGATGGAATGATTTCTAATTTTTAGGTCCGTATGATTGAAATACGTGCACACAAACCCGAGAAAGCGTTCCTGGAAATCTCGGCCAAAAAAGGACGTTTAGTAATCTAAAAGGGACTACAGGATGAAAAAAAAAGTTTTGCAGTTAAAGTTTGAGATTCGATGGTGCCTAAATCCGTTTGGTCATCAGGTGTTACGAGCCACACCCATGGATAGCTAGAATAGTGTGCTAGGCTCATACTAGAGAAGAAAGAGGGAACAAACTGTATTAAAGAATATCATACCGAGGGAATTCACTCAGAACTAACAAGAATGATAACGTGCTCCGACTGGAGCGGTTTAGGAACTGCGGAAGGACTCTAGGGGAATAAGATGGAATGACTTCTAATTTTTAGGTCCGTATGGTTGAAATACGTGCACACAAACCCAGAAAGCGTTCCTGGAAATTCGGCCCAAAAAAGGAACGTTTAGTAATTCTAAAAGGGACTACAGATGAAAAAACAAAGTTTTGGCAGTTAAAGTTTGGATTCGATGGTGCCGTAAATCCGTTTGGTCATCAGGTGTTACGAGCCACACCCATGGATAGCTAGAATAGTGTGCTAGGCTTAGACTAGAGAAGAAACGGGGAACAAACTGAGAAAGAATGATCATAACCGACTGGAGCGGTTTAGGAAAGCTGGAAGGCTCTAGGGGAATAAAGATGATGATTTCTAATATTTTAGGTCCGTGATTTTAAATACGTGCACACAAACCCCGAGAAAGCGTTCCTGGAAATCTCGGCACAAAAAGGACGTTTAGTAATTCTAAAAAGGGACTAGGAATGAAAAAAAAGTTTGGGTTAAAGTTTGAGATTCGATGGTGCCGTAGATCCGTTGGTCATCAGGTGTTCCGAGCCAACCATGGATAGCTAGAATATGTGTAGGCTCATACTAGAGAAGAAACGGGGAAAAAACTGATGAAAGAATATCATACCGAGGGATTCACTCAGAAACTAACAAGAATGATAACGTGCTCGACGGAGAGGTTTAGGAACAATGGAAGGGTTAGGGAATAAAGATGGAATGAATTCTAATTTTTAGGTCCGAAGTTTGAAATACGTGCACACAAACCCCGAGAAAGAGTTCCGGAAATTCGGCCCAAAAGGACGTTTAGTAATTCTAAAAGGACTACAGGATGAAAAACAAAGTTTTGGCAGTTAAAGTTTGAGATTCGATGGTGCGTAGATCCGTTTGGTCATCAGGTGTTCAGCCACACCATGGATAGTAGAATAGTGAGCTAGCTAGACTAGAGAAGAACGGGGAAACAAATGATGAAAGAATGATAATACCGACTGGAGCGGTTTAGGAACTGCTGGAAGGCTCTAGGGGAATAAGATGGAATGTTTCTAATTTTAGGTCCGTATGATTTGAATACGTGCACACAAACCCCGAGAAAGCGTTCCTGGAATCTCGGCACAAAAAAGGACGTTTAGTAATTCTAAGGGACTCCAGGAATGAAAAAACAAAAGTTTGGCAGTTAAAGTTTGAGATTCGATGGTGCCGTAGATCGTTTGGTCGTCAGGTGTTCGAGCCACACCCATGGATAGCTAGAATAATGTGTTAGGCTCAACTAGAGAAGAAACGGGGAACAAACATATGAAGAATATAATACCAGGGAATTCACTCAGAACTAACAAGAATGATAACGTGCTCCGACTGGAGCGGTTTAGGAACTGCTGGCTGGCTCTAGGGGAATAAAGATGGATGACTTTCTATTTTAGGTCCGTATGATTGAAATACGTGCACACAAACCGCGAGAAAGCGTCTGAAATCTCGGCCCAAAAAAGGACTTAGTAATTCTAAAAGGACTACAGGAAAAAAAAAAAGTTTTGGCGTTAAAGTTTGAGATTCGATGGGCCGTAAATCCGTTGGTCATCAGGTGTTACGAGCCACACCATGGTAGCTAGAATAGTGTGCTAGGCTCATCTAAGAGAAAAGGGGAACAAACTGATAAAGAATGTCATACCGAGGGAATTCACTCAGAACTAACAAGAATGATAACGTGCTCCGATGGAGCGGTTTAGGAACTGCTGGAGGCTCTAGGGGAATAAAGATGGAATGACTTCTAATTTTTAGGTCCGTATGGTTTGAAATACGTGCACACAAAACCGAGAAAGCGTTCTGTGAAATCTCGGCCCAAAAAAGGACGTTTAGTAATTCTAAAAGGGACTACGGATGAAAAAACAAAGTTTTGGCAGTTAAAGTTTGAGATTCAGAGGTGCGCAGATCCGTTTGGTCAAGGTGTTACGAGCCACACCCATGGATAGCTAGAATAGTGTGTAGGCTCAGACTAGAGAAGAAACGGGGAACAAACTGATGAAAGAATTATCATACCGAGGGAATTCACTCAGAACTAACAAGAATGATAACGTGCTCCCGACTGGAGCGGTTTAGGAACTGCTGGAAGGCTCTAGGGAATAAAATGGAATGATTTCTAATTTTTAGGTCCTATGATTTGAAATACGTGCACACAAACCGAAAGCGTTCTGGAAATCTCGGCCCAAAAAAGGACGTTTAGTAATTTTAAAAGGACTACAGGATGAAAAACAAAAGTTTTGGCAGTAAAGTTTGAGATCATGGTGCCGTAGAACGTTTGGTCATCAGGTGTTACGAGCCACACCCATGGATAGCTAGATATGTGCTAGGCTCAGACTAGAGAGAAACGGGGAACAAACTGATGAAAGAATATCATACCGAGGGAATTCACTAGAACTAACAAGAATGATAACGTGCTCCGACTGGAGCGGTTTAGGAACGCGGAAGGTCTAGGGAATAAAGATGGAAGACTTCTAATTTTTAGGTCCGTATGATTTGAAATACGTGCACACCAAACCCGAGAAAGCGATTCCTGGAAATCTTGGCCCAAAAAAGGACGTTAGAATTCTAAAAGGGACTACTGATGAAAAACAAAAGTTTTGGCAGTTAAAGTTAGATTCGATGGTGCCGTAGATCCGTTTGGTCATCAGGTGTTTGAGCCACACCCATGGATAGCTAGAATATGTGTTAGGTCAGACTAGAGAAGAAACGGGGAACAAACTGATGAAAGAATATCATACCGAGGGAATTCACTCAGAACTAACAAGAATGATAACGTGCTCGACTGGAGCGTTTAGGAAAGCTGGAAGCTCTAAGGGATAAAGATGGAATGACTTCTAATTTTAGGTCCGTATGATTTGAAATACGTGCACACAAACCCCGAGAAAGCGTTCCTGGAAATCTCGGCCCAAAAAAGGACGTTTAGTAATTCTAAAAGGACTCAATGAAAAACAAAAGTTTTGGCAGTAAAGTTTGGATTCGATGGTGCCGTAGATCCGGTTTGGTCATCAGGTGTTACGAGCCACACCCATGGATAGCTAGAATAGTGTGTAGGCTCAGACTAGAGAAGAAACGGGGAACAAACTGATGAAAGAATTATCATACGAGGGAATTCACTCAGAACTAACAAGATGAAAAGTGCTCCGACTGAGCGGTTTAGGAACTGCTGAAGGCTCTGGGAATAAAGATGGAATGATTTCTAATTTTTAGGTCCGTATGATTTGAAATACTGCACACAAACCCCGAGAAAGCGTTCCTGGAAATCCGACACAAAAAAGGACGTTTAGTAATTCTAAAGGGACTACAGAATGAAAAACAAAAGTTCACTCAGAATAGAATTAATGTGCTAGGCTCAGAATATAGAAGGAAACGGGAACAAACTGATGAAAGAATTATCATACCGAGGGAATTCACTCAGAACTACAAAGAATGATAACGTGCTCCGACTGGAGCGGTTTAGGAACTGCTGGAAGGCTCTAGGGGAATAAATGGAATGATTTCTAATTTTTAGGTCCGTATGATTTGAAATACGTGCACACAAACCCGAGAAAGTGTCCTGGGAATCTCGGCCAAAAAAGGACGTTTAGTAATTCTAAAAGGACTACAGGATGAAAAACAAAGTTTTGGCAGTTAAAGTTTGAGATTCGATGGTGCCGTAGATCCTTTGGTCATCAGGTTTACGAGCACCACCATGATAGCTGAATAGTGTTTAGGCTCAGGCTAGAGAAAAAGGGAACAAACTGATGAAAGAATGATCCACAGAGGGAATTCACTCAGAACTAACAAGAATGATAACGTGCTCGACTGGAGTGGTTTAGGAACGCTGGAAGGCTCTAGGGGAATAAAGATGGAATGATTTCTAATTTTTTAGGTCCTATGATTTGAAATACTGCACACAAACCCCGAGAAAGCTTCCTGGAAATCTCGGCCCAAAAAGGAAGTTTAGTAATTCTAAAAGGGACTACGGATGAAAAAAAAAGTTTTGGCAGTTAAAGTTTGAGATTCGATGGTGCCGTAGAATCCGTTTGTCATCAGGTGTAGAGCCACACCAGGATAGCTAGAATAGTGTGTAGGCTTAGACTAGAGAAGAAAGGGGAACAAACTGATGAAAGAATGATCATACCGAGGGAATTCACTCAGAACTAACAAGAATGATAACGTGCTCCCGACTGGAGCGGTTTAGAACTGCTGGAAGGCTCTAGGGGAAAAAGATGGAATGATTCAATTTTTAGGTCGTATGATTTGAAATACGTGCAACAAACCCCAGAAAGCGTTCCTGGAAATCTCGGCCCAAAAAAGGACGTTTAGTAATTCTAAAGGACTACAGGATGAAAAACAAGTTTTGGCAGTTAAAGTTTGAGATTCGATGTGTGCCGTAGATCCGTTTGGTCATCGGTGGTTACGAGCCACACCCATGGATAGCTAGAATAGTGTGAGGCTCAGACTAGAGAAGAAACGGGGAACAAACTGATGAAAGAATTATCATACCGAGGGAATTCACTCAGAACTAACAAGAATGTAACTGCTCCGACTGGAGCGGTTTAGGAACGCTGGAAGGCTCTAGGGGATAAAGTGGAATGACTTCTAATTTTTAGGTCCGTATGATTTGAAATACGTGCACACACACCCGAGAAACGTTCCTGAAATCTCGGCCCAAAAAAGGACGTTTAGTAATTCTAAAAAGGACTACGGAATGAAAAACAAAAGTTTTGGCAGTTAAAGTTTGAGATTCGATTGGCCGTAAATCCGTTTGGTCATAGGTGTTACGAGCCACCCCATGGTAGCTAGAATAGTGGTTAGGCTCAGGCTAGAGAGAAACGGGGAACAAACTGATGAAAGAATGATCATACCGAGGGAATTCACTCAGAACTAACAAGAATGATAACGTGCTCCGACTGGAGCGGTTTGAGGAACTGCTGGAAGGCTCTAGGGGAATAAAGATGGAATGATTTCTAATTTTTAGTCGTATGATTTGAAATCGTGCACACCAAACCCCGAGAAAGCGTTCCTGGAAATCTCGGCCAAAAAAGGACGTTTAGTAATTCTAAAAGGGACTACAGAATGAAAAAAAAAGTTTTGGCAGTTAAAGTTTGAGATTCGATGGTGCCGTAGATCCGTTTGGTCATCAGGTGTTACGAGCCACCACCATGGATAGCTAGAATAGTGTGTTAGGTCAGACTAGAGAAGAAAGGGAACAAACTGATGAAAGAATGATCATACGAGGGAATTACTCAGAACTAACAAGAATGATAACGTGCTCCGACTGGAGCGGTTTAGGAACTGCTGAAGCTCTAGGGGATAAAGATGGAATGATTCTTATTTAGGTCGTATGATTTGAAATACGTGCACACAAACCCCGAGAAAGCGTTCCTGAAATCTCGGCCCCAAAAGGACGTTTAGTAATTCTAAAAGGGACTACAGGAGAAAAACAAAAGTTTGGCAGTTAAAGTTTGAGATTCGATGGTGGCCTAGATCCGTTGGTCATCAGGTGTTACGAGCCACACCCATGGATAGCTAGAATAGTGTGCTAGGCTCATAACTAGAGAAGAAAGGGAACAAACTGATGAAAGAATATAATACCAAGGAAATCACTCAGAACTAAAAGAATGATAACGTCCCCGACTGGAGCGGTTTAGGAACACTGGAAGGCTCTAGGGGAATAAAGATGGAAGATTCTAATTTTTAGGTCCGTATGGTTTGAAATACTGCACACAAACCCGAGAAAGCGTTCCTGGAAATCTCGCCCAAAAAAGGACGTTTAGTAATTCTAAAAGGACTACAGATGAAAAAAAAAGTTTTGGCAGTTAAAGTTTGAGATTCGATGGTGCGTAGATCCGTTTGGTCATCAGGGTTCAGCCACACACCATGGATAGCTAGAATAATGTGTTAGGCTCAGACTAAGAAGAAACGGGGAACAAACTGATGAAAGAATATATACGAGGAATTCACTCGATAACAGAATGATAACGTGCTCTGCTGGAGCGGTTAGGAACTGACTGGAAGGCTCTAGGGAATAAATGAATGATTTCAATTTTAGGTCTGTATGATTTGAAATACGTGCACACAAACCCGAGAAAGTTCCTGGAAATCTCGGCCCAAAAAAGGACGTTTAGTAATTCTAAAAGGGACTACAGGATGAAAAAAAAAGTTTTGGCAGTTAAAGTTTGAGATTCGAATGGTGCCAGTAGATCCGTTTGGTCATCAGGTGTGTACGAGCCACACCCATGGATAGCTAGAATAGTGTGCTAGGCTCAGAAATAGAGAAGAAACGGGGAAACAAACTGATGAAAGAATTATCATACCGAGGGAATTCACTCAGAACTAACAAGAATGATAACGTTGCTCCGACTGGAGCGGGTTAGGAACGCTGGAAGGCTCTAGGGGAATAAAGATGGAAGACTTCTAATTTTTAGGTCCGTATGATTTGAAATACGTCACACAAACCGCGAGAAAGCGTTCCTGGAAATCTCGGCCCAAAAAGGACTTTAGTAATTCTAAAAGGGACTAAGAGATGAAAAAACAAAAGTTTTGGCAGTTAAAGTTTGAGATTCGATGGTGCCGTAGATCCGTTTGGTCATCAGGTGTTACCGAGCCACACCATGGATAGCTAGAATAGTGTGCTAGCTCGGAACAGAAGAAACAGGGGAACAAACTGATGAAAGAATGATCATACCGAGGGAATTCACTAGAATAACAAGAATGATAACGTGTCCGACTGGAGGGTTAGGAACGCTGGGGAAGGCTCTAGGGAATAAAGATGGGATGACTTCTAATTTTTAGTCCGTATGATTTGAAATACGTGCACACAAACCCCGAGAAAGGTTCCTGGAAATCTGGCACCAAAAAGGACGTTTGTAATTCTAAAAGGACTCAGGATAGAAAAAAAAGTTTTGGCAGTTAAAGTTTGAGATCGATGGTGCCGTAGATCCGTTTGTCGTCAGGTTGTTACAGCCACCCATGGAGGGTAGCTAGAATAGTGTGCTAGGCTCAGGCTAGAGCAGAAACAGGGGAACAAACTGATGAAAGAATGATCATACCGAGGGAATTCACCAGAACTAACAAGATGATAACGTGCTCCGACTGGAGCGGTTTAGGAACTGCTAAGGCTCTAGGGGAATAAAGATGGAATGATTTCTAATTTTTAGGTCCGTATGATCTGAAATACGTGCACACAACACGCGAGAAAGCGTTCCTGGAAATCTCGCCCAAAAAAGGACGTTTAGAATTCTAAAAGGACTACAGGATGAAAAACAAAATTTGGCATGTTAAAGTTGAGATTGATGGTGTCGTAAGATCATTTGGTCATCAGGTGTTACGAGCCACACCATTGGATAGCTAGAATAGTGTGCTAGGCTCATACTAGAGAGAAACGGGGAACAAACTGATGAAAGAATGATCATACGAGGGAATTCACTCAGATCCAACACAATGATAACGTGCTCGACTGGAGCGGTGGTTAGGAAAGCTGGAAGGCTCTAGGGGGAATAAAGATGGAATGATTTCTAATTTTATAGGTCCGTATGATTTGAAATACCGTGCAAACCAAACCCGAGAAGCGTTCTGGAAATCTCGGCCCAAAAAAGGACGTTTAGTAATTCTAAAAGGGATACAGGATGAAAAACAAAGTTTTGGCAGTTAAAGCTGATGAGATTCGATGTGCCGTAGATCCGTTGGTCATCAGGTGTTACGAGCCACACCCATGGATAGCTAGAATAGTGTGTTAGCTCATACTAGAGAAGAAACGGGGAACAAACTGATGAAAGAAATACGAGATCACTAGACTACAGAGTAACGTCTCAGACTGAGCGGGTTAGGAACTGCTGGAAGGCTCTAAAGGGAATAAAGATGGAATGATTTATAATTTTATGGTCGTATGATTGAATACGTGCACACAAACCCCGAGAAAGGTTTCCTGGAAATCTCGGCCCAAAAAAGGACGTTTAGTAATTCTAAAAGGGACTACAGGATGAAAAACAAAAGTTTTGGCTGTTAAAGTTTGAGATTCGATAGTGCCGTAGATCAGTTTGGTCATCAGGTGCTACGAGCCACACCCATGGATAGCTAGAATAGTGTGCTAGGCTCAGACTAGAGAAGAAACGGGGAACAAACTGATGAAAGAATTATCATACCGAGGGAATTCACTTAGAACTAACAAGAATGATAACGTGCTCCGACTGGAGCAGTTTAGGAACTGCTAGAAGGCTCTAGGGGAATAAAGATGGAATGACTTCTAATTTTTAGGTCCGTATGATTTGAAATACGTGCACACAAACCCCGAGAAAAGCATTCCTGGAAATCTCGGCCCAAAAAAGGACGTTTAGTAATTCCAAAAGGCACTACATGATGAAAAACGAAAGTTTTGGCAGTTAAAGTTTGTGATTCGAGGGTGCCGTAGATCCGTTTGGTCATCAGGTGTTACGAGCCACACCCATGGATAGCTAGAATAGTGTGCTAGGCTCAGACTAGAGAAAAACGGGGAACAAACTAATGAAAGAATGATCATACCGAGGGATTTCACTCAGAACTAACAAGAATGATAACGTACTCCGACTGGAGCGGTTTAGGAATAGCTGGAAGGCTCTAGGGCAATAAAGATGGAATGACTTCTAATTTTTAGGTCCGTATGATTTGAAATACGTGCACACAAACCCCGAGAAAGCGTTCCTGGAAATCTCGGCCCAAAAAAGGACGTTTAGTAATTCTAAAAGCGACTACGGAATACAAAACAAAAGATTTGGCAGTTAAAGTTTGAGATTCGATGGTGCCGTAGATCCGTTTGGTCATCAGGTGTTACGAGCCACACCCATGGATAGCTAGACTAGTGTGTTAGGCTCAGACTAGAGAAGAAACGGGGAACAAACTGATGAAAGAATTATCATACCGAGGGAATTCACTCAGAACTAACAAGAATGATAATGTGCTCCGACTGGAGCGGTTTAGGAACTGCTGGAAGTCTCTAGGGGAATAAAGATGAAATGATTTCTAATTTTTAGGTCCGTATGATTTGAAATACGTGCACACAAACCCCGAGAAAGCGTTCCTGGAAATCTCGACACAAAAAAGGACGTTCAGTAATTCTAAAAGGGACTACAGAATGAAAAACAAAAGTTCACTCAGAATAGTGTGCTAGGCTCAGACTATAGAAGAAACAGGGAACAAACTGATGAAAGAATTATCATACCGAGGGAATTCACTCAGAACTAACAAGAATGATAACGTGCTCCGACTGGAGCGGTTTAGGAACTGCTGGAAGGCTCTAGGGGAATAAAGATGGAATGATTTCTAATTTTTAGGTCTGTATGATTTGAAATACATGCACGCAAACCCCGAGAAAGCGTTCCTGGAAATCTCAGCCCAAAAAAGGACGTTTAGTAATTCTAAAAGGGATTACAGGATGAAAAACAAAAGTTTTGGCAGTTAAAGTTTGAGATTCGATGGAGCCGTAGATCCGTTTGCTCATCAGGTGTTATGAACCACACCCATGGATAGGTAGAATAGTGTGCTAGGCTCAGACTAGAGAAGAAACGGGGAACAAACTGATGAAAGAATGATCATACCGAGGGAATTCACTCAGAACTAACAAGAATGATAACATGCTCTGACTGGAGCGATTTAGGAACAGCTGGAAGGCTCTAGGGGAATAAAGATGGAATGACTTATAATTTTTTGGTCCGTTTGGTTTGAAATACATGCACACAAACCCCGAGAAAGCGTTCCTGGAAATCTCGGCCCAAAAAAAGACGTTTAGTAATTCTAAAAGGGACTACAGGATGAAAAACAAAAGTTTTGGCTGTTAAAGTTGAGATTCGATGGTGCCGTAGATCAGTTTGGTCATCAGGTGTTACGAGCCACACCCTTGGATAGCTAGAATAGTGTGCTAGGCTCATACTAGAGAAGAAACGGGGAACAAACTGATGAAAGAATGATCATACCGAGGGAATTCACTCAGATCCAACAACAATGATAACGTGCTCCGACTGGAGCGGTTTAGGAACTGCTGGAAGGCTCTAGGGGAATAAAGATGGAATGATTTCTAATTTTTAGGTCCGTATGATTTGAAATACGTGCACACAAACCCCGAGAAAGCGTTCCTAGAAATCTCGGCACAAAAAAGGACGTTTAGTAATTCTAAAAGGGACTACGGAATGAAAAACAAAAGTTTTGGCAGTTAAAGTTTGAGATTCGATGGTGCCGTCAATCCGTTTGATCATCAGGTGTTATGAGCCACACCAAGGATAGGTAGAATTGTGTGTTAGGCTCAGACTAGAGAAGAAAAGGAGAACAAACTGATGAAAGAATGATCATACCGAGGGAATTCACTCAGAACTAACAAGAATGATAACGTGCTCCGACTGGAGCGGTTTAGGAACAGCTGGAAGGCTCTAGGGGAATAACGATGGAATAACTTCTAATTTTTAGGTCCGTATGATTTGAAATACGTGCACACAAACCCCGAGAAAGCGTTCCTGGAAATCTCGGCCCAAAAAAGGACGTTTAGTAATTCTAAAAGGGACTACAGAATGAAAAACAAAAGTTTTGGCAGTTAAAGTTTGAGATTCGATGGTGCCGTAGATCCGTTCGGTCATCAGGTGTTACAAGCCATACCCATGGATAGCTAGAATAGTGTGCTAGGATTAGACTAGAGAAGAAACGGGGAACAAACTGATGAAAGAATTATCATACCGAGGGAATTCACTCAGAACTAACAAGAATGATAACGTGCTCCGACTGGAGCGGTTTAGGAACTGCTGGAAGGCTCTAGGGGAATAAAGATGGAAAGATTTCTATTTTTTAGGTCCGTATGATTTGAAATGCGTGCACACAAACCCCGAGAAAGCATTCCTGGAAATCTCGACACAAAAAAGGACGTTTAGTAATTCTAAAAGGGACTACAGAATGAAAAACAAAAGTTTTGGCAGTTAAAGTTTGCGATTCGATGGTGCCGTAGATCCGTTTGGTCATCAGGTGTTATGAGCCACACCATGGATAGCTAGAATAGTGTGTTAGGCTCAGACTAGAGAAGAAACGGGGAACAAACTGATGAAAGAATTATCATACCGAGGGAATTCACTCAGAACTAACAAGAATGATAACGTGCTCCGACTGGAGCGGTTTAGGAACTGCTGGAACGCTCTAGGGGAATAAAGATGAAATGGTTTCTAATTTTTAGGTCCGTATGATCTGAAATACGTGCACACAGACCGCGAGAAAGCGTTCCTGGAAATCTCGGCCCAAAAAAGGACGTTTAGTAATTCTAAAAGAGACTACAGGATGAAAAATAAAAGTTTTGGCAGTTAAAGTTTGAGATTCGATGGTGCCGTAAATCCGTTTGGTCATCAGGTGTTACGAGCCACACCCATGGATAGCTAGAACAGTGTGCTAGGCTCAGACTAGAGAAGAAACGGGGAACAAACTGATGAAAGAATAATCATACCGACTTGAGCGGTTTAGGAACTACTGGAAGGCTCTAGGGGAATAAAGATGGAATGATTTCTAATTTTTAGGTCCGTATGATTGGAAATACATGCACACAAACCCCGAGAAAGCGTTCCTAGAAATCTCGGCCCAAAAAAGGACGTTTAGTAATTCTAAAAGGGACTACAGAATGAAAAACAAAATTTTGGCAGTTAAAGTTTGAGATACGGGCACACAAACCCCGAGAAAGTGTTCCTAGAAATCTCGGCACAAAAAAGGACGTTTAGTAATTCTAAAAGGGACTACAGGATGAAAAAAAATAGTTTTGGCAGTTAAAGTTTGAGATTCGATGGTGCCGTAGATCAGTTTGGTCATCAGGTGTTACGAGCCACACCCATGGATAGCTGGAATAGTGTGCTAGGCTCAGACTAGAGAAGAAACGGGGAACAAACTGATGAAAGAATTGTCATACCGAGGGAATTCACTCAGAACTAACAAGAATGATAACGTGCTCCGACTGGAGCGGTTTAGGAACAGCTGGAAGGCTCTAGGGGAATAAAGATGGAATGACTTGTAATTTTTAGGTCCGTATGATTTGAAACACGTGCACACAAACCCCGAGAAAAGCGTTCCTGGAAATCTCGGCCCAAAAAAGGACGTTTAGTAATTCTAAAAGGGAGTACAGGATGAAAAACAAAAGTTTTGGCTGTTAAAGTTTAAGATTCGATGGTGCCGTAGATCTGTTTGGTCATCAGGTGTTACGAGCCACACCCATGGATAGCTAGAATAGTGTGCTAGGCTCAGACTAGAGAAGAAACGGGGAACAAACTGATGAAAGAATGATCAAACCGAGGGAATTCACTCAGAACTAACAAGAATGATAACGTGCTCCGACTGGAGCGGTTTAGGAACGGCTGGAAGGCTCTAGGGGAATAAAGATGGAATGACTTCTAATTTTTACGTCCGTATGATTTGAAATATGTGCACACAAACCCCGAGAAAGCGTTTCTGGAAATCTCGGCACAAAAAAGGACGTTTAGTAATTCAAAAAGAGACTACAGGATGACAAATAAAAGTTTTGGCAGTTAAAGTTTGAGATTCGATGGTGCCGTAGATCCGCTTGGTCATCAGGTGTTACGAGCCACACCCGTGGATAGCTAGAATAGTGTGCTAGGCTCAGACTAGAGCAGAAACAGGGAACAAACTGATGAAAGAATTATCATACCGAGGGAATTCACCCAGAACTAACAAGAATGATAACGTGCTCCGACTAGAGCGGTTTAGGAACTGCTGGAAGGCTCTAGGGGAATAAAGATGGAATGATTTCTAATTTTTAGGTCCGTATGATCTGAAATACGTACAAAAACCCGACAGGAAAGCGCCTCCTGGAAATCATCGGCCAAAAAAGGACGTTTAGTAATTCTAAAAGACACAGGATGAAAAAGAAAAGTTTTGGCAGTTAAAGTTTGAGATTCGATGGTGCCGTAAATCCGTTTGGTCATCAGGTGTTACGAGCCACACCCATGGATAGCTAGAATAGTGTGCAAGGCTCATAATAGAGAAGAAACAGGGAATAAACTGATAAAAGAATGATCATACCGAGGGAATTCACTCAGAACTACCAAGAATGATAACGTGCTCCGACTGGAGCGGTTTAGGAACTGCTGGAAGGCTCTAGGGGAATAAAGATGGAATGACTTCTAATTTTTAAATCCGTATGGTTTAAAATACGTGCACACAAACCCCGAGAAAGCGTTCCTGGAAATCTCGGCCCAAAAAAGGACGTTTAGTAATTCTAAAAGGGACTACAGGATGAAAAACAATAGTTTTGGCAGTTAAAGTTTGAGATTCGATGCTGCCGTAAATCCGTTTGGTCATCAGGTGTTACGAGCCACACCCATGGATAGCTAGAATAGTGTGCTAGGCTCAGACTAGAGAAGAAACGGGGAACAAACTGATGAAAGAATGATCATACCGACTGGAGCGGTTTAGGAACTGCTGGAAGGCTCTAGGGGAATAAAGATGGAATGATTTCTAATTTTTATGTCCGTATGATCTGAAATACATGCACACAAACCCCGAGAAAGCGTTCCTGGAAATCTCGGCCCAAAAAAGGACGTTTAGTAATTCTAAAAGGGACTACAGGATGAAAAACAATAGTTTTGGCAGTTAAAGTTTGAGATTCGATGGTGCCGTAAATCCGTTTGGTCATCAGGTGTTACGAGCCACACCCATGGATAGCTAGAATAGTGTGCTAGGCTCATACTAGAGAAGAAAGAGGGAACAAACTGATAAAAGAATTATCATACCGAGGGAATTCACTCAGAACTAACAAGAATGATAACGTGCTCCGACTGGAGCGGTTTAGGAACTGCTGGAAGGATCTAGGGGAATACAGATGGAATGACTTCTAATTTTTAAATCCGTATGGTTTGAAATACGTGCACACAAACCCCAAGAAAGCGTTCCTGGAAATCTCGGCCCAAAAAAGGACGTTTAGTAATTCTAAAAGGGACTACAGAATGAAAAACAAAATTTTGGCAGTTAAAGTTTGAGATACGGGCACACAAACCCCGAGAAAGTGTTCCTAGAAATCTCGGCACAAAAAAGGACGTTTAGTAATTCTAAAAGGGACTACGGAATGAAAAACAAAAGATTTGGCAGTTAAAGTTTGAGATTTGATGGTGCCATAGATCTGTTTGGTCATCAGGTGTTCCGAGCCACACCCATGGATAGCTAGAATACTGTGTTAGGCTCATACTAGAGAAGAAACGGGGAACAAACTGATGAAGGAATTATCATACCGAGGGAATTCACTCAGAACTAACAAGAATGATAACGTGCTCCGACTGGAGCGGTTTAGGAACTGCTGGAAGGCTCTAGGGCAATAAAGATGGAATGACTTCTAATTTTTAGGTCTGTATGGTTTGAAATACGTGCACACAAACCCCGCGAAAGCGTTCCTGGAAATCTCGGCCCAAAATAGGACGTTTAGTAATTCTAAAAGGGACTACAGGATGAAAAACAATAGTTTTGGCAGTTAAAGTTTGATATTCGATGGTGCCGTAAGTCCGTTTGGTCATCAGGTGTTACGAGCCACACCCATGGATTGCTAGAATAGTGTGCTAGGCTCAGACTAGAGAAGAAACGGGGAACAAACTGATGAAAGAATGATCATACCGACTGGAGCGGTTTAGGAACTGCTGGAAGGCTCTAGGGGAATAAAGATGGAATGATTTCTAATTTTTAGGTCCGTATGATTTGAAATACATGCACAAAAACCCTGAGAAAGCGTTCCTGGAAATCTCGGCACAAAAAAGGACGTTTAGTAATTCTAATAGGGACTACGGAATGAAAAACAAAAGATTTGCAGTTAAAGTTTGAGATTCGATGGTGCCGTAGATCCGTTTGGTCATCAGGTGTTCCGAGCCACACCCATGGATAGCTAGAATACTGTGTTAGGCTCATACTAGAGAAGAAACGGGGAACAAACTAATGAAAGAATTATCATACCAAGGGAATTCACTCAGAACTAACAAGAATGATAACGTGCTCCGACTGGAGCGGTTTAGGAACTGCTGGAAGGCTCTAGGGGAATAAAGATGGAATGATTTCTAATTTTTAGGTCTGTATGATCTTAAATACGTGCACACAAACCGCGAGAAAGCGTTCCTGGAAATCTCGGCCCAAAAAAGGACATTTAGTAATTCTAAAAGAGATTACAGGACGAAAAATAAAAGTTTTGGCAGTTAAAGTTTGAGATTCGATGGTGCCGTAAATCCGTTTGGTCATCAGGTGTTACGAGCCACACCCATGGATAGCTAGAATAGTGTGCTAGGCTCATACTAGAGAAGAAACAGGGAACAAACTGATAAAAGAATGCTCATACCGAGGGAATTCACTCAGAACTAACAAGAATGATAACGTGCTCAAACTGGAGTGGTTTAGGAACTGCTGGAAGGATCTAGGGGAATAAAGATGGAATGACTTCTAATTTTTAGGTCCGTATGGTTTGAAATACGTGCACACAAACCCCGAGAAAGCGTTCCTGGAAATCTCGGCCCAAAAAAGGAAGTTTAGTAATTCTAAAAGGGACTACAGGATGAAAAACAATAGTTTTGGCAGTTAAAGTTTGAGATTCGATGGTGCCGTAAATCCGTTTGGTCATCAGGTGTTAGAAGCCACACCCATGGATAGCTAGAATAGTGTGCTAGGCTCAGACTAGAGAAGAAACGGGGAACAAACTGATGAAAGAATGATCATACCGACTGGAGCGGTTTAGGAACTGCTGGAAGGCTCTAGGGGAATAAATATGGAATGATTTCTAATTTTTAGGTTCGTATGATTTGAAATACGTGCAGACAAACCCCGAGAAAGCGTTCCTGGAAATCTCGGCACAAAAAAGGACGTTTAGTAATTCTAAAAGGGACTACGGAATGAAAAACAAAAGATTTGGCAGTTAAAGTTTGAGATTTGATGGTGCCATAGATCTGTTTGGTCATCAGGTGTTCCGAGCCACACCCATGGATAGCTAGAATACTGTGTTAGGCTCATACTAGAGAAGAAACGGGGAACAAACTGATGAAAGAATTATCATACCGAGGGAATTCACTCAGAACTAACAAGAATGATAACGTGCTCCGACTGGAGCGGTTTAGGAACTGCTGGAAGGTTCTAGGGGAATAAAGATGGAATGATTTCTAATTTTTAGGTCCGTATGATCTGAAATACGTGCACACAAACCGCGAGAAAGCGTTCCTGGAAATCTCGGCTCAAAAAAGGACGTTTAGTAATTCTAAAAGAGACTACAGGATGAAAAATAAAAGTTTTGGCAGTTAAAGTTTGAGATTCGATGGTGCCATAAATCCGTTTGGTCATCAGGTGTTACGAGCCACACCCATGGATAGCTAGAATAGTGTGCTAGGCTCATACTAGAGAAGAAAGAGGGAACAAACTGATAAAAGAATTATCATACCGAGGGAATTCACTCAGAACTAACAAGAATGATAACGTGCTCCGACTGGAGCGGTTTAGGAACTGCTGGAAGGATCTAGGGGAATACAGATGGAATGACTTCTAATTTTTAAATCCGTATGGTTTGAAATACGTGCACACAAACCCCAAGAAAGCGTTCCTGGAAATCTCGGCCCAAAAAAGGACGTTTAGTAATTCTAAAAGGGACTACAGGATGAAAAACAATAGTTTTGGCAGTTAAAGTTTGAGATTCGATGGTGCCGTAAATCCGTTTGGTCATCAGGTGTAACGAGCCACACCCATGGATAGCTAGAATAGTGTGCTAGGCTCAGACTAGAGAAGAAACGGGGAACAAACTGATGAAAGAATGATCATACCGACTGGAGCGGTTTAGGAACTGCTGGAAGGCTCTAGGGGAATAAAGATGGAATGATTTCTAATTTTTAGGTCCGTATGATTTTAAATACGTGCACACAAACCCCGAGAAAGCGTTCCTGGAAATCTCGGCACAAAAAAGGACGTTTAGTAATTCTAAAAGGGACTATGGAACGAAAAACAAAAGATTTGGTTGTTAAAGTTTGAGATTCGATGGTGCCGTAGATCCGTCTGGTCATCAGGTGTTCCGAGCCACACCCATGGATAGCTAGAATACTGTGTTAGGCTCATACTAGAGAAGAAACGGGGAACAAACTGATGAAAGAATTATCATACCGAGGGTATTCACTCAGAACTAACAAGAATGATAACGTGCTCCGACGGGAGAGGTTTAGGAACTACTGGAAGGCTCTAGGGCAATAAAGATGGAATGACTTCTAATTTTTAGGTCCGTAAGGTTTGAAATACGTGCACACAAACCCCGAGAAAGAGTTCCTGGAAATGTCGGCCCAAAAAAGGACGTTTAGTAATTCTAAAATGGACTACAGGATGAAAAACAATAGTTTTGGCAGTTAAAGTTTGAGATTCGATGGTGCCGTAAATCCGTTTGGTCATCAGGTGTTAATAGCCACACCCATGGATAGCAAGAATAGTGTGCTAGGCTCAGACTAGAGAAGAAACGGGGAACAAACTGATGAAAGAATGATCATACCGACTGGAGCGGTTTAGGAACTGCTGGAAGGCTCTAGGGGAATAACGATGGAATGATTTCTAATTTTTAGGTCCGTATGATTTGAAATACGTGCACACAAACCCCGAGAAAGCGTTCCTGGAAATCTCGGCACAAAAAAGGACGTTTAGTAATTCTAATAGGGACTACGGAATGAAAAACAAAAGATTTGGCAGTTAAAGTTTGAGATTCGATGGTGCCGTAGATCCGTTTGGTCATCAGGTGTTCCGAGCCACACCCATGGATAGCTAGAATAATGTGTTAGGCTCATACTAGAGAAGAAACGGGGAACAAACTAATGAAAGAATTATCATACCAAGGGAATTCACTCAGAACTAACAAGAATGATAACGTGCTCCGACTGGAGCGGTTTAGGAACTGCTGGATGGCTCTAGGGGAATAAAGATGGAATGATTTCTAATTTTTAGGTCCGTATGATCTGAAATACGTGCACACAAACCGCGAGAAAGCGTTCCTGAAAATCTCGGCCCAAAAAAGGACATTTAGTAATTCTAAAAGAGACTACAGGATAAAAAATAAAAGTTTTGGCAGTTAAAGTTTGAGATTCGATGGTGCCGTAGATCCGTTTGGTCATCAGGTGTTCCGAGCCACACCCATGGATAGCTAGAATAATGTGCTAGGCTCATACTAGAGAGGAAACAGGGAACAAACTGATAAAAGAATGATCATACCGAGGGAATTCACTCAGAACTAACAAGAATGATAACGTGCTCCGACTGGAGCGGTTTAGGAACTGTTGGAAGGCTCTAGGGGAATAAAGATGGAATGACTTCTAATTTTTAGGTCCGTATGGTTTGAAATACGTGCACACAAACCCCGAGAAAGCGTTCCTGGAAATCTCGGCCCAAAAAAGGATGTTTAGTAATTCTAAAAGGGACTACAGGATGAAAAACAATAGTTTTGGCAGTTAAAGTTTGAGATTCGATGGTGCCGTAAATCGGTTTGGTCATCAGGTGTTACGAGCCACACCCATGGATAGCTAGAATAGTGTGCTATGCTCAGACTAGAGAAGAAACGGGGAACAAACTGATGAAAGAATGATCATACCGACTGGAGCGGTTTAGGAACAACTGGAAGGCTCTAGGGGAATAAAGATGGAATGATTTCTAATTTTTAGGTCCGTATGATTTGAAATACGTGCACAAAAACCCCGAGAAAGCGTTCCTGGAAATCTCGGCACAAAAAAGGACGTTTAGTTATTCTAAAAGGGACTACGGAATGAAAAACAAAAGATTTGGCAGTTAAAGTTTGAGATTCGATGGTGCCATAGATCCGTTTGGTCATCAGGTGTTCCGACCCACACCCATTGATAGCTAGAATACTGTGTTAGGCTCATACTAGAGAAGAAACGGGGAACAAACTGATGAAAGAATTATCATACCGAGGGAATTCACTCAGAACTAACAAGAATGATAACGTGCTCCGACTGGAGCGGTTTAGGAACTGCTGGAAGGTTCTAGGGGAATAAAGATGGAATGATTTCTAATTTTCAGGTCCGTATGATTTGAAATACGTCCACACAAACCGCGAGAAAGCGTTCCTGGAAATCTCGGCCCAAAAAAGGACGTTTAGTAATTCTAAAAGAGACTACAGGATGAAAAATAAAAGTTTTGGCAGTTAAATTTTGAGATTCGATGGTGCCATAAATCCGTTTGGTCATCAGGTGTTACGAGCCACACCCATGGATAGCTAGAATAGTGTGCTAGGCTCATACTAGAGAAGAAAGAGGGATGAAACTGATAAAAGAATGATCATACCGAGGGAATTCACTCAGAACTAACAAGAATGATTACGTGCTCCGACTGGAGCGGTTTAGGAACTGCTGGAAAGCTCTAGGGGAATAAAGATGGAATGACTTCTAATTTTTAAATCCGTATGGTTTGAAATACGTGCACACAAACCGCGAGAAAGCGTTCCTGGAAATCTCGGCCCAAAAAAGGACGTTTAGTAATTCTAAAAGGGACTACAGGATGAAAAACAATAGTTTTGGCAGTTAAAGTTTGAGATTCGATGGTGCCGTAAATCCGTTTGGTCATCAGGTGTTACGAGCCACACCCATGGATAGCTAGAATAGTGTGCTAGGCTCAGACTAGGGAAGAAACGGGGAACAAACTGATGAAAGAATGATCATACCGACTGGAGCGGTTTAGGAATTGCTGGAAGGCTCTAGAGGAATAAAGATGGAATGATTTCTAATTTTTAGGTCCGTATGATTTGAAATACGTGCACACAAACCCCGAGAAAGCGTTCCTGGAAATCTCGGCACAAAAAAGGACGTTTAGTAATTCTAATAGGGACTACGGAATGAAAAACAAAAGATTTGGCAGTTAAAGTTTGAGATTCGATGGTGCCGTAGATCCGTTTGGTCATCAGGTGTTCCGAGCCACACCCATGGATAGCTAGAATACTGTGTTAGGCTCATACTAGAAAAGAAACGGGGAACAAACTGATGAAAGAATTATCATACCGAGGGAATTCACTCAGAACTAACAAGAATGATAACGTGCTCCGACTGGAGCGGTTTAGGAACTGCTGGAAGGCTCTAGGGCAATAAAGATGGAATGACTTCTAATTTTTAGGTCCGTATGGTTTGAAGTACGTGCACACAAACACCGAGAAAGCGTTCCTGGAAATCTCGGCCCAAAAAAGGACGTTTAGTTATTCTAAAATGGACTACAGGATGAAAAACAATAGTTTTGGCAGTTAAAGTTTGAGATTCGATGGTGCCGTAAATCTGTTTGGTCATCAGATGTTACGAGCCACACCCATGGATAGCTAGAATAGTGTGCTAGGCTCAGACTAGAGAAGAAACGGGGAACAAACTGATGAAAGAATGATCATACCGACTGGAGCGGTTTAGGAACTGCTGGAAGGCTCTAGGGAAATAAAGATGGAATGATTTCTAATTTTTAGGTCCGTATGATTTGAAATACGTGCACACAAACCTCGAGAAAGCGTTCCTGGAAATCTCGGCACAAAAAAGGACGTTTAGTAATTCTAATAGGGACTACGGAATGAAAAACAAAAGATTTGGCAGTTAAAGTTTGAGATTCGATGGTGCCGTAGATCCGTTTGGTCATCAGGTGTTCCGAGCCACACCCATGGATAGCTAGAATACTGTGTTAGGCTCATACTAGAGAAGAAACGGGGAACAAACTGATGAAAGAATTATCATACCAAGGGAATTCACTCAGAACTAACAAGAATGATAACGTGCTCCGACTGGAGCGGTTTAGGAACTGCTGGAAGGCTCTAGGGGAATAAAGATGGAATGATTTCTAATTTCTAGGTCCGTATGATCTGAAATACGTGCACACAAACCGCGAGAAAGCGTTCCTGGAAATCTCGGCCCAAAAAAGGACATTTAGTAATTCTAAAAGAGTCTACAGGATGAAAAATAAAAGTTTTGGCAGTTAAAGTTTGAGATTCGATGGTGCCGTAAATCCGTTTGGTCATCAGGTGTTACGAGCCACACCCATGGATAGCTAGAATAGTGTGCTAGGCTCATACTAGAGAAGAAACAGGGAACAAACTGATAAAAGAATGATCATACTGAGGGAATTCACTCAGAACTAACAAGAATGATAACGTGCTCCGACTGGAGCGGTTTAGGAACTGCTGGAAGGCTCTAGGGGAATAAAGATGGAATGACTTCTAATTTTTAGGTCTGTATGGTTTGAAATACGTGCACACAAACCCCGAGAAAGCGTTCCTGGAAATCTCGGCCAAAAAAAGGACGTTTAGTAATTCTAAAAGGGACTGCAGGATGAAAAACAATAGTTTTGGCAGTTAAAGTTTGAGATTCGATGGTGCCGTAAATCCGTTTGGTCATCATGTTTTACGAGCCACACCCATGGATAGCTAGAATAGTGTGCTAGGCTCAGACGAGAGAAGAAACGGGGAACAAACTGATGAAAGAATGATCATACCGACTGGAGCGGTTTAGGAACTGCTGGAAGGCTCTAGGGGAATCAAGATGGAATGATTTCTAATTTTTAGGTCCGTATGATTTGAAATACGTGCACACAAACCCCGAGAAAGCGTTCCTAGAAATATCGGCACAAAAAAGGACGTTTAGTAATTCTAAATGGGACTACGGAATGAAAAACAAAAGATTTAGCAGTTAAAGTTTGAGATTCGATGGTGCCGTAGATCCGTTTGGTCATCAGGTGTTCCGAGCCACACCCATGGATAGCTAGAATACTGTGTTAGGCTCATACTAGAGAAGAAACGGAGAACAAACTGATGAAAGAATTATCATACCGACGGAATTCACTCAGAACTAACAAGAATAATAATGTGCTCCGACTGGAGCGGTTTAGGAACTGCTGGAAGGCTCTAGGGCAATAAAGATGGAATGACTTCTAATTTTTAGGTCCGTATGATCTGAAATACATGCACACAAACCCCGAGAAAGCGTTTCTGGAAATCTCGACACGAAAAAGGACGTTTAGTAATTCTAAAAGGGACTACAGAATGAAAAACAAAAGATTTGGCAGTTAAAGTTTGAGATTCGATGGTGCCGTAGATCCGTTTGGTCATCAGGTGTTACGAGCCACACCCATGGATAGCTAGAATAGTGTGCTAGGCTCATACTAGAGAAGAAACGGGGATTTCTAATTTTTAGGTCGGTATGATTTGAAATACGTGCACACAAACCCCGAGAAAGCGTTCCTGGAAATCTCGACACAAAAAAGGACGTTTAGTAATTCTAAAAGGAAATACATGATGAAAAACAAAAGTTTTGGCAGTTAAAGTTTGAGAGTCAATGGTGCCGTAGATCCATTTGGTCATCAGGTGTTACGAGCCACACTCATGGATAGCTAGAATAGTGTGCTAGGCTCAGACTATAGAAGAAACGGGGAACAAACTGATGAAAGAATGATCATACCGAGGGAATTCACTCAGACCTAACAAGAATGATAACGTGCTCCGACTGGAGCGGTTTAGGAACTGCTGGAAGGCTCTAGGGGAATAAAGATGGAATGACTTCTAATTTTTAGGTCCGTATGATTTGAAATACGTGCACACAAACCGCGAGAAAGCGTTCCTGGAAATCTCGGCCCAAAAAAAGGACGTTTAGTAATTCTAAAAGAGACTACGGAATGAAAAACAAAAGTTTTGGCAGTTAAACTTTGAGATTCGATGGTGCCGTAGATCCGTTTGGTCATCAGGTGTTACGAGCCACACCCATGGATAGCTAGAATAGTGTGTTAGGCTCAGACTAGAGAAGAAACGGGGAACAAACTGATGAAAGAATTATCATACCGAGGGAATTCACTCAGAACTAACAATAATGATAACGTGCTCCGACTGGAGCGGTTTAGGAACTGCTAGAAGGCTCTAGGGGTTTGTGTGCACGTATTTCAAATCATACGGACCTAAAAATTAGAAGTCATTCCATCTTTATTCCCCTAGAGCCTTCCAGCAGTTCCTAAACCGCTCCAGTCGGAGCACGTTATCATTCTTGTTAGTTCTGAGTGAATTCCCTCGGTATGATAATTGTTTCATCAGTTTGTTCCCTGTTTCTTCTCTAGTATGAGCCTAGCACACTATTCTAGCTATCCATGGGTGTGGCTCGTAACACCTGATGACCAAACGGATCTACGGCACCATCGAATCTCAAACTTTAACTACCAAAACTTTTGTTTTTCATCCTGTAGTCCCTTTTAGAATTACTAAACGTCCTTTTTTGGGCCGAGATTTCCAGGAACGCTTTTTCGGGGTTTGTGTGCACGTATTTCAAACCATACGGACCTAAAAATTAGAAATTATTCCATTTTTATTCCCCTAGAGCCTTCCAGCAGTTCCTAAACCGCTCCAGTCGGAGCACGTTATCATTCTTGTTAGTTCTGAGTGAATTCCCTCGGTATGATCTTTCTTTCATCAGTTTGTTCCCCGTTTCTTCTCTAGTCTGAGCCTAGCACACTATTCTAGCTATCCATGGGTGTGGCTCGTAACACCTGATAACCAAACTGATCTACGGCACCATCGAATCTCAAACTTTAACAGCCAAAACTTTTATTTTTCATCCTGTAGTCCCTTTTAGAATTACTAAACGTCCTTTTTTGGGCCGACATTTCCAGGAACGCTTTCTCGGGGTTTGTGTGCACGTATTTCAAACCATACGGACCTAAAAATAAGAAATTATTCCATCTTTATTCCCCTAGAACCTTCCAGCAGTTCCTAAACCGCTCCAGTCGGAGCACGTTATCATTCTTGTTAGTTCTGAGTGAATTCCCTCGGTATGATAATTCTTTCATCAGTTTGTTCCCCGTTTCTTCTCTAGTCTGAGCCTAGCACACTATTCTAGCTATCCATGGGTGTGGGTCGTAATACCTGATGACCAAACGGATCTACGGCACCATTGAATCTCAAACTTTAACTGCCAAAACTTTTGTTTTTCATCCTGTAGTCCCTTTTAGAATTACTAAACGTCCTTTTTTGGGTCGAGATTTCCAGGAACGCTTTCTCGGGGTTTGTGTGCTCGTATTTCAAATCATACGGACCTAAAAATTACAAGTCATTCCATCTTTATTCCCCTAGAGCCTTCTAGCTGTTCCTACACCGCTCCAGTCGGAGCACGTTATCATTCTTGTTAGTTCTGAGTGAATTCGCTCGGTATGATAATTCTTTCATCAGTTTGTTCCCCATTTCTTCTCTAGTCTGAGCCTAGCACACTATTCTAGCTATCCATGGGTGTGGCTCGTAACACCTGCTGACCAAACGGATCTACGGCACCATCGAATCTCATAGTTTAACTGCCAAAACTTTTGTTTTTCATCCTGTAGTCCCTTTTAGAATTACTAAAATTACTTTTTTGGGCCGAGATTTCCAGGAACGCTTTCTAGGGTTTGTGTGCACGTATTTCAAATCATACGGACCTAAAAATTAGAAGTCATTCCATCTTTATTCCCCTAGAGCCTTCCAGCAGTTCCTAAACCGCTCCAGTCGGAGCACGTTATCATTCTTGTTAGTTCTGAGTGAATTCCATCGGTATGATAATTCTTTCATCAGTTTGTTCCCTGTTTCTTCTCTAGTATGAGCCTAGCACACTATTCTAGCTATCCATGGGTGTGGGTCGTAACACCTGATGACCAAACGGATCTACGGCACCATCGAATCTCAAACTTTAACTACCAAAACTTTTGTTTTTCATCCTGTAGTCCCTTTTAGAATTACTAAACGTCCTTTTTTGGGCCGAGATTTCCAGGAACGCTTTTTCGGGGTTTGTGTGCACGTATTTCAAACCATACGGACCTAAAAATTAGAAATCATTCCATCTTTATTCCCCTAGAGCCTTCCAGCAGTTCCTAAACCGCTCCAGCCGGAGCACGTTATCATTCTTGTTAGTTCTGAGTGAATTCCCTTGGTATGATCATTCTTTCATCAGTTTGTTCCCCGTTTCTGCTCTAGCCTGAACCTAACACACTATTCTAGCTATCCATGGGCCGAGATTTCTAGGAACGCTTTCTCGGGGTTTGTGTGCACGTATTTCAAATCATACGGACCTAAAAATTAGAAGTCATTCCATCTTTATTGCCCTAAAGCCTTCTAGCAGTTCCTTAACCGCTCCAGTCGGAGCACGTTATCATTCTTGTTAGTTCTGAGTGAATTCCCTCGGTATGATAATTCTTTCATTAGTTTGTTCCCCGTTTCTTCTCTAGTCTGAGCCTAGCACACTATTCTAGCTATCCATGGGTGAGGCTCGTAACACCTGATGACCAAACGAATTTACGGCACCATCGAATCTCAAACTTTAACAGCCAAAACTTTTGTTCTTCATTCCATAGTCCCTTTTAGAATTATTAAACGTCCTTTTTTGTGCCGAGATTTCCAGGAGCGCTTTGTCGGGGTTTGTGTGCACGTATTTCAAATCATACGGATCTAAAAATTAGAAATCATTCCATCTTTATTCCCCTAGAGCCTTCCAGCAGTTCCTAAACCACTCCAGTCGGAGCACGTTATCATTCTTGTTAGTTCTGAGTGAATTCCCTCGGTATGATCATTCTTTCATCAGTTTGTTCCCCGTTTCTTCTCTAGTCTGAGCCTAGCACACTATTCTAGCTATCCATGGGTGTGGCTCGTAACACCTGATGACCAAACGGATCTACGGCACCATCGAATCTCAAACTTTAACTGCCAAAACTATTGTTTTTCATCCTGTAGTCCGTTTTCGAATTACTAAACGTCCTTTTTTGGGCCGAGATTTCCAGGAACGCTTTCTCGGAGTTTGTGTGCATGTATTTCAAATCATACGGACCTAAAAATTAGAAATCATTCCATCTTTATTCCCCTATAGCCTTCCAGCAGTTCCTAAACCGCTCCGGTCGGAGCATGCTATGATTCTGGTTAGTTCCGAGTGAATTCCCTCGGTATGATCATTCTTTCATCAGTTTGTTCCCCGTTTCTGCTCTACTCTGAGCCTAGCACACTATTCTAGCTATCCATGGGTGTGGCTGGTAACACCTGATGAACAAACGGATCTATGGCACCATCGAATCTCAAACTTTAACAGCCCAAACTTTTGTTTTTCATCCTATAGTCCCTTTTAGAATTACTAAACGTCCTTTTTTGTGCTGAGATTTCCAGGAACGCTTTCTCGGGGTTTGTGTGCACGTATTTCAAATCATACAGACCTAAAAATTACAAGTCATTCCATCTTTATTCCCCTAGAGCCTTCCAGCTGTTCCTAAACCGCTCCAGTCGGAGCACGTTATCATTCTTGTTAGTTCTGAGTGAATTCCCTCGGTATGATCATTCTTTCATCAGTTTGTTCCCCGTTTCTTCTATAGTCTGAGCTTAAGAAAAAAATAAAATATAACAATAAAAAGAGAGAAAAATGTGTGTGGCAACACTCATCTAGGTATGGACACATACCCCTTAATGAGACTCCCTAAACGACACCCGTTGCGACAAATTACAAGGGAAACACAGCTGTGCAATGTATTGGGCTGGCCCACTAGCCAATTGAGCACTTGCTTGAGCACTTTCCTTTCCTTTGTTTTATTTTCCTTCGGTTTTCTTGGCGGTTTTTTTAAGGAAATATTAAAAAAATGTTCATAGAATTAAGAAAAGTTCATGAATTTAAAAAAAATGTTTGGCAAATTTAAAAACCATGAATTCAAATATTTATATAAATTTATAGGAATGTACAGAATTAAAAAAAAATATTCTTGGGTTTGAAAAAAAACGACCATGCAGTTCACGATGTACTCGGGGGAAAAAGGATTCAAGCGCCAGAAGGGCTGATTTTGACAGTGACCGATAATGAAGCACAACATCACCGGCCTGCTCCTCTAGTTATGGGCAAACATCTGATTGTGGATCATTATCAAGAAATTGCCGAGCAAGATGGAAAGTCAAAGAAGTTAGTCAGAGACCCCAAAACTTACTGAACATTTTCTCGTGGATCTTTCCGCTGGACCTTGAAACTTATTTGTTCATGTGCTAATCGAACTTGTTATTGCCTGGATGTTTCAATTCTATGCTTAGTAGGTGTTTGCATGTTTAGCTACCAGTAAGACATTAATATTGTTAGCGATGTCATCATGATCTATTTATAGATTAAATTAATCAAAAAATAATATACTCAACAATACATTCTATATTTTTTTGCTTCCGTACTGACTAGTGGGGTACGAACTATAGCTAGAGACAGGCCCAGCCCTGAGGGGGGCGGGAAGGGCGGCCGCCCTGGGCCCCCGAAACGAAGGGCCCCGACCTGGGGTATATCCTAGTTATAGCCCAGCTGCAAAAGGCCTAGTAGGAATAGCAGCGGACGGCGCAGATGACGCATATGGCGGGCGCGACTATGTCTAGCCTTCAGCGAGTCTGGCTTCGGACTTGCTAAAGGGCGCGTGAGCTGGGCCGGCCCATGAGCGCGGGAGGCCATAGCATGTGTTTCCTTTTTTTAGGTTATCATTTTTTTTTCTTTTTTTCTTTTTGTTTATACTTTAAAATATTCTAAATATATATATCACAAAAAACATTTGAAAAATTGTTGAACAAGTATTTGAAAAAAATGTTGACCATGTATATAAAAATATTGAACAAGTATTTGAAAAATATTGAACAAGTATTTGAAAAAATATTAATCATGTATATAAGAATGTAGAATGAAAAATAAAGAGAAACAAAGAAAAAAATGAAACCAAATTGGAGAAGGAAAAAGAAAAGAATGAAAAAATTGGAGAAAGAAAAATGAAAGAAAAGAAAATGAAAAAACAAATTAAAACGGGAGAAGACCAGCTCCGGTCGCGGGCGGAGTGGTTAGCTGTGCCGGTGATCCTGTTGGAGACCAGGATTCGATCCCTGGGTGCATACGACATGTAGAGATCGCTTGATTTCCTTTATGTACACCTCGATCTGATCCATTTTCTTTTGCCTACTGTCCAGACTTGCTGTGTGGTGAAAATGGAAAAGCTTAGGCTCGGAATTTTTTGATTTTTTTTTTATTTTCTATGAATTGTTTCTTGACCGGGTGCAGCTGAGCCCAGGCTCAGAATTGGATATTCGAAAGCTTAGCAACATACCTATTGCTCCCATGACTCGTGGACTGATGCTGATACAAACGAAATTTCAGGAACCGAACATACAGGGCAGCAGCGAAATCAGAAAGGAACGGGCAGGAGGCAATACTATGTTTTTGTCTGGATTTTATTAAGGAAGACCACAACTTGGAGTTTATTAGTAGGTTGACATTTGATTAACTCCTAGTACTAGCCCTGTTGTGTAGCTCTAAAGAAAGTGGGAGGTATTGTTGGATCCCTTTCCTGCTACAGAATTGCCAATTCCACTTACCGCACAACCATTATTGATAAACAATCAAATCTTGACCGTTATTTTTTCAGAAATGACAGCCCCATTTGCCCTTTTCTTCTCCGACCGTGCGATCAGACCTGTGTGTGATGTTTGATCTCCAACCTGTAGGATCTACCATGCATGGATTTCCCATTGCCGGTCCACACACGAGCACGTCAAGAGGTTAGAGGCCGAGTCGCTGAGAGAAGACTGTGACGCGTCCACTGGAAACCTCAACGATGCAATTGCAGAAGGTATTTTTGATATGAATACTGCCTTTGATGCACTTCAAAATGTTTATCAGTAAGATTTCATGTATACATATCTACATCATAGTTTTAAATAGCACGCTAAGCCTCTTAGCGGCGGACCTCTTCTAAATGCTAAAGCGTGCCATAGCGAAGCTATAACGCGCTATTTAAAATGTTTGTTCATTTGTTTGGACCAAAGTCTATTAGCGCAAGACCTTCTGTAAACGATATAGCGGGCTATTTAAAACCATGTTCTACATTGGTAATTATTTTGACATTTACACTAAAGGGCCTCGGGTTGTAGCTTCGCCCCAGCCCCCGATATCTCAGGAACGGCCCTGGCTAGAGACTAACTATGTGCGGTGAAAGTAGAACTGAACTGAACTTGAGTGCTAATGCAGGAGCACCTAACGCTGACATTGACACTAGAAATTGATGAACTCGCTCTCATCTCCACTAGATTGACCAGAAGACAATTCAACTTTTCTCTTGGGTGTGCTCCCTGACCAGAAGAAAATACAGCGTGTGCTGTGGACTAGTGTGCTCACATGGAAAGAGACGAAGAAGATTAGCTAAAGACTAACTATGTGTGGGGAACTTGAGTTGTACTAATGCGAGCTCACCTGACGCTGACAGCCTGACATTGTCACTAGAAATTGATGAAGTCGCTCTCATCTCCACCACATCGACCAGAAGAAAATTCAACTTTTCTCTTGGGTGTGCTGACTAGAAGAAAAAATAGCGTGTGCTGTGGACTGGTGAATCCAAGGCAACACCATCAATTGCGCGCTCACATGGAAGAGACGAAGAAGACACTATAGCAAGAGACTGCCAGTGGCAACTTTTTCTTTCTGTATTTATTTGAAATTGCTTACCGTACTGACAAATATTTAGGAGGAGCTGTTGAGCATTTCACTCATATATATAGCCAAGGCAGCGAAGACAGAAAGACCATAGTGCTGCTCTCATCTAGCTTAGCTATCTTCAACATGGAGATGGAGGAGGGCTACTACTCGTACGCATCCCTCTGCGCCGCCCTTGCCGTTATTGTAGCAGGTTGGCTCGTGAACAGGTGGATGAATCCTCCGTGCAACACCGGGAGACTCCCTCCCGGATCCATGGGCTTCCCCCTTGTCGGCGAGACCTTCCGGTTCTTCAAGCCAAGCCCTTCTATCGACATCCCAGCCTTCTACAAGCAAAGGCTGAAAAGGTACTCAATTGGTCCTTCTTCTTGTCGAAATAGACTTTCGCCCCGCTTTACAAATAAAGCAACCGCGCGCCTTCTGCACGTGCGTGCATGTGTGCAGGTACGGCCCATTGTTCAAGACGAACCTGGTGGGGCAGTCGTTGGTGGTGTCCATGGACGCCGAGGTGAACCGCTTCATCTTCCAGCAGGAAGGCAAGCTGTTCCGGAGCTGGTACCCGGACACCACCAACATCATCTTCGGAAAGGAGAGCCTCGCCTCCTGCGACGGCTCCCTCCACAAGTTCGTCCGCAGCTTCGCCGCCAGGCTCTTCGGCGTCGACAGCCTCCGGGACGTGCTCCTCGCCGAAATGGAGCACAACGTGGCGCGGAGCTTCGCCGCTTGGGCCGCGGAGCCTGCAGGAATCGAGGTCAAGGACGCGGTGTCCACGGTAATTCTTAAGGACATGCATGCAATATAATACAGTGTACTTCGATTGGCTAGCTAGTTGGTGATAAACTGATGATATTTGACCATGTAGATGATCTTTGACCTCATGGCCAAGAAGCTGATTGGTTTTGGGCCCGACAAGTCAAGGAAACTTAGGAAGAACTTGGATGTCTTCTTCCAGGGAATGGTCTCCTTCCCGCTGTATTTCCCTGGGACAGCATTCTACAAATGCATACAGGTATTATTACTAGTATCTTATGCATATATGCATCAAACAGATCGAGACTTATGCTAGCTTCTGTACGCAGGGAAGGAAAAACGTGCAAAAGGTACTCAAGGACCTGCTGAAAGAAAGGCTCAGTGCACCTCGAAAGCGACACGGTGATTTCCTCGACGAGGTCGTCGACGAGCTACACAACGGGACGGGAATGTTGAACGAGAAATTCGCCGTAGATCTGGTGGGCGCCCTCTTGTTCGCCAGCTTTGCGACCGTGTCGTCGTCGCTCACTGTCGCCATGAAGTTCCTCAGCGGCCAACCCAGTGTGGTAGAATCACTCAAGGTTCTCCCTTAGTCTCTAATTACCGCTTAATTTTTCTTGCTTCTGAACCCGCAAATTTCTTTTGCTTGCTGCTTCTATGTGTAATTAATAAATGTGTATGTATGTTGAATACTTGGATTTTTTTTTTTTGTGGTTAAACAGTTAATTATGCCTGCAGGAGGAGCATGAAGCGATTTTGAAGAAAAGAGAGGGTGCCGGTACTAGTGCGATCACATGGGACGAATACAAGTCCATGACATTCACTGCTCAGGTCTCACTTCATGCGTGTGTAGCTTGATTTCACTACTAGCAGTAATAGAAAGTTACCAGTACCAAATGCATGATATTAGTGTATGATACTCCCCATGGCAAGCAGCCTAATTAATCAGGCCTAGTCGTACAACAGCATTACAAGTTTGAATGGTTATTACAAGTTTGAATTCACATACATTGAAGCAGAAGCACAACATTTTTTGTATGCAGGTCACGAATGAGATAGTTCGCCTCAGTAATGTGGCCCCTGGAATATTCAGGAAAACACTAACAGATGTGCAAGTGAAAGGTACTCTCTCTTTTTTAGCATCTTTTTGTTAGTGAAAGGTACTCTCAGCACAGCACATTAGACAATTCTCTTACTCCACATCACCAAGTTTTCTAGCGTACATTCTAGTTAACGCCTGGCAATTTAACTGTATATTCCTCCCTAACGCGTGAAACCGCAGGCTACACGATCCCCGCTGGCTGGCTGGTGATGATCAGCCCCATATCTGTCAATCTGAACCCAGAATTGTATGAAGATCCCCTAGCCTTTAATCCATGGAGGTGGCAAGACGAGTCGAGGAAGAGCACTCTGCTCAAGAACTTCATGCCATTCGGAGGGGGGCTAAGGCTTTGCGTGGGCGCAGAGTTCAGTAGAATTCAGATCGCGCTCTTCCTTCACACCTTGGTCACAAAGTACAGGTAACTGTCGTGTAAAAACTAAAAGGACAAATATACACATAGTGTTACGAGGAATTCATTGAACAAACGTTGGGCAGATGGAAGGAGATAAAAGGAGGCGAAGTGCAACGCATATCGGAGATCGTGTTTCCAAAGGGCTATCACATCCAAATAATCCCTAGGGAGGGATGATCGATGATCTGATACATCTTGTTGACACCCCTGCTGATAGCACTGTAACTGGATTTACAGCTTTGGATGTTTGTTGTTGTACACCATTTGTAGTGTGTATGAGTTACCTGACGTGCTAGTTGTTGCCTGATAAATCTTCATGTTGTCAGATTACTCTTTCCCTGTTGGTGGAAAAGTATGTTGAGTTGTTTAGATTCTGTTGAGGCATGGGACATCTTGTTTGGTGCTCTGGGTTGTGTATTTCTATAGTGTAGCAGATCCATATGTATACAGTTTTAATGAATCTTTGGGTATCATGTCGCCGCGGCAAAAATGGGACTGAGATGTCTCTTCATTTTACTGTATTTTATTGAGCATGTAGCTAACTCTTTGGGAGATGTATATATGGCTATGAAGTTAGGAAAATCTATAGCAAAATGATTTCCTGCTTATGAGGCATCTGCACGGAATCTCATGGAGTTGCTAACTAAAGTATACAACATGGACTGAATTCGAGGTCGGCATAGTTAATCGAATCTACCACTCGATCTGAATTGAGTTCCGGATCGCCGATTGTATCCTAATCCATCTCATCTCTTAGAAAGAATTACAGATCTTCACCCGCAGTTGGAGGGAAAAGAAAAAGGATCACAAATCACCTCTCAAAAAACTGATGCCACCACATCATGCCCAAGGCTGTTTGTTTTCATGCCATCATCATCGGGTGGTGAGAATTCAACCATCTGCATCCCTCTTCCCGCGACCGCGATACGGTATTTCCTGCCGGCACTGGCAATGGCAAAATAGCGACAACCATCATGAGAAAGTAGAAAAGACGGAAGAAACCATTGCCCAGAACAAACACATTTCGCTCAAGGAAAAAAGTGCACAGACGCTGTGAAGCCTCCTCACCGGTCGTAGAAAACATCCAGAGTTTCTGGCTCAGGCACGCTGATGATGACATGGGAATGCTCTGTCAATTTTCCAGATGGACCCATCCTCCAACATCTGATTCTCTGGTCAAGGCCGGTGGAGAAAGCCCAGACACCGTCCGTCCAGATACCTGAAACGTGCAAATGCTTGTATAATCAGTCTACGATATCAGTTGCAAAATAGTGAGACTGAAATATCAAACAAAACCATGGCATTATTAACGTTGACAGACAAACCTTTCACTGCTGATCCGTGAGCCGAGGGAACCGTGTATTGGCCAAGTATTTGAAGTGCACCTTTGTCAGGAGACGAGTTTATGTTTGGTGTGTTAGTTGAGCAGCCCTGCGGGGATCCTAATGTGAAAACAAAACATTGAACCGCCTGATCATCACCGCCACTTATGATGCAGTAAGAAATGCCAGGTGCAGAGCTTGATCGCTGCTCCATCTCGGAAACATGGAGGCAGTTGACGCCTGACTGGTGAACACCAGAGAATATCTGCAATGGCTGCAGCTCAGGTATATCACATGACTGGGTACTTGAAACTCTGTCCTCGGTGTTTTTTATGGCCTCGATTTCTACCGCTCCTGAAGTTTCATGTGGACTCTCTGCAGCAGCGCACGAGCTACTCAGATTGTTCTCACTGGGGAGCAATGCTTGTTCGTCACCCTTTTTCACAGAACTGTTTGCCAGTGGTCGCCACCAACGACGACCACCCTGACTCCCTCTTCCTGTCTTGGGCCGCTTTTGGCAGTCGATAACCATGTGCGGCTTAGTCTCTGATACTAGTTCCATAAAGCCATGGGTGTCTGTTAGGTCCCACAATGTGATGCTACCATCTGTAGATCCACTCACGATAATGTACCTATCGCCATTATAAATATCACCTGAAAGCAAATGTGTGAATTTCATTATGCTTAACAACATTATCAGAACAAACAAGAAAAGGTAGAACTGACCTTCAGAGTGCGCACTAGAGGCGATGACAATATGCCGTAGCACAAGAACTGGTGATGCCTGTGGGACCAGCAAGGCAACATCAAACCTGTACACAAAGAAAAGGAACAGCTAACTGAAACCCCCGAGACTAGTGCAGATAAATAGAAACTCTGCTTCAGAAATTTCATGTTGCTTACCATAGTCGAGAAGGCAAAAGAAGCGCACGGACAATAACTGTTGCATCAGAGCAAGCAACAACCACAAAACAAACTGTCAATCTGGCACAAAACAAAGAGCTTAGATTACCCTCATTTCTTGCAAGAGCTAATAAGAAAGTATTCTAGACCCTATATTTGTGAGCAACTCATGAGTCATTTCTTGCAAGAGCTAATAAGAAAGTATTCTAGACCCTATATTTGTGAGCAACTCATGAGTCATTTCTTGCAAGAGCTAATAAGAAAGTATTCTAGACCCTATATTTGTGAGCAACTCATGAGTCATTTCTTGCAAGAGCTGAAACAGAGAATATCCCTAGACCCTATATTTGTGAGCGATTCATGAGATATATTTCTCGCGAGAGCAGAAACAGAAAGTACCATAGACCCTATTATTTGTGAGCAATTCATGATGAGTGCAGTGTCATATCTTACTCGGTAGCCGGATGTTTCAAAAGAAATGCTGTAACAGAAAGGTAACGCCAGTCATTTTCCATCTGATCCATAATAGCCAGATTGGGTTGAGCAGAGGAATTTCCTTTCCCGGCTTCCTCGAAGTTCAGCTTTACATGATCAGCTTTCAACCTCTTGGTGCCAAGCTTTGGTGGCATGTGGGTAGAAAGCCACTGAAATGTAACGGCTGAACCACTATTGTCTGAGCATTCTGAGCTTTGCTTGGTGTCTAAATCTCGATCACTCGAACACACTTGTTTGTTGTTCTCTGCAATTCTAGGTTCTAGAATCCAAGCCGTAAGAACTTGCTTTGATCCAACAGATATCAATATGTAAGTGGTGTCCTTGTTTTCGACCCAAGTGTCGGCAGAACTGACACTAGAGTTGCGCGATTTATCTGCTAATGTGTATGTTTTTGGGATGAAACACGTATCTCTCACAGCTGACCCGCCAACATGCTCCCCAAGCAGCTTGGATGAGCACCATCTTCCGGCACTACTAGCCGAGTACCTGTAACAAAGATCAAGAACAACATATATCATATGGTTCATAACAGAACCTGAAATGAACAGGTATATTTGATTTAAACCTCGTTTGTTATTATGTGTCAATAATGACTTATTTACCCTGTAAGCCGGACGGTTCCATCTTCACACCCGGTTGCAATCCACAAATCCGTACTCTTCTGAGGAATTGAATAGCTTGCTGGATCTATGAAGCAAAGAGAATGCACTTCCCTTCCATGGAACTGTGTATGAAAAACTTGAGGAAGCAACTTCCTATCTTGAGTTGGTGCCCAGTGTCTATGCACATGAATACTGTGGTCCTGCTAGGAAGTCGATTCTCATGAGGTGTGTAAATTTGGACAAAATACCAGTTAAGATAACACTTCCACAAACACTCTTAAGCAAAGGGCAACTAACCTTTACGAAGGCGAAACAGTTTTGATACTCAGGGACTGTCCCAAGATAGTAAGAATAAGGGCGCCGCCATCCTCCGCAGGATATTTGAACCAGCTATAGAAGGAAAAAAATAATCCAGAATCAACAGATTAGCTCAACCATTGCCAAATTCAAACCTCCAGTTGTCCAGTTTATCAGTATGTTATGTGCTACCTTTGTATCATTTTCAAGGTCCCAAATGATAAAATCCGCAGAGGTGAAACCTATTGCATAGGTACCAACCAATTGGTTAACAGAGGTATGATTAGCGTAGATCGATTGAATGGTGCCTAATTCTTTCAATTGTCTCATTCCAACAAATTCAACGTTTTTCACATTCCTCCCATACTTGAAGAAGCAAATACAGCTGTCTCCCCCAGTCTGTAAAATGTTCAGAGGAGAGGAGTTTATGTCAGGCCAAGCTCATGACTTCAATAAAAGGAAAAACAACAAAATTCTGTACATACAGTGTGGATTTCAATATGATCTGAAGCTGAGGTGATTATCTGAACACTTGTGACACTAGAAATGCCATGAGCTCCTTTAAAACGGTCACGTAAAGGTATCTTCTGTTGTGCCTCACTGCTGTCATGTGCTGCCAATGTTTTATGAAAAGGAAAGGCAGCGAGGTTACCCTTCTTATCACCTGTTATAAGGATCTGCATAGAAAATAACATGTTCGTTTTTTATACATCAGAGAACAAAATATATTCTTTGCGGCAAACTGTAACATTTCTTTTCTTCTGATAGTTAGAACATCAGGCATGGGTATTCTATAAACAATTAGTGTTCCCATAGTCATAATTGTAAAACGTCTGATATTCACGTGAAATATTTTATAAGCCACTGTTAAGGTATTGCATTCAATGAGAAACAGAGCAAGTTTATAAGAATTACCTCATCCTGAAGTGATACATCTAAACACATGATTCGAGCCCCAAAGGGAGATTCAAACATTGCAACAAGTGAAACCTCCTGAGTAATCGGATGGCCATTTGAGAAAAGGGCATTTCTTATGTTCCATAACTTAAGAGTGCCTCTAGGATCAGCTGTGAAAATGTGGCTGCGAGGAAAAAAGAAGGAAAACTGTTGAGAACAATAATTACCTGCTAACCAGAGAGTAAATAGGAAATAATCTACATACCTACATTCAAGTGACTTGCACCAGTACAGTCCTAGTAGTTGCCTGTCCTTTTCAGCTTGCCAGGTGAAAGATAAATCCATTTTAGGTTCAAGAAGACTGGGACTGCTTAAACGGACAATAGTAACATTTCCACGACCGTCTCCAAGGGCAATTATATCCTCCTTATCCAAAGAAATGTCTGAGCACCCTGTCATTACATCCATACATATAATTGGTGCTTTCTCAGTGACCTGAATAACCTCAGTCCATCTTGGATCTTTTGTATCAGAGAGCTCAGCATGATGCAGATATCCATTGTTTGTGGCAACATAGAGAACATTTTCTTGCACAAAATGTAAGCATCGGACATATTCGCTTTTGCTGTGATAAATGAAAAAAACAATCACTCACACTATATCACAATGAAAAATGGAGATAATACATGAAAACAAGGAAGCACACCATACCTATCCAAGGCACCATGCTGTCCTGATACTATAGGAGAAGATATTTCAAACACCTCAGAATCGTATTTCAGACCATCTGGGGCCACGTTTTCTTCCAATATGTCATGAAAAGAGGAGTTACATAGGTGGTGCACTTTGATTGCAGAATCAAACCCCGCGGTGATCAGAACTAGTGAGCTTGGATCATATAAACATCGCCATAATCCTCGGCCACTGTAACAATAGATGCAGCATAGAAAATTAAGTTTTACTAAGGGAAGCACTTGTTGCAAGTCAAGGTAGTCAAATTCCGACATACTTAATTTGCTCGCCTTACACTTTATCTAAGTTGATCTTCCCAACTTACATGTGTTCTTTGAATGTTTTGATTAGCTTTCCATCCATGCCCCAAATGCAGCAAGTACAATCCTCGCCAGCAGTTATAACTATCTAAAAGGCAAGTTCAGGTGAAAACAGTAAGCTGTATTTCGTCTACAATAACAGCTAGATAATCAAGTTCCCCTTTTGTCGCAAAAAAGCATCAATGCAATAATATGGTATGTGTCCATGACAGAGTTGTGAGTAGAAAAGAATTAAGAAAATGGCCGTCGCTAAACAAACATAATGACAAATCCACCTTCAAAACTGAAAGACGAAAAGGCAAAGTGCAACAAACTTACAGAATCAGATATGCAACAATCCCAAATTCTAGCACTGTGTCCGAAAAGTGTCAGTTTGGGTATAATGTCCACATCATCAATTTTGGCTGTTTCATTGGTAAGATCCTGTGGCTGACAACTTAACATCCACATGCGAGCACTGCCATAACAAAGAAGTCAGGTACATAAGACCATTATTACAAAAGACGGCCATTTGAAACAATAAAGTTCCAGAAGCTAGATACAGATACTTGAGCAAAGGAAATCTGACACAGATAATGCAGAGAAGTGAAAGCCAGAATGAACCTGACCTGCGATCATCGGAGACAGACATGAACTTTGATCCATCAGAGGACCAAGCTATCCGAAATATTGAACCTTCATGTTCCTTCAGCCTTCCAATATGAACTGCCATGTATTTATTATCACTAAAATGTACATTTTCACGGTTCTCTACACTAGTAGCACCCAACTCGTCCGAGCTTAACAAGGAAGAACTCCGGGTTTCGGGTACCAATTTCCAAATAAGAATCTGGGAAACAGGTACCATGGAATATAGTCATGATTTGTACATAAAAGCAAGAGTATATCTCAAAGTTTTGTCATAGTAGATGCGAGTCTGGACGGCTTACCTCGTTCAGAATGGTACCAGACACCACGAGGAGGGATCTAACAGAGTCCCCCCACATTCTCATTGAATACAGAAGGCACTTCTCTGCAACCACAAAACACACCGGAACAAGTATATCAATACAAATTCTGTCGCAGAGGATATAATTTGGAACTTCGGGGCAAGGGCACGATGCTCGTCGAACCTGGAGAATTCACTCTGGTAACAAACACGCGGTCCGTCAAATCCCACAACGCCACTGAATTGTCGCCCAAACCGACCGCGAGCAGCCCGTCCACCTGCACCGAGAACAACGAGCAAACTTGAATGGCAGAGGAAATTGAAGCTTGTATACCATGGATGCGGGGACCGGACAGCTCGACCGAGCGTGTATACCTCGAGGAAGCAAGCGTCGAGCACCCAGTGATCGAACCCGGGGAGCCTCTGCTCCAGCTCCAGCCGTACGCCGCCATCCTCCGCGTCGACGCGGAGCCTGAGGAGCTTCACCCTCCTCTCGCCGAAGACGGCGACGGTGCGCCCGTCGGCGGGGGGCGAGCCGCTGGGGGCACCGGCGCGGGGCTGGATGCCGTGGACGTGCACGCCGTCGAAGACCCGGAAGGAGGCGAGGAGCCTGGCGGCGTCCAGGTCGTAGACGAGCAGCTCCGAGCCGGTCCCTGCGGGAGCGCGCGGCGTAATAGGTGAGGTGAGCGTGCGGCGAGATGTAGTGGAGCGGGAGAGGGGATGGGGGGGAGGGAGGGGAAGTTACCGGCGAGGAGGAGGGGACGCGGGGAGGAGGGGAGGAAGGAGAGCGCGGAGACGTCGCCGAGGTAGGAGCCCAGCCGCAGGCGGCGGTCGCCGGCGGCCATGGCGGAGGGGAGGAGTGGGAGCAGAGGGGAGTAGGGTTTTCTGGCGGTTTAAGCTTTTGGGCCGAAACGAGATTGGTTGGGCTCTCGGAGGCTGGTCGGTTTCGATTTCGAGCAATCCGTCAACGGGCTGAAAAGGGAGTGGGCTGATTTCTGCCATGTGTTGCCTTCTTTTAAGGGTTATTATAAGTAATAAATTAGATAGATGCCACTTGAATTCTGGCGATTCCTAGAGATGCAACTGCAATTTTTAAACTCGAAAGGGAGTGCCAACTAAACACCATGGACATACCCTCTTGGGGAATGGGCACAACACACGGGTGTTCCGTCACAAGTCCGCGCCTCCACCATTGCTTCTCGCTAGCATAAGGGTGTGCCAAAAAACTTGGGAAAGTCATATTGCGAGAATGATTGTTTTGTTGTAACAATGCAATCTATAAAACTCTTATCTCTCTCTTAATTAATGGATGAGGCAAATATTTTGTCTCCGTAACAGAAAAAAAAAATGCATGGTTGCCTTGAACTATAGATCCATGCCTCCGAAATTGTTAAGGGCTCCTGAACACTGCCGCGTGCCAATCTAAATTATAGTTTGAACAAGTAGTATAAGATAATAGGTTAGATAAAGGTGGAACTTATATTTTGCAGAAGAACAAGCACGTACGTACACTGCCACCATCCCACCACCCCATACAGTGGCAATTGAAGACACACGACTCACTGAGCTTCAAGATTAGTGATATCAGTGGGAGCATCCAGTACCACACGGTTCGGAACACACGCAGGGTTCATCTTCATCACCACACAACACTTATATTCCAGTTTACATGTTCGGAAGACATGCAGAGTGCATCTTCATCATCACACATTTATCCACCGAATAAGGATTAAGCGCCCAAGAATTTAGCCAAATCTCTACTATTAAAGGAGAATCGAACGTCGTGATGGTTCCACCTCCCTCCTATTGCTACTAGCGATCGATAAATCCTCCCACCCACGTCGCCCCATTTGTTTTTTGTTTTTTTGAGTTAACCAGCGGTAAGTAAACGAGGAAACCGAGCGGTTAATCAATCCCAGCTCGAAACAAGAAGGAAAACTGTCGTCACACACGTCGCCCGTCCCAACCCCTCGCCCCCGATCTCGTCGCCGCCCCTTGTGCTCGCCTACGCAGAACCCACACATGATCCTCTGCGGGTGCCTAAGGGTCTAGAGGATTGGGATGGGGCCTCCCATCCCGTGCCTTCCGCTTGCCGTGGAAGAGAGAGAGAGAGAGAGAGAGATACGGGAGAGGCAGGAGCGCAGCGGCGGTTCTAGCCGATCTCGATCTTTCCCCTCGCTCCCGATCCATTCTCCTCGACTGGTGCCATCGCAATCGTCCCGTTGCCTCGACTCCTCCAATCACTCTCCTCGAACAGCTGGGTGGGCTGGAGTAGTCATGCAGCGCGTGGCCGGAGACAAAGGAGAGGCGAATGGAATAGGTGTCAAATAGGTGGCTCTCCGGTTCCAACGCAGTGTGAACGCGGTGGAGACGTACATGAGGCGGGAACGCACGCGGGTCCTTGGGGGAGCAGTGGCGTCGGAGGCGAGATCTCCCTCTTGAGCCGCCGTGGGAGGCGGAGGCGGCGGGATGGGAACAGGGGTGCAAGCAACAAAACTCTCTGTCTGGGCTAAGTGAACGGTGAGAGAGAGGACCGTCCCACGGCCGAAGTAACGAGATGGATCATGCAGGCCGGCCAAGCCAAGCTCATTGGCCTCTCAGTTCAGACTTCAGAGCAACGTCCAGGCAAGCGCTTGTTTTCCTCTCAACGAGATGGATCAGAGCAACGATAGCCTGCGTGCCCGGCCCGGGACGGCACGTGACTTAGTGTCGTGCCTGGGCTGCCTTGCCAGCCCGGCACGGCACGAGTAGCACATTTTCTCGGCACTTGAGCAAAACCTACTGCTACCTACGTATACCAATTAACCCTCAAAAAAAGAACTATGAGTGGCATTGGCAACAGATCTAAATATTTTTTGGATTTTGAACATGATTTTATTGAGAGAATAGAATATTTATTGAAACAAAATCATTTCAACATTCTTTGGAAAACTCAAATATTTTTAAATCTTAAACAACTTTTGGGAAAGGGGGGATTTTTGAGCAAAATTGAAAGCACGGACATTTTTGAAAAAAAAAAGAGAGAGATTTTTTTTTAAACTCTAAATAAAAGCTTTGAAAATGCTAAAAAAAAATTGCGTCTGTGAACAATTTTTGAAGCCCTGTTTTTTGGGGAAAAGGCGACAATTTTTCTAAATTGTTAACAAAATTGGAAAACAGGATTTGTTTTGAAGTTTTGAACAATTTAAGAAAAACACAAACATTTTTGAAAATTTACGCTTCTTTTCAATAAGCTCAGTAAACTTTTTTAAAAAGAAAATAAACATGAAAAAAGAAGAAAATGGAAGTGACAGCCGCCGGCGTGCTTGTTGATCGAAACAGTCATTAATAGCTTTCTTTTTTGAAGATACAGGGCGCCGAAAGAAAGAAAAAGAAACAGGAAAAAACTAAAAAAGAAAAAGGAACAGGAAAAAAAAACCCGCTTCAGGAACCTCCTAGAAGGAAGATTCCCAAAACCGGAATGGTTGAAACGTTTAACGGGCCAGCCCATCCTGAACGCTCGTCTTTCTCCCAGTAATGCTACACGTACAAAAGGAAACTGGTGATCCAATGATGCTCGAAACTTTTGCATGCAGTGAAGCTCTTGCCCTAGCAGATGATGTTGATATTCAGAATATGGTAGTAGCATCAGACTGCCTAGAAGTGGTAAAAGATATCAACAAGGGGACGGGAGGTCCTAATGCGGCTATCATCCAAGAGATTGCGGCGCGTATATCTTCTTATATGTACGTCTTGGTCTTTTATTCATGAGTGTAGGAATTTTAATTTCGAGGCTCATAATCTCACCAAGTTTGCTTGTAATTTAGGAGTAGGTACACATGTGTGATTGGGTAACCCTTATAAACCGAACCGTGTACCTATGAACATTGTTATCAATCAATAAAAGTGGGCGAGATTTCTCCAAAAAAATATACAAAAGGATACATGCTTTTACATAAAGGTGGGTTTTGATTGAAGATTAAGGGAGAGAAGGGGCCCATCCCCATGAAAATTGGGGGAGTGGTTAGTTAGTTTGAAAAGATCCTAATCATCGTGTAAAAGCATGTAAACCTTTGTATGTTTAGCATTATTGGTCTTTCTCCTCCGTTGTGGGCCTAGTCTGGACAACTTGCAGCAAACGAGTGGCAAATAGGGTTTTCCATTATTTTTTCAGGGGAAAGCGGGCTTGGCCCTTCTTGCCCCGGGCCTCAGTCCGTGTTGACCTCAGTTCCCTTGGTCGGACTGGGAGGGAGTAGGTGCTGAGCTGAGGTCCATCTCCATCCATATAAGCGAAGGGAGACTCGTCGATCGGAGAGAAGTCCGGCCTCATCAAGCTGTCTCGCTCGCTCCTAGTCCTAGGTCGTCAGAGCTGGACGGCCGCCGGACCGGACCCATGCAGGTACGCCGTCATGGCTGCTGCGAACGGCGACTCGGCCTCCATTCTCTGTGCTACGACGCCGACGACGCACCACATGCATGATGAAGATCCAAGGCTACTCGTACGTGGATGAGGAAGAGCAACCCCAACAGCTGTGGCGTCTCATCTCCTTCCTTCCGCGTCGGAGACGGCACCTCGATCGGCTTCTACCCCAGCGGCACCACCCCGGAAACCACCGGTTTCGTGTCTGTCTGTCAAGGCCGTCCTCGACGCCGCCTATCAAGGCCGTGGTCGCGTTCGACGTGCTCGACCACCACGCCAACCCGGTGCCGCGCTACGCTAGGACCAGCGGCGAGGTGCGCGACTTCGTGGGCGCCGGCGCCTACTGGAGCTGCGACGACTTGGTCGAGAGGGCCGACCTGGAGCGCCACACCTCCTCAAGGACGACTGCTTCACGGTCATCGAGGTCCTCGCATATGAATACGAATGGTCCGTCGTCGGCGTGGTGGTGCCCCCGTTTGATTGGCCTCACCACTTCCGTGGCCTCCTCCGGAGTGGCGGACGTGATCGGCTGGGAGACCTTCGGTGCGTGCTCGCGGCACGGTCCACGGTCCTCAGGGCGGAGCTGTACGGCGCAATGAAAGAGAGCGGCGTGCAAATCGACGGCATGCGAGCAGAGGTTTTCAGGCATCTGCTGCATTTCGTGTACACCGACTCGCTGCCAGAAGAAGAAGAAGAAGAAGAAGAAGAAGGGGATGGGGTCGCCATGGCTCAACATCTCATGGAGGTCGCGGACATGGAGAGGCTCAAGCTGGTTTGCGAGGATAGATTGTGCAGGCACATGCAGTGGCGGGGATTTTTTGAAAAGCTTTATTTATAGCATAGGAAAAATGGTAAAAAATATTAAGAAAAAAATATATTTTTATGAACAGCTCTACTGTTGGCCCACCCTGGCTTATTGGGCTAGATCCGCTACTGGCCGCACATGGACGTGAGCACCGTGGCAACCACGCTGAGCAGCATCACTGCCAAGGGCTCAAGGACGCGTGCTTTGACTTGCTCGTCAACTCTCCCACCAAACTAGAAGAGGCCGTAAGACGGCGGACCGGACAAACACAAGTAGGAATTACTTGTCGCAGAAATGGATGTATCTAAAACTAATTCCGAACGGAGGGAGTAGAACTTTGGACAGATGGCTCCGCCTCTCACCACCAACGCCTCCAAGCTCCCTCCAAACCCACACCCGCCGGCGCAGACCATCTCGCCGCCGGCACCAAAACCATGCAACCTGGGCGATCAGCTCGTGCATGCGTGGGAGTACATCCGCTTCCAGCTGCGCTTGGACGAGGCAGACGGACTGGACTGTTAGAATAAGTTGTATAGAGATAGGAGAGTAGTTTAAACTTTGTAATCTTTCTCTCTTATCTCTTCTTCTGTTAAACCTCTCTGTAACCGAACGGGTGTCGATCTCTTCTTCTCTCGATCGATCCCTCTCTTGTAAGCCACGGCATATCCTCTATATAATACAATGCGGCCCAGACGAAGGGTTCTACGCTTCCCAATTCATCTCACATGGTAACAGAGCCTCTTCCTCAATAGGTCAGGAATAGATCGCATCTAGCTACCGCCGCGACCGAGCAACATGTCCACCACCGCCGCCGCCATGACGGCTAGCACCATGGGTGCGCTCACCACCTCCTCATCCTCCGCCTTTGCCTCCTCCTCCTCCACCTCCACCAACACCTCCCTGCTCGGATCGCCACCCCAAGAGAAGCTCACGAGGGGCAACTTCCTGCTCTGGAAGGCCATCGTGCTACCCCAGATCAAGGGCGCCCAGATGGAGCATCACCTCGACGCGCAGAGCCCGCCACCGCCGGCCACGCTCACCATCACCAAGGACGGCAAGGAAGAACAGGTAGTCAACTTCGCACGATCCCTCTGGTATGCACAGCAGCAGCAGCTCCAAGGATTCTTGATGGGATCCCTATCCCGCGAGATCCTAGCACAGGTCGCGACGCTCTCGACGCCGGCCGAAGTATGGCGTGCTATCCATGCCATGTTTGCTGCCCAAAGCCAAGCTCAAGCAATTAACACCCGCATTGAGCTCACGAATCTTCAGAAAGGTAACATGTCTATGGCAGAATATCTTGGCAAAATTAAAAGCCTTACCGATGAAGTAGCCTGCACCGCCGCCGCGCTCTCCGATCCGGAGATCGTGTCCAAGATCCTTGCCGGCCTCGACATGGACTACAACCCTGTGGTCTCGGCCCTCGCTGCTCGGGTGGAACCGATCACCGTTCAGGAGCTGTACAGTCAGCTCTTGAGCTTCGACGCCCGCCTCAGCCTTCTCCACGGCGCCAACATCCGGCAGTCCTCCGCCAACTCTGTCTCTCGTGGCCGCGGCCGTGGGCGTGGTCACCAGGGGCAACGCAGCGGCGGGCGTGGGCACGGCAACACCGACTACTCCAACAACAACAGCAGCACTGGCTACACCAACACTGGCGGCAGCAGCGACTACAACAACAGGGCAGGAGGTGGCGGCTTCAACACCAACAACAGCCGCCGTCCTTCTTCCTCCCGAGCCCGTCCTCGCTGCCAGCTCTGCAAGAAGGCAAGCCATGAGGTCATGGACTGCTGGCATCGATATGATGAGAACTTTGTTCCCGATGCTCGACATGTTGCTGCGGCCATGCGTGAACAAGGAGGAGAAGGGGTTTGGTACGTGGACTCTGGTGCCACGGATCATGTCACAAGCGAACTAGAACAACTTGCCCTCCGTGAACAGTACCATGGCAATGATCAAATTCACACCGCAAGCGGTGGAGGTATGGATATTCAACACATTGGTCAAGCTCTTATTAATTCCCCTACACTTCAACGTGATCTAGTCTTAAAAGATGTCCTTCATGTTCCTCAAGTCGACAAAAACCTTGCATCCATGTCTCGTTTAGCCCATGACAATAACGTCTTCTTTGAAACTCACCCTCGTTACTTTTTTATCAAGGATCGGGCAACGAGGGAACTCCTTCATCACGGTAGATGCATTGGAGGTCTCTACCCCATCACATCCGGAGCACTTAGTCGCAAGCATCGTCAAGTCTTCTCTGTCATCAAGCCCTCTTTGGCAAGGTGGCATCAAAGATTAGGACATCCATCTTCGATCATTGTTAAACAAGTAGTCAATAAAGGCAATCTCTCATTGTCACATAGTCCAATTAGTGAGTCTGTTTGTGAAGCTTGTCAATGTGCCAAGAGTCACCAACTCCCTTATCCCAAGTCGAATAGTATATCTCATGCTCCTTTAGAACTTATTTTCAGTGATGTATGGGGTCATGCAAGAGATTCCTTTGGAAGAAAAAAATATTATGTCAGTTTCATTGATGATTATAGCAAGTTTACCTGGATTTATTTGCTCAAGTACAAATCTGAAGTTTTCTCTGTGTTTCAAGAGTTCCAAAAACTTGTTGAACGACACTTTGATCGAAAAAATTTGACAGTCCAAAGTGACTGGGGAGGGGAGTATGAAAAACTCAACTCTTTTTTTCGTAGCATAGGCATTGAACATCATGTTTCTTGCCCTCATGCTCACCAACAAAATGGCTCCGCTGAGCGGAAACACCGCCACATTGTTGAAGTTGGTCTATCCCTTCTTGCTCATGCATCCATGCCTCTCAAATATTGGGATGAAGCTTTTATCACTGCCACCTATCTTATAAATCGTCTCCCTAGTAAAGTTATTGGCAATTTCACTCCATTGGAGCGCCTATATCATCAAAAACCCGACTACAACTTTCTCAAAATATTTGGGTGTGCTTGCTATCCCAACTTGCGTCCATACAATCGCCATAAACTTGAGTTTCGTTCCACTCAATGCGTTTTTATTGGCTATAGCAATCTTCATAAAGGTTACAAATGCCTAGAAGTTGCAACTGGACGGATTTATATTTCTCGAGATGTTGTGTTTGATGAAACCCTCTTTCCATTTGCCAAACTTCATCCAAATGCCGGAGCCCTTCTTCGTGCTGAGATAGCACTTCTTTCAGATCACGGGGGTGAATTACATAAAGCTGACTGTGTGCAAAATTCCATTAAAACCAGTAATTCTGATGATATATGTGCAGGCCTAGGCTGTCATTTTATGTGTGCAGGAAAGGACAAGCATGGCACAGAACACGGGGTGGATTTACCTGACAGCAGCGGCGCGCGATCCAGCGCTGATACGCGCGTCAGGTCTGCTCCTGTCGTGCGGTCCGAGGCCGACCCCCATGCAGCCAATCCGGTGGACGCCAGCGCGGATCCGTCCGGTCCCGAGGCGGACGTGGCCGACAGGCTGCACCTGGTGGACCCCGCCAGCCCACGCGCCTGCCCCCGCGCGGGAACCGCGTCTCCACGCGGCACGCCGCGCGCTGGGAGTCTGTGGATCGAGCCAGCCGACAGCGGGGCGCCTGCGGGGCCTGGATCGCCCTTGGATCACGAGCCGGGATCCTCTGCAGACTCTGCGCGGGTATCCTTCTCGGATCAGGAGCCGGGATCTTCTGCGCCAGATCCTACACCACTTTCTGAACCGGGATTTTCTGCGCCTGCGCCCACAGCACCAACAGTTCTGCGCCGGCACACCAGATCACAGTCAGGTATTATCAAGGACAAAGAATACACTGATGGTACGGTCAGGTATGACAAAGTTAAGCGTGCTTTTCTCAGTAATATTGGAGAACCAACTCATTTGCATGATGCTCTTGCACATAAATATTGGAAAGAAGCTATGGATCATGAATATGATGCACTCATGAAAAATAAAACATGGCATTTAGTACCACCAAGGCAGGGTCACAATGTCATAGATTGTAAATGGGTATATAAGATAAAGAGAAAATCTGATGGAAGCATAGACAGATACAAGGCTAGACTAGTTGCCAAAGGTTTCAAACAGAGGTTTGGTATTGATTATGAAGATACTTTTAGTCCTGTTATTAAGTCAGCTACTATTCGACTTGTACTGTCTATTGCTGTTTCTAGAGGTTGGAGCTTACGACAGCTAGATGTTCAGAACGCGTTTCTTCATGGTGTTCTTGAGGAAGAAGTGTTCATGCGGCAACCACCAGGATATGAGGACCAAAGTGTACCACACTATGTCTGTAAGTTGGATAAAGCTTTATATGGTTTGAAACAGGCCCCAAGAGCTTGGTAGGTTGAACATGCAACTACAACAACTTGGGTTTACACCATCTAAAGCGGATACCTCATTGTTCTTTTATCATAAAGATAAGATCACTATATTTGTGCTCGTTTATGTCGATGATATAATTGTTGCTAGCTCAAGTGCACATGCTACCACTTGTTTACTTAAAGATCTGAAGTTGGAATTTGCTCTCAAAGACTTAGGTGATCTTCATTATTTTCTTGGCATAGAAGTTAATCAGATAAAGGATGGAATACTTCTCACACAAGAAAAATATACCACTGACATACTCAAGAGAGTAGGATTGGAAAATTGCAAACCTGTGAGTACACCAATTTCAACTTCAGAAAAACTTACAATTGAAAGTGGAGAGGCACTTGGATCAGAAGATGCAACAAAATACAGAAGTGTTGTTGGTGCTTTACAATATTTGACTCTTACCCGTCCTGATATTTCTTACTCTGTCAATAAGGTATGTCAATATTTGCATGCACCTAGAACAACCCACTGGACTGCAGTAAAAAGGATTTTAAGGTATCTTAAATATTCAGAAGGTCTTGGACTTCAGATTACCAAGTCAATGTCTATGCTTGTTACTGCCTATTCTGATGCAGACTGGGCAGGGTGTGCTGATGACAGAAGGTCCACAGGTGGTTTTGCTGTGTTTCTGGGAACAAATCTTGTGTCATGGAGTGCAAGAAAATAGGCCACTGTTTCTAGATCAAGTACAGAGGCTGAGTATAAAGCTCTGGCTAATGCTACAGCTGAGGTAATGTGGATACAGACTTTGTTATATGAGCTTGGGATCAAGACTCCACAGGCTGCGAGGTTATGGTGTGATAATATTGGTGCAACCTATCTCTCAGCTAATCCTGTTTTCCATGCACGAACCAAACATATTGAAGTTGATTTTCACTTTGTTAGAGAAAGGGTAGCTCGCAAGCTACTTGATATCCGTTTTATACCAACTGGTGATCAACTTGCTGATGGCTTCACAAAACCTCTTACTACAGGAAGATTGAATGAATTCAAGAACAATCTTAACCTTGGTAAAGTTCACTCGGTTCAGATTGAGGAGGAATGTTAGAATAAGTTGTATAGAGATAGGAGAGTAGTTTAAACTCTGGTCGTCGTTTCGGTCGCGGGTTTCTCCAGCTTGCTTCGGCCGGTCCTCCGCCAGCTTGCTTTTCATCCACTTCCGACCTTCCAACCTACACCTCGACGCCCCACCTTTCGCCACGTTGCTGCAATTCCGCTGCCGCCGAGTTCGCCGTCCAATTCGTCTCCCACCTCTGTTTCTCATTCCTAGCTACCGGCCGCAAGGTTGCCGACTCAGTCATCGCCTGCTCGCCAATCTCCTCCGACCACTATGTCGCCTACATCACAACCTCGCCGCCGCCTCACTTGGGAAGCCTGCCGTTATCCTGCCTTCCCCAAGCCTCGACTCCTGCTCAAGACGCTCTACGTTGGTTTCCTTCTCCGGCCGGGCCGGCAGCTGCGACGACGCTGCTTCCTCGGAGGACGATCCGTCCACGGCGCCTGTTGGTGGCTCTTCCTCCTCGATGACATCTCAACGCCGGCATCGTCAGAGCTCTAAGGTTAGGCCGTTCCGCCCTGGCTACGCGTTCAGTAAATTCATTATGCATGACTATAGATGCCACGTCACATCACCCTCCAAACCAAATTCTGCCTCACTCTGGATTGTTGCTGTGTCTGAGTCGGTAATCCCCTCAACCTCGCTGGTTAACGGTGCTCTTGACCACCGGTTTGCCTCCCAAAATGTCTTCAACTGCATCCTTCCTAGTTAACTCTAGTCTCTTCCGAGCCCAACCTTTCTCGCCGCTCGCCGCTCCCATTTTCAAAATTTAAACTTGTACTGTTCTCTTGTCCTCTGCGTGCGCTTCTGTCCGCTGCGATGCGATCACGGCAGCGCGCGTGGCGGAGCTGCCTCCCTCTATCCTTGGCAGGTACAACTCGCCCGACCACCTAGCAACCAATCCTACTGCTACCACGACAGGTCAGGGACAGACCCACCCATTAAATTCTCATCACACCTCGCCCGCAAACTATGCTGCTGACTCTAGTGGAAAAGGCGACACTGCTACCCGCGTGGACAACGGACACGGAAAACAGGGCCACCCTGGTCAATCCTGCCTACCCTCCATACCCTGCTCCTCTCTCTCGCACGCGCATGACCGAGCCACATGCACTGCCTCTCCGCTCCAGCATGGGACTCCTTCCTCCGTGCGCCAAATCCGCCATGCATCCGTCTCTGACAGCAGGACCCACGGCAACACAAGGTCCGCATGCGAGTCCACTTGCACCGCTACTGCGCCTCCCACGCTGCAGTCAGCCCCTTCCTCCCACCCATCCCATCCCACATCGAGCCAGCCTCACGACGATGCCTCCCATCACCGACTGCATCGCTGCTACATGTCCCGCGTCGCCTCCGCTCAACTGCTCCCCCAGCGTCCCGACTGAGCTTCCACTGATCGCTCCACCACCGTGCCTCATTCTGGAGGTGGACCGACCACCTATGCTTTGTGCACCTCTCCTCCCCCATGCATAACCCGTTCGGCTTTATCAAGCACGCGCTTGATGCCACACGCAACTATCCCTCCGTCCGCGTAACCTCATCAGCACGCGGCGCGGCGCGGCGCTGCTGTCCTTCACCAACCGCGACGCTCGCTGGAACGTCGTCACCGGCCACGGAGACATCACGTTCGAAGGGAACACGCTTTCCTTGGAGCGTGTCGAGCACACGGACAACCGCGCCATGGCCAACTTCGACGACCTCATGGAGATCGAGGCCAACGACTTCCCCCACGAGCTCTGGCACGAGGATGGTGTGAAATACTTGTTCGCGCACCTCGGCTCGGTCTGCTCTCTCGACCAGTACTGCGTCGGCGCTGGCGACTTCGTCAGTGTGGGCGCGATGGTCATGGTCACCAGCGGCAAGCGACTTCCGCCAGGCTTGGTGGTGCTGCTCCCTGGCCGTGACCTCATCACGGTCTCCCTCACCCAACTCACCTTCCGCGCCCACGGGATCCGGCCCGACGACCCGTCACCCTTCTCTTTGGACGACGGCTCCGACTCGGACTCCTACGAAATACACGACGCCTCCGTCCGCGAGGCAACTCTGCGTGAGTTCGCTGCCCGTGCTCGCGGGAGGGGGCCTCCTCCCTCTCGGCGCGGCAACATCTGGAGCCGACGAAACGATGCTGCCGCCAAGCAGTCGGATGCTCCCGCGCCCACCATGATCGCGCTGCACCCGGGCCGCGCCTTGCCGGCTCTCCTAGTCCCCGCCCCGTCGGCGGTGCTGTCTCCGGCCGCCCGCTGCGCGGCTGACGAACCGTCTCCGCGGCGGTGGCTCGCCAAGACGATGACGCTCCCGCCATGCATGTCGCTTCCAACGCGGCTATGCCACTTCGGCCGTCCTCCTCGACGCCGCCTCAGCCACCCTCTGCGGTCGTGACCCTGCCAACCAGGGCTAACGACGGCGCTGTTGTCTCCCCGTGCCTCGTCGCACACGTGGGAACAAGGGCTGCCTCTCCCTCATCTGCCACCATCTCCGACCTGGCCGTCCACGACAACACCATACGTAAACGTGCTGTCCACTCCCAGCGCGTCGTCTCCGCGGCGAAGCGCACGCATCGCCGACCGGGAGGCGCCGTTCTACTCCACGGTCGCACAAAAAGCCCAGCGCCTCAAAGCCTCTCGCTTCAACCTCGCCAAGGCGTCCGACCATCTCGTGGCTGCTGTTGAGGGCTCGTCCCTTTGCATCTCGGACGGAGATGCGTCCGATGCCGACGACGCTGCAAACAAGCTTGCCCACATCGCGCTTGTCTGTGGAGCTGACGCTGACGAGGCAGACGCAATACGCGCTGCCGGTGCCCTACCCTCTCCATGATTAGTGTTAGATGTGTCGCCAGGATAGCGCGCCCTTGGGAAGGGCGCTTGACCATCGCGCCAGCAGCCGCGCCCATCTCCTGTCCTCTCTGTAATCTCAATAGGTTTAGTTTGTTCATGTGCACCGATAGGGTAGTTTCTCGTTGCACAACCCCCCTGTATTTCTTTGCTGTATCGCTACCTGGCCACTGGTGGAACTCGGTTTCCCTATGAATCAATCTAGTTTCTCTGTTATTTCCTGGAATGTCCGCGGACTTGGTGATGATGATAAGTGTAAAGACATCCTTTCGGAACTAATTGCGATTAGACCGTCTGTTGCTCTCCTTCAAGAATCCAAGCTGGAAAACATCCCCATCACTAAGCTCAACTCCTTCCTGCCGCGCTTCCTCGACCAAAAGGCCTCTCTTCCCGCCATTGGGTCTGCCGGAGGGGTGTTCTCGGCTGTTAACTCTCACGCTCTAACCCTTAATAATCACTCTCACGGCCTATTTTCAACGTCTCTTGATTTGTCTTGCCCGGTCTCCGGCACAAACCTCACCATCTCGAATATCTATGCTCCGTCCCAACGCTCTCTCAAAGCGGACTTCCTTCACGAACTCACACAAATTGCTCCCAACAGCTCTACCCCCTGGTTACTTATCGGCGACTTTAACCTAATCCGGTTCGCTTGCGAGAAGAATAATACCAACTTCCACTCCTCTGAAGCTGACATGTTTAACACGACTATCTCAGACCTGCAGCTCATCGAGCTTCCTCTTCTCGATAGGACCTTCACTTGGTCCAACAAACGTGTTAACCCGACTCTTGAACGTATCGATAGAGCCTTTTTCAACCTCGCGTGGGAAGACCGGTTTCCTAACACAACGCTTTCCTCCCTAACTCGCTTCTCCTCAGACCACGTCCCACTCATAGTCAACATCTCTTCTCACATCCCTCGCTCCCGACTGTTCCGTTTTGAATCCTTCTGGGGCCTTCACCCGGCTTGCAGGCGTATCGTCGCCGACGCCTGGAACCGTCCTCCTCCGGATTTCAAATCCGACCTTGCCCTCGCCTCTGCCATCAAGCGAACTAGAGCTAACCTCAAAATTTGGTCCAAAAAACTCAGACCCGTTCACCAACGCGAGATCGATTGCAAGCTAGTTATCGACAGGATCGACCGTCTGGAAGAAATGAGAAGCCTCTCTCGGCCCGAGGCTTCCCTCAGACTTGTTACTATCACCTCTCTCCAAAGAGCCATTAGACAGAAGGTTCTCTTTTGGAAGCAAAGGGGAAAGGTTAAAGCCACAATCGACGGTGACGAAAACACGAAATTTTTCCATGTCTCCGCCTCTCAACGGTTCCGCAAAAACAAAATTGCTATCCTAGAGGACAATGGGGTTGAATTCTCTGACCATGACAATAAGGCCACCATCCTTCACAACTTCTTCCACAACTTGCTTGGCACCCGGAAGGAGCCAACATGGCAGTTCTCCCTCACCAACCTCTACCCGACTCAACTTCCTCAACTTCGACTCTTAGACTCAGACTTCTCCACTCAGGAAATTCAAGATGCCTTCTTTCAAATGAATGCCAATGCCAGCCCGGGGCCGGATGGGCTCGGCCCAGGTTTTTACAGAAGATTTTGGCACAACATCAAACTTACAATCCTCCCCTTCTTCGATGACTTCGCCAACCTTCGGGTGGATGTTGAGCGCTTTAATAGGGCCCACATGATCCTCCTTCCAAAGAATGACTCTGCCAGAACGCCAGATAAATTCAGACCCATATCCTTGCAAAACTGCCCCCCAAGGCGATCGCTAAAATTCTTACGAACAGGATTAAACCTCTCATTCCTCTCCTTGTTCATGCGGACCAAACCGGTTTTATTGCGGGCAGGTGTATTGCAGAAAACTTTATCTATGCTGCTGACCTTCTAAGTGCTTGCCACATGAGGAAGGCGCCCACTATGGTGCTCAAACTTGACTTTCGCAAGGCGTTCGACTCGGTTTGCTGGGATTCACTACTTCTCATCCTCCTTGCTAGAGGTTTCCCGTCAAAATTTGTTACTTGGATCAAAACGTTGCTCGTCTCCAGTAAGACGGCGGTCCTCCTTAATGGCAAGCCGGGCCCATGGATTAACTGTCAAAACGGTCTTCGGCAAGGGGACCCCATGTCTCCCTACCTCTTCTTAATAATCGCCGATCTTCTTCAGCGCTTGATCCTTCGGGCCTTCTCTCCGGACCAGCTTTGCCATCCGATCTACAAGGACCGTCCTCCTACGGTGCTTCAGTATGCCGATGACACTCTCATCATAGCCCACGCCTCGTCCCAAGCCGCGGCCACCCTCAAGGATATTCTAGACAAGTTCGCCCTAGCTACCGGTCTTACCATCAACTTCAACAAAACTACCCTCGTCCCCATTAACACGGATCCCAACACCAGCCAAGACATCGCCTTCACCTTCGGATGCGACATTTCTACTTTCCCTCAAATTTACCTTGGCCTTCCACTCTCCCACACGCGCCTGCCGTCCTCCGCCTTTGAACCTATCATCCAGCGCTTCCTAAAATACCTATCCGGTTGGGCGGCAAAACTGCTTTCACGGGGAGCGAGACTGACGCTTATCTCCTCTACGCTTGACGCCCTTGCTACCCACTTCATGTCCATTTTTCGGTTACCCAAAAAGATCATCAAAAAACTAGACGCTATCCGTAGATCCTTTTTCTGGGCTGCCGACGAGAGTTGCTCTGGAGCTAAGTGCCTTATCGCTTGGAAAAATGTCTGCACTCCAAAAAATGCTGGGGGGCTAGGCATAAAAAATCTGCTGCTCCAGAACAATTGCCTTCTCATGAAATTTGCCTTCAAATTGCTTCAAAAACAGGACGTACCTTGGGTCAACTGTTTTTTCCAACATCACTCTCTCAACTTCGAACGCAAACCTCAAACCACCTCCTACCTTTGGAAAATCGTGAGCAAACAACTTCCAACCCTTCGCAAAATCTCCTTTGTCCTTACCAACAGCGGAACCTCCACCTTCTTCTGGCTTGACGCGTGGATAACTCCAACCCCGTTCGCTAACACATACCCGCACCTCTTCTCCCACTCAACTTCACCCTCTGTCCTGGTATCGCAAGTCATGCATAATGGTTTACTCGCTACTCTGCGGAACCGCCTAACCAATGTTGCTTCTGTAGAGCTTGCGTCTGTTTTGTCCTTGTTGCAGGATGTGGTCACGAACGACGCGCCCGACGACAGGTTCCTCACCCACGGCTCCTCCTTCTCCTCGAGGTGCGCCTACTCGTTGCTCTCCTCCGACCACGAGATCGATCTCAACGCTAGGCACATCTGGAGCTCAAAGGCACCTATTAAGGTCAAGATCTTCGGCTGGCTTCTCTGTCGCGACAGGTTGAATACGATGGCGAACCTACATCATAAGACCATTACCTCTCATCCGGATTGCCCGCGGTGCGCCCTCACTCATGAGGACGCATCACACCTCGCCACCCTTTGCCCATGCGCGGCTCAGGTATGGGCACTATTGGGGCTGCAGCCACCTCACTCCATCGACCGTATTTGGGACACTACGACGCCGGTCGGCCTCGACATCAACATTTGGCCTACCGTTGCACTCGCCATCCTCTGGAAGCTGTGGGACTCCAGGAATGCTCGTGTATTCCGCAATGAGCTTCACACACCCCTAGTTACTCTTCGGAACATTATTTCAGACTTTACGTTTTGGGTCTTCAGATTTAAGGACCCAGTTAGTAGGGAGGCTGCCATGTCTTGGCGCCTATACCTCTCCTCTCCGTTGTAATCTCTGATGTAACCTGCCTCGGGCCTTTGAGTAATATATCAGGTGGGGCCTCTCCCCTCCCCCTCCCCCCCCCCCCCCCCCCCCCCCCCCCCCCTCGGTGATTGTTCAAAAAAAAAAAACTAGACGAGGCCATGGCGACACACGACTTCGATCATGTCTCCAGAAGCTGCCCTGCTCTGTTGAAGGAGTTGATGTCCAAGCTCGCCGCCCACTCTTCTACTCTCACTGACAAGGTAGCGCACCTGTCTGCCTATAAGAAGAGGCTGGTGAGCGCATGTACTAAAACCTCCAAGCACAAGAAGAGAAAGCTTTGCTGACGCTTATATTCTGTACTAACTACTAAGTACTCCCTGATAAGTGTCGTGCTTTTAGTTTAAATTTAAAACTAAAACCATGACACTTATTTTGGGACAAAAGGGGTACATGAACATGAGATATGATAATTACTTCAGTACAACTTTTACAGTAGTTGGCGTTTTTTGGAGCCGTTCGTTTGCCTCGATCTAACGGCGCATACATACGTGGTACTCGAAAGTACGCGGATGAAAGTACTCGAAAGTACTAATGACAAGGTGGGGACACCTTTTAATCTAGGGGCATTTTAGTCCTAGGAAAAACATGACAAGGTGGCCCTCTCGTCCAATGCAAAACCGCCGCCCCTCTCGTCCAATGCAAATGGCCACCGCCGTGAAACTTCCCCTCTTCCATCACCATTACAACCACGGCCATCTCCTAGCCTTCTCCTCCTTCTCGCGGCCGCAACTTTGCTCTTCTCAGCTTCCACATCCATCCCCCTCTTCCATCCACGCAAAAACCTCGATGGAGCAGCAGATCGAGCAGATCGCCGGCGGCGAGAACGCCGACTTCATGGAGATCGCCGGCGGCGACCAGGTCAAGATGAGAAGGTTGACGGAGATCCGTTCTTAGTTTCACAACACAAGTCGGATGCACTGGACGGCAATGCCACTTTGAAGCAAATGACGAGTAGGGAGAAGGCAAAGCTTCCCCCCCCCCCCCACCCGCACAACCGATGCACTTCGTCGAGATCCTCCTCTGGGCGATGGAGCAGGCCGATTCGTCCAGCCCGTGGACCAGGCGGAGGTGGGGGGCGTTCAGATCCAAGGTAGAGCATCCACTGGATCAGGAACCCACGGTGCACGAGGTGCCGTTGCAGATTGTGGAGCCTCCAACCGAGTCGGAGATGACTCCGAAGCGCAAGAGGAGGAGGACAATGGTCGCGACATCGCTTCCCCGCCGTTCTCCACGCTTCCCTCGCCGCTCTCCTCGTCTGAACGGCGGCCGTAGCTATGTTTAGGGTAAGATTGCTGAATTTCATTCATCATTATTTGCCACTTGCTTAATTTGATTCTCTGCAATATGTTCTTGCTACCTGTGTACTTGAATCCGTAGCCTCTGGATGGCAGCTTAGTTTGATCGACGAGGCTGCAATGAGTCTAGGCATATAGCACACTACTAGAAAAACAGCTATAGCCAATATGGACACTAATGGCGCACTATACATGTGGCGCGCCATGTGTAGGTACGCCATTAGTAACCAAAACAGCAATGGCGCACCAGGTGAAAAGTGCGCCATTACTAAGTTTGACCAAGGTTTGACCCAGTCATACACATAGTAATGGCGCACTTTTTATAGGTACGCCATTACTAAGTTGACATAGTAATGGCGCACCTTTACAAAGTGCGCCATAACTATGTGTATGACTGGGTTAAACCTTGGTCAAACTTAGTAATGACGCACTTTGCATAGGTGCGCCATTACTATGTCAAACTTAGTAATGGCGCACCTATACAAAGTGTGCCATTACTAACTTTGACCAAGTCATACACATAGTAATGTCGCACTTTGTGAATGTGCGTCATTACTAAATGCACCCCCCCGACCGCCTTTTCAGTTTTAAAAAAAATAAAAGAAAATGATGGAAATGTCAAAAAAATAAAAGAAAATAAGTTTCCCATGTGATATGTGGTCTAGTTGTTGGGAAAATTTACAAATATGAATTTCGACTTTATTTGCAAAATCTCTCTGGAATTTAGTAAAATGGGCATAACTTTTGCATACGAACTCGGATTAAAAAGTTTTTTATATGAAAAATCATCTACTCGAAAAGTTACATCCGAATTCAACTAGGGGAACCCCGTTGAAGATTTTTAGAATCCCAAAAACCTAACAGAATAAAAGATACGGGGCTTTTAAGATCTAGAGGGTTTAGGGCGTGTCAGGAGAAGGGGGAGGTGGGCGGAGAAAGGGCTGGTGACGGCAAGGTGGAGCAACCTAGTTTAGTTGAGGACTGCAGCGCGGCTCCCGGACCGCACGGTGGTGGAGCTCGTCGTGGCTAGGGTTGTTGCGCGGCGACCGGCGCAACTAGATCTGCGTGTCAGGAGAAGGGGGAGGTGGGCGGAGAAGGGGCTGGTGACGGCAAGGTGGAGCAGCCTAGTTTAGTTGAGGACTGCGGCGCGTCTCCCAGACCGCACGGTATGGTGGACTCGGCGTGGCTAGGGTTGTGCGCGCGACGACGCAACTAGATCTGCGTGTCAGGAGAAGGGGGAGGTGGGGAGGAGAAGGGGCTGGTGACGGCAAGGTGGAGCAGCCTAGTTTAGTTGAGGACTGCGGCGCGGCTCCGGACCGCACGGTGTGGTGAGTCGTCGTGGTAGGGTTGTTGCGCGGCGGCGGACGCAACTAGATCTGGCGTGTCAGGAGAAGGGGGAGGGTGGGCGGAGAAGGGGCTGGTGACGGCAAGGTGGAGCAGCCTAGTTAGTTGAGGGACTGCGGCGCGGCTCCCGCGACCGCACGGTGGTGGCTCGTCGTGGCTAGGGTTGTTGCGCGGCGACCGACGCAACTAGATCTGCGTGTCAGGAGAAGGGGGGTGGGGAGGGGGCGGAGAAGGGGCTGGTGACGGCAAGGTGGAGCAGCCTAGTTAGTGAGGACTGCGTCGAGGCTCCCGAACCGCACGGTGGTGGAGCTCGTCGTGGCTAGGGTTGTTGCGCGGCGACCGACGCAACTAGATCTGCGTGTCAGGAGAAGGTGGGCGGAGAAGGGGCTGGTGACGGCAAGGTGGAGTAGCCTAGTTTAGTTGAGGACTGCGGCGCGGCAAGAGGAAATGGAGATATGGAGGATGGAATGGTGGCGCACGGTGGGCTCCTTCCTCCTTGGCTGGCTGGTGGAAGGCTAATCACATTTCAATTCAATTCAGCTTCAAGTACAAGGTAATGTTTTGTTTATGGTATTTGCAAAGCTTTAATCATGGACACTCACAGATCCCTCCGTTCCTAAATATATAAGTCTTTTAAGAGATTTCACTAGTAGAAAACTACATACGGAGCAAAATGAATGAATCCATCCAAGTTCTAAAGTATGTCTATATTCATCCGTATGTAGTCTTTTAGTGAAACCTCTTAAAAGACTTATATTTGGGATTTCTTTTCTAACATACTATATTCTTTTGGCATATATTCCCCAAAAAGAGCGAATACCTCCATGTGACTGTATTTCTCAAAAAAAAAAAAAAACACTGAAAGTAATTGCAAGTTGTACCCTACTAGCACAGAATGAGAAAACACTACCCAAGATACATATCATTTAAAATCCATTAATAACACATCCAAACATAAAGGGTTGATTCTAAACTGTTTGCCACGCCCCTAAGAAATACTCATCACAACAGCCTCGAGCTGGCTGATAAGTCTACTCATCAGAATGCTCATCAGGATCACAGAAACGAACCGGGGTCTCCAACACATCGGTGACCAGCTGGACCAGCAACGGGACACGCTCCTGAAGCCAGACAATGTTGGAATTACCTTCGAGTACATGAACAGCAGTATCCTTTAGCATTATGCTCAGCTTTTCGACTTGGGCTGAGACCAGATCCTCCTCGGCAAGCAATACGCCCAAGGCTAACTTAAAGCACTTCCTCAGATGTAAGAGCGTAATTGCTGAGTTCTTCATGAGTAGGAGGGCTTCCAGGGCGCCCCGTTCCAGCTTGGCCTCCTGAACCATGAGCTGGGGTAACACATCATGCTCGAGCTTTTGGATTTCCAGCGACAAGCCTGCCACGACCAAGAGGATTTCCAGCTCCGGGCATGCCCAGAGCCACGACTCCATGATCAGCGGGCGGAGGAGTGTATACGACTCGCGCGCTATGCGCACCGACTCCAGAGAGACAAGATTCACAAGCATGGACTTATTGGAGTGGCCCAGCTCATCGGAGCGGGCCTGCAGGGCTTGGATTTGGGCATGGGAGTGGATTTTGTAGAGCATCATTTCCTTTTGGCGGCGAAGAAGACTGCAGCAGAACAGTTGCTGCTACCAGCTGGTACAGCACAAACAGAGGATTTAATGTCAGGAAGAGACCATACAGCACCAAGCTTCTGCTTAATTAGTTAGGACAGCAAATTTGCATTGTGCGACAGAATAGTTATTAATATGAAGTGAAAGCAATTCAACCATGTATACTGATAGGCAACTAAACAAAATGAATACACTCAATCACCCAAAACAGAAAAATAATTAACAGAGGGAATATAATTTGGTTCAAAGTACATAGAGATCCCATCATTCATTGTATTATTGTGAGCAAGAAAATTGCATCTCCAGAATTAATGCCTCACCATCAAAGGAAACAATAAACTAAACAGCTGGGAAATAAAAAATTCAAGTCATTGCATCCCATGTGCAAGGGCATAGTGAGCACAGAAAACCAAGCCAGCATTTACAGTCCTCAAGAAGACTAGAGATTGGTTGGCAAAAGATACATCATCATTGGCAAATATTAGTATCACATATAATAAATAAACCCAAACGATAACCAAATACCTATCCAAACAACAGAGCTGGAAAGCAGCACATATGACTACAACATTAATCAGCAGCTGCAGGTTAAGTGCTGTGCATAAATATTTTAGGATCCCAAAAAATATCGTTACCTATCCAAACAGAGCTAGAACATGAATTCCAAATAGTAGATAAAAAAATTAACATTCTGGCATAAACTGAAATCGAACAACATAGCATGAATTCCATCCAAATTAATATTCGTTTTCTAGCTTGATTTTGTTGTTTTTCGTCCTAATTCGAAATTTCCCCACCAAAAATAGCCCCAATTTTTTTTGTGATTTGTTGGCATGATGAAGTTTTGTTGATTTTGATCCATGGATTTGCTTGGTTTCGAGTGGATCTAGCATTTCCCCAAGTTTCCCCATCTTTCATCCACAAAATCCCTCCAATTTTGCCCCCGAAATCATCAATTTCCGCCCAAAATCGCGACAGGCACAGCTGAAGAATTCATACACCATTTGAGAAACCAAAATCTGACCACAACCAAGCAAACCCTAACTAAAACGTCAGATTGATTAATTAACAGAGGGATAATCGAACCCTAGGTGGTGTTACCAAACAAACCCTAACTAATTAAATCCTATCCTAGTCGAGGTTCCTCATACGAATGAATACTCAAAGCCAGGCAGGATACAAGACGGCGCTGGATCCGAGACCTATGAACCCGCGCCGCGCCTACCAACCACAATCGGAACGAGCAACTCCGGAGGGAGACCACGCTGGATCCGAGACCTACGAACCAGCGCCTACCAACCAATCGGAACTCCAAGCTGATCGGGATGTACAAGTGCTCACCTCCGGCGGGCGGGCGGGCGTAAGATCTGGAGAGGACGAGGCGTCGGGTGATGTGAGATTGGGTCGACAGGTTGCGGGGAACGGCGGCGAGGCGATGGAGTGCGGGGGGGAGACGGAGGCGGGCGGCTTTTATAGGAGGGAGGGCAAGAGGGGTTCGGGGGTAAAAGCACAGAGCCGTGCCTGGCCCGTTTAACCCAGGCCGTGCCGTGCCGGGCCGGGCCGGCCCATTTGGCCAGGTTTGGTATCCGCCTCGCATTCTCTGATTTTTACCAATTTATTAATAGTAGCAAAAATGCCCGTGCGTGGAAGTATTGGACATATAGTTTATTGCATGGTTACTTATATTTGTATCATGATATTTATTTATTTAACTAACACATCATGTTTTTCAATTTGTCTTCAAATCACCCGTGAGATTTATATATATCCACTAATGCATCATGTGTTTCATCAGTTTATCTTGTGATTTAACCCTGCATGACACGCTCATTCAACTTTGAACCAAATATTTCTTTTAATAAAAACTGAGACATCCCTCGATTTTGAAATTAAAAAAAGAACAAAAAACAATTCTAGACCTAGCTAGAGTACCAAACCTAAAATAAAACAAGAAAACTTGCGACATATACACACAAACAGAAAAAAAAACATTCAAGGATATTGGCTTATGGGTCCAGTGAGATTGTAAATTGTTTATACTTCCCTAGATAGTAAATACTCAAACACAGGCTTTGTCACACACATTCTCAACCACAGGATTAACAACTCTAGAAGCTTCAGATGGGCCCTACGTGTCATAAGGCCCAGTTCCATAAAGTTAAGCCCACGTCGATCTTTATAGTGAGTCCGACTTTCATTATTAGAAAAAAAAATGAAAACTACATCTTTATCCTTTCACCTAAACTGCTTCGGCAGATTTTCCATCTCTAGCGCCGCTCATCCGTCGTGCAATCTTCGCCCATCGTTGGAGCTGGTTTGCATCCCTGCTGTCTCCCAACTTACCAACCGGGGCACAGGATCACCAAGGCCACTGTCATAGATCAGCTTCGTCGCACGGACATCCGAGCTCCCGTTCGCACCGCAAGAGCTAATACAAGGCTCCTGTGGTGGCAAAAATTGAAGACCGTTTGGTTAGAGCAAATGTGAACTCGTAGCTTCGTTAAGAATGAAGACTGCTTGAATGCAAATTGCTCTTTAAAAACTATTTTGTTCAATAATTCTCATGTAGATAACTATTTTACAAAGATAAACCAACTATTTTTAAAATAAAAACATTGCAAAACCAAATTAAATCATTACTGTCTCATGATTACTCTCTTACATGCTCGTGAGTTGGAGATGGCCAAGCATCACATCCAGCACTCCAGCGTGTACCCGTGTGACGCCCCCGGCCTAATCGTGCACTAATCATACACGCAAATGCACACGATCAAGCCTAAGGACTCACGGGAAGATATCACAACACAACTCTAAAACATAAATAAAGTCATACAAGCTTTATATTACAAGCCAGGGGCCTCGAGGGCTCGAATACATAAGCTTGCGTACAAGCGTCAGCGGAAGCATCAGATATCTGTGTACAGATATAAAAGAGAAACAGAAAGGCCCTTAGAAAGGCGGGACAAAAATAAAACACTACGATCGAAAGGCGCAAGGCCTCCTGCCTGGGAACCTCCGATCCTACTCCTGGTCGACGGCAAGCTCGTAGTAGCATCCATTCTCGGGATAGTAGCAGCGATCGACGGGGCATCTGTCTCAGGGGCTCCGTCCTCTGGTCACGACAAACTGATATGGGGAGAAAGGAAAACAAAGCAACCGTGAGTACTCAGAAGTACTCAGCAAGCAAGGATCTACACTACACATGCATCATTATCAAAGGAAGGCTGCATATGTGGACTGGGCTGCAGAAATGCCAGAATAGAGAGAAGGCCTAGTCCTATCGAAGACTAGCATCTTCAGAGGTCTTGCAGCATTAGAAGAGTGTAGATTAGTACCATATATAACAATAGTATCGGTAAGTATCAACCTCACCCAGAGATCCTTTCTCGACTCCCTGCGAGAAAGCAATCCCAGAGCCATACAGTCATCAACCTCGTCCTGAGATCCCTTCTCGACTCCCTGCGAGAAGCAATCCCAGAGCCATAGTATCCATATCTCATCTCATCAATAATCTAGTTGTATCGATCAGGATACAACTCCGAGTGTCCTTTACCGTTGGACCGGCTATCGATAGAAGTTTTCTTCCCTGCAGGGGTGCACCAACTTACCCAACACGCTCGATTAACTCCGGCCGGACACACTTTCCAGGGTCATGCCCGGCCTCGGCCGAACGATACACCGCAACCCTACCTACAGCTCAGCAGAGAGGTCCCCGCCGGTCTACATCCTAAGCGCAAGGGGGTCTTGGCCATCGCCCCTCACCCTCCGGGTCGTTGCGCACATGGCCCAGATCCAAGCACCACCGCAATGGCGCCAATCACTCCATGCCGCACTGCTGAACTGGACGTCTGACAGAGCTTTCGGCTGATGCATACGATGCAGAACGCCCATACTATGCCCACGTGATGGTTAGTGCTATCAGGCCAGAGGCCCTCTCGGATCAAATATCCAAATCGTTAGTGGACTAGGGGCTTGCGGTAACGAGCAGAGACTCACGATCGGTGTGACCCCGTCGCCCCGTCGCGAGGACTTGCGGCAAGGGCCAAGAATGCCCGGCCACGCCTCGTATTCGCACTCGGGCACCATCCAGGCAACCCGTCTTCACATCACACGTGGGTACCCCTTAGGGTCGACCCGCCTTCCAAGTAACAGTAGTACAGTCCAAGTATCCGTGTGTCCATAACATCAAGGGAATCCGAGGTATCACCCTCGTTGGATTCCTACACGATGTATCCGTCAAGGTGAACTCGGAGGAATCACCCTCGATGGGTTCACACTTGATGTGTTGCACGACAGCGTCGTTATCGGTAGCGGTGAAGGAGGTATCACCCTCGATGACCATGATCGGATAACTACTCTACAGAGTTAACATCAGAAGTGCTACAAGAGGTTTCACCCTCGGCACTCGATAGTAACGCTGCAGTGTCGTTACAACTAAGGGGGTGATGTACGGTGTCGGGGCCTGGTCTTCAATCCCGTTGATCGGGTCTTCTGATAATCCAGCGGGGCAGTCGGGACAAGTGGGGGGGTCACTGATAGGTCTCTACCCAACCTAGACTAAACAGTTTAGGATAAGCAGGTAAGGTTTCAATAGCAGGTTATAGTAAACAGGCTATGCATCAGAATAGGATAAACAATAGCAGTAGCAAAATCTAATGCAAGCAGGAGAGAATTAGAATGGGCGATATCGGGATGATCAAAGGGGGGGGGCTTGCCTGGTTGCTCGGCGGCAAGGGCAAGGTTGTCAATGGTGTCTTCGGGCTCCTGAGCTGCGTCGGTCTCGGGGACGACGTCGGTGCCAGGGGTCTATCGAGAGAGAAGAGGGGGAGGAAACAGTATAAATACACAGCAAACAAGTGCTACACAATGTATGACATGACAATACGCAGTGTCGGGTGTGTCCTAACGTATGGTTGCACGTCACCGAGGAAGGGGGAATCCATCCGGGAATGTTTTCCCGGTTCCGGACATCTATCAGACAGATGACCGGAGGGGAACGGTTGCATGTTCGGATAGTTAGGGACGTGTGACGGACGAATGGACCGCGTATTCGGATTCGTCTCGTCATTCTGAGCAACTTTCATATACAAAGTTTTTCCATCTGAGCTACGAATTATTTTATATGATTTTCTAAAATTTATTTAATTATTTAATTTAAACATTATCCAGAATAGTGTTTGCTGACGTCATCATGACATCAGCAGTCAACAGAGGTGTTGACTGGTCAAACTGACGTGTGGGTCCAGTGGGACCCACCTGTCATACACTGTTAGGTTGGTTAGGGTTTAGGTTAAACTAATTACTGTTTAATTAAACTAACAGGTTAATTAGATTAATGAAACAGGATTAATTAACTTAATTAATTTACTAATTAATTAATTAATTATATAATTATTTATTTTAATTATTTTTATTTATTTTTATTTCTCTTTTTCTCTAAACGTTTTTTGGGCGGGGCCCGTTTGTCTGTGTCACTGGGCACTGGGCCCCACCTGTCGGTGGCCCAGGGCCACGGACGCGGGCGCGGCTGTGCGAACGGGCGCTGCCCGAGCGGAGGCCGAACCCGCCCGGTTGCGGGGCGAGGCAGGCGGGGCGCCGGAGCGCCGGAGGTGGGAGTCGGCGAGGCGCGGGCTGGCGCCGCTGCGACGGTGCGCGAACAGCAGGGTGGCGGTGGCCCGCAGCCGGAGCAGCCAAGGCGGCGGGGTTAGGCAGCGTGGGGGGGGGGGGAGAAGGCGGCGGCAGCAGGCAGAGCAAGGGGAGACGGCGGTCGAACACAGGCGCGGGAGCGGGGCGCGCTCGACGCGGTGCAGGAGGGCGACGTGGTGGGGGCGCGTCCGGGCGCGGACGGTGGCCAGGGCGCGCGGCGACGGGGCGGCCGTGGGCCGCGGCCAGGGGCTCGCTAGCGCGGCAACAGGCGCACGCGTGCGGGACGGCGCAGGCGCGCGCGTGCGCGAGACGAGGCTGCGTTCATGAGCGCGTGCGCGAGGGAGACAGGGGGGAGGAGAGGGGGGAGGGAGGCGATCCTCACGGGCGAGTAGAGACCAGGGGGCGGCGAGGCTCGAGGGAGGCCCTTGGGAGGAGATGGGGAGGCGAGCGACGAGGCGGCGTCGGGCGGCGGGGGAGACGAGGCAGCGACGGGCGCGGCGTCGGGCGCGGCGAGGCGCGGGGTCGCGGAGCGCGGGGGCGAGCGCGCGGGCGGCTCGGCCCGATCGGATCGAGAGAGGGGGGAAATTGAGCGGGGGGTGGGGGTGGTCTGTGGCTAGGGTTCCGGTCGCCCAGGGGTTAAGGGAGTGGGGTGGGCCGGTCGGGCCAGCTGGGCTGGGGCCCAGTTGGGCCGGGGGGGAGGGGGGTCCTTTTCTCTTTTTCTTTTCTGTTCTGCTTTTCTTTTATCTTTTCTTTTTATTTATTCTCTTGTCTCAGTTTAGCAAATTGTTAGGCCACATATTGAATTTTGTAAAACATAGGAATTGCTCCAACAAATACTAGGCATTACCTACCACTACCAAAAATTGGTTTGGAGTCAACTTGAGTTCACATAATTTTTATAATAATTAAAATGCATTTATCCTTACTGTTTTATTAATGTTAGAGCCACCGAATTAATTTATTAATTGTTGGTTTCAATTTTAGAATAGTCTCTGCAATATTTGCCATTTAATGAACAATTTAGTTTTCATGTTGGTCAACTTTTATATTTCACTTTCATGTAAAATTGAATTTTGACTTAGGAGTTGAAAAGCATTATGATGCAAATGATGATCATGCACTGTTAATCATGCTGACTTGAAATTATCAAAATGGAATTACTGTGGCTAACCACTGGGGGTGTTACAAGTCTCCTCCACTAACAAGAATTCTCGTCCCGAGAATTAAGAAGTAGAAGGAAAAAGTTCGGGGTATTCCGCACGAAGATTATCCTCGCGTTCCCAAGTGGCTTCATCTTCAGTATGATTTGACCACTGCACTTTGAGGAACTTGGTAACCTTCTGGCGGGTCCGACGTTCAGCTTCATCGAGAATGCGGATCGGATGTTCCTTATAAGAAAGATCATCATGCAATTCGAGCATCTCGTGATCCACTGCGCGGTGCGGAGATTCCTTGAAGCATTTACGAAGTTGCGACACATGGAAGACATCGTGGATATGAGAGAATTGCGGCGGCAATTCCAATTTATATGCCACCTGACCACGTCTAGCAACAATGCGGAAAGGACCAATGTAGCGTGGAGCTAGCTTGCCCTTGATTCCGAAATGGTGAGTGCCCTTCATAGGGGTGACACGTAGATAAGCTTGATCCCCAAGTTGATAAGTCAAACCCCATCGTTTGCGATCATAGTTGCTCTTCTGGCGGTCCTGAGCCGCCTTGAGGTTTTTCCGGACAACACGAACTTGTTCTTCGGCGTGTTGAATAATATCCGGACCCACGAGTGGTCGTTCCCCAGTTTCTGACCAATTCAGAGGGGTTCGACACTTACGTCCATAAAGCACTTCGAAAGGGGCCATCTTCAAGCTGGCTTGATAGCTGTTGTTATAAGAGAACTCGGCATATGGGAGATATTCTTCCCACTTCTTGCCGAAAGAAATAACACAAGCTCGCAGCATGTCTTCAAGCACTTGATTAACTCGTTCAACTTGGCCTTGGGATTGGGGGTGATAAGCTGAACTCCAGGTAATATGAGTTCCCATGGCTTCTTGGAAACTTTCCCAGAACTTTGAGGTGAAAAGACCGCCATGGTCCGAACTAATCTCTTTCGGAATACCGTGGAGTGAAACAATTCTGGAGATATATAACTCTGCTAACTGACTAGCAGTGATCGTCTCCTTGACAGGCAGAAAGTGTGCGACTTTGGAGAGTTGGTCGACGACGACAAGAATAGCATTGTGACCCTTCTGTGACCTGGGAAGTCCTGTAATGAAATCCATCTGAACCTTATCCCATTTCCATAAAGGAATAGGTAACGGTTGCAGAATTCCAGCTGGTTTCTGATGTTCTGCTTTAACGCGACGACACACATCACATTCAGCAACATATCGAGCAATATCCTGCTTCATTCTAGACCACCAGTACCTTTGACGGAGGTCACGATACATCTTGGTGCTTCCCGAGTGAATAGACAGCGGGGTATCATGTGCCTCCTTCATAATTTTATTAGTCATGAGTTCGAAGCGAGGTACGACAATGCGGTTTCTGAAATACAAGGTTCCATCTTCAGACAGCGAGAAATCCCTGTACTTTTCATGGTGAAGATTTTCCTTCATCAGATCAACTTTAGCATCTTTAGCTTGCGCATTCTTAACAGCTTTCTCGAGATCTGGTTGTATCACAAGGTTATTAAGAGAGCCCTGTGGAATAATACACAGATTCAGCTTGCGCAGTTCTTCAAAAAGACGAGGTTGAGCTCGCTTAACCATGAGGTTGTCGCAATAGGACTTGCGGCTTAAGGCATCAGCCATCACGTTAGCCTTGCCAGGGGTATAAGAAATACCCAAATCATAGTCCGCAATGGCCTCCATCCATCTTTGCTGACAGAGGTTTAGAGATGGCTAGGTGAACAAGTACTTCAGACTTTTATGATCCGTGTAGATCTCGCAGCGATTACCGAGAAGGTAATGTCGCCACAACTGTAGAACATACATGACAGCAGCTAGTTCTAGATCATGTACCGGATAATTCTCTTCATGTGGGCGCAACTGACGAGAGCCATAGGCAATAATTTTACGTTCTTGCATTAGGATACAGCCTAATCCTTCATGGGATGCGTTACAATAAATCACGAAGTCTTTGCGAGAATCTGGAGGAGCAAGTACTGGGGCAGATGTTAGCTTGTCCTTGAGTGTTTGAAAACTTTCCTGACATTTTTCTGTCCATTCAAACTTAACGCCTTTGTGAAGCAGATTAGTCAAAGGCTTAGCAATCTTTGAAAAGTTCTCGACAAAACGATGGCAATAGCTTGCAAGGCCGAGAAAACTTCTCACTTGCTTGACGTTCTTCGGAGGAGTCCAGTCAAGAATAGCCTGAACTCGTTCTGGGTTAACAGCAATTCGTGGGCAGGTAGTCAAAGAGATTGACGATGATAACACAGATCGGCGAGAGACAAGGATGGCATTGCTCACCATGAATTCAATTAACAACTCGGAAGAGCTCAAAATGTTGACGCTGAACACGACACATTTGGCCGAGAGGTTCCAAAAGTGTCAAAAGACAGTGTGGGAAGCGTAAGATACTTGTAAAGGAAAGGTTAAACAAAACAATGGAAAGGAAAATGATGATTATCAGACTAATCATTCCAAGGAAAGGATCAGTTGAGAATATCCAGCTCTCCGGGAGAATGTGATTACGAGATCCTAAGTGTCGGCATTAGTAAAATTTATTTAACCCGAATAGAAGAGAGATTAGAGTCCCAGAGTAAAGGTCGAGGAGTAAAAGATCCTAATACCACCCAATTGGCGACGTGGGCCCGTAAGCCACACGACCAAGTTAGTAAATTAGTTTTGGACCACTAGACTCAACTTCGGCCAAGGAGTTGGAAAGGGGGATTCCTACAGTCAGTCGGCTCTGATACCAACTTGTGACGCCCCCGGCCTAATCGTGCACTAATCATACACGCAAATGCACACGATCAAGCCTAAGGACTCACGGGAAGATATCACAACACAACTCTAAAACATAAATAAAGTCATACAAGCTTTATATTACAAGCCAGGGGCCTCGAGGGCTCGAATACATAAGCTTGCGTACAAGCGTCAGCGGAAGCATCAGATATCTGTGTACAGATATAAAAGAGAAACAGAAAGGCCCTTAGAAAGGCGGGACAAAAATAAAACACTACGATCGAAAGGCGCAAGGCCTCCTGCCTGGGAACCTCCGATCCTACTCCTGGTCGACGGCAAGCTCGTAGTAGCATCCATTCTCGGGATAGTAGCAGCGATCGACGGGGCATCTGTCTCAGGGGCTCCGTCCTCTGGTCACGACAAACTGATATGGGGAGAAAGGAAAACAAAGCAACCGTGAGTACTCAGAAGTACTCAGCAAGCAAGGATCTACACTACACATGCATCATTATCAAAGGAAGGCTGCATATGTGGACTGGGCTGCAGAAATGCCAGAATAGAGAGAAGGCCTAGTCCTATCGAAGACTAGCATCTTCAGAGGTCTTGCAGCATTAGAAGAGTGTAGATTAGTACCATATATAACAATAGTATCGGTAAGTATCAACCTCACCCAGAGATCCTTTCTCGACTCCCTGCGAGAAAGCAATCCCAGAGCCATACAGTCATCAACCTCGTCCTGAGATCCCTTCTCGACTCCCTGCGAGAAGCAATCCCAGAGCCATAGTATCCATATCTCATCTCATCAATAATCTAGTTGTATCGATCAGGATACAACTCCGAGTGTCCTTTACCGTTGGACCGGCTATCGATAGAAGTTTTCTTCCCTGCAGGGGTGCACCAACTTACCCAACACGCTCGATTAACTCCGGCCGGACACACTTTCCAGGGTCATGCCCGGCCTCGGCCGAACGATACACCGCAACCCTACCTACAGCTCAGCAGAGAGGTCCCCGCCGGTCTACATCCTAAGCGCAAGGGGGTCTTGGCCATCGCCCCTCACCCTCCGGGTCGTTGCGCACATGGCCCAGATCCAAGCACCACCGCAATGGCGCCAATCACTCCATGCCGCACTGCTGAACTGGACATCTGACAGAGCTTTCGGCTGATGCATACGATGCAGAACGCCCATACTATGCCCACGTGATGGTTAGTGCTATCAGGCCAGAGGCCCTCTCGGATCAAATATCCAAATCGTTAGTGGACTAGGGGCTTGCGGTAACGAGCAGAGACTCACGATCGGTGTGACCCCGTCGCCCCGTCTCGAGGACTTGCGGCAAGGGCCAAGAATGCCCGGCCACGCCTCGTATTCGCACTCGGGCACCATCCAGGCAACCCGTCTTCACATCACACGCGGGTACCCCTCAGGGTCGACCCGCCTTCCAAGTAATAGTAGTACAGTCCAAGTATTCGTGTGTCCATAACATCAAGGGAATCCGAGGTATCACCCTCGTTGGATTCCTACACGATGTATCCGTCAAGGTGAACTCGGAGGAATCACCCTCGATGGGTTCACACTTGATGTGTTGCACGACAGCGTCGTTATCGGTAGCGGTGAAGGAGGTATCACCCTCGATGACCATGACCGGATAACTACTCTACAGAGTTAACATCAGAAGTGCTACAAGAGGTTTCACCCTCGGCACTCGATAGTAACGCTGCAGTGTCGTTACAACTAAGGGGGTGATGTACGGTGTCGGGGCCTGGTCTTCAATCCCGTTGATCGGGTCTTCTGATAATCCAGCGGGGCAGTCGGGACAAGTGGGGGGGTCACTGATAGATCTCTACCCAACCTAGACTAAACAGTTTAGGATAAGCAGGTAAGGTTTCAATAGCAGGTTACAATAAACATGCTATGCATCAGAATAGGATAAACAGTAGCAGTAGCAAAATCTAATGCAAACAGGAGAGAATTAGAATGGGCGATATCGGGATGATCAAAGGGGAGGGCTTGCCTGGTTGCTCGGCGGCAAGGGCAAGGTTGTCAATGGTGTCTTCGGGCTCCTGAGCTGCGTCGGTCTCGGGGACGACGTTGGTGCCAGGGGTCTATCGAGAAAGAAGAGGGGGAGGAAACAGTATAAATACACAGCAAACAAGTGCTACACAATGTATGACATGACAATACGCAGTGTCGGGTGTGTCCTAACGTATGGTTGCATGTCACCGAGGAAGGGGGAATCCATCCGGGAATGTTTTCCCGGTTCCGGACATCTATCAGACAGATGACCGGAGGGGAACGGTTGCATGTTCGGATAGTTAGGGACATGTGACGGACGAACGGACCGCGTATTCGGATTCGTCTCGTCATTCTGAGCAACTTTCATGTACAAAGTTTTTCGATCTGAGCTACGAATTATTTTATATGATTTTCTAAAGTTTTATTGATTTTCTGGAATTTATTTAATTATTTAATTTAAACATTATCCAGAATAGTGTTTGCTGACATCATCATGACATCAGCATGACGTCAGCAGTCAACAGAGGTGTTGACTGGTCAAACTGACGTGTGGGTCCAGTGGGACCCACCTGTCATACACTGTTAGGTTGGTTAGGGTTTAGGTTAAACTAATTACTGTTTAATTAAACTAACAGGTTAATTAGATTAATTAAACATGATTAATTAACTTAATTAATTTACTAATTAATTAATTAATTGTCTAATTATTTATTTTAATTATTTTAATTTATTTTTATTTCTCTTTTTCTCTAAATGTTTTTCGGGCGGGGCCCGTTTGTCAGTGTCACTGGGCACTGGGCCCCACCTGTCGGTGGCCCAGGGCCACGGACGCGGGCGCGGGCGCGGCTGTGCGAACGGGCGCTGCCCGAGCGGAGACCGAACCCACCCGGTTGCGGGGCGAGGCAGGCGGGGCGCCGGAGCGCCGGAGGTGGGAGCCGGCGAGGCGCGGGCTGGCGCCGCTGCGACGGTGTGCGAACAGCAGGGTGGCGGTGGCCCGCAGCCGGAGCAGCCACGGCGGCGGGGTTAGGCAGCGTGGGGGGGGGAAGAAGGCAGGCGGCAGCAGGCAGAGCAAGGGGAGACGGCGGTCGACAGCAGGCGCGGGGAGCGGCGGGCGCTCGACGCGGTGCAGGCGGGCGACGTGGTGCGGGGGCGCGTCCGGGCGCGGACGGTGGCCAGGGTGCGCGGCGAAGGGGCGGCCGTGGGCGCGGCCAGGGGCTCGCTAAGCGGCAAAAGGCGCAAGCCGTGCGGGACGGCGCAGGCACGCGCGTGCGCGAGACGAGGCCGCGGTCGTGAGCGCGTGCGCGAGGGAGACAGGGGGAGGAGAGGGGGGAGGTGGAGGCGATCCTCACGGGCGAGTAGAGACAGGGGGGCGGCGAGGCTCGAGGGAGGGCCCTGGGGAGGAGATGGGAGGGAGGACGAGGCGGCGTCGGGTGGGGGGGAAGGGGAAGACGAGCAGCGACGGGCGCGGCGTCGGGCGCGGCGCGGGCGCGGTCGGCGGAGCGCGGAGGCGAGCGCGCGGGCGGCTCGGCCCGATCCGAATCGAGAGATGGGAGAGGGGGGAAAGTGAGCGAGGGGGTGGGGTGTCGGTGGCTAGGGTTCCGGTCGCCCAGGGGTTAAGGGAGTGGGGTGGGCCGGTCGGGCCAGCTGGGCTGGGGCCCAGTTGGGCCGGGGGGGAGGGGGGTCCTTTTCTCTTTTTCTTTTCTGTTCTGCTTTTCTTTTATCTTTTCTTTTTATTTATTCTCTTGTCTCAGTTTAGCAAATTGTTAGGCCACATATTGAATTTTGTAAAACATAGGAATTGCTCCAACAAATACTAGGCATTACCTACCACTACCAAAAATTGGTTTGGAGTCAACTTGAGTTCACATAATTTTTATAATAATTAAAATGCATTGATCCTTACTGTTTTATTAATGTTAGAGCCACCTAATTAATTTATTAATTATTGGTTTCAATTTTAGAATAGTCTCTGCAATATTTGCCATTTAATGAACAATTTAGTTTTCATGTTGGTCAACTTTTATATTTCACTTTCATTTAAAATTGAATTTTGACTTAGGAGTTGAAAAGCATTATGATGCAAATGATGATCATGCACTGTTAATCATGCTGACTTGGAATTATCAAAATGGAATTACTGTGGCTAACCACTGGGGGTGTTACAACCCGCTGCTACTCCGAGCGATGCCGATGCAGTTCGAAGCTTTTGACCCTCGTTGGTGTTTCATCGAACACGGTACGAGCTGACATGAGGTCACCACCACCGACGCATGCATCGAGACAGTTGAGGAAGCATGAGTTAAATTATCCTACTCATGATCTGGAGTTAGCAGCTGTGGTACATGCATTGAAGATCCGGAGACACTATCTGATTGGTCACAAGAGTGATATCTACACAGATCATAAGAGCTTGAAGTATATATTCACTCAGACAGGTCTGAATTTAAGACAACGTCGCTGGCTAGAGTTAATCAAGGATTATGAACCGGAGGTACATTATCATCCAGGTAAGGCGAATGTTGTAGCTGATGCTCTCAGTAGGAAGAAATATGACAACAATCGTAAGTTGAGACCAGAGGCAGAAGAGTTGTATGCGGAGTTGCAACATCTGAACCTTGGTATTGTTGCTAGTGTTATGGAGATAAAAGTGATTCCTACGTTGGAGCAAGAAATACGTACGGGTCAGCTAGAAGATGAAAAGCTAAAGGAGATAGCTGAGAATGTGGTGATTGGTAAAGCACCTGGCTTCAGAATAGATGAGAATGGAACCTTATGGTTTGGAAAAAGGATATGTGTGCCTGAGGTGAAAGCCATTCATGATACAATTTTGCGTGAAGCACATGAGTCAGCCTATTCTATTCATCCTGGAAGTACTAAGATGTATCTAAATCTTAAGGAGAAGTACTGCTGGTATGGATTGAAAAGAGATGTGGCTGAGTATGTAGCTATATGTGACACTTGTCAAAGGGTAAAGACTGAGCATCAGAGACCCGCTAGTTTGTTGCAACCAATGAAGATTCCTGAGTGGAAATGGGAAGAAGTCGGAATGGACTTTATAGTGGGATTACCACATACTCAGCAAGGTTATGATTCTATATGGGTATAGTGGACCGTCTCACTAAAGTCGCTCACTTTTTGCCTGTCAAGACTACTTATAGCGGGGCAAGATTGGCAGAGCTATACATGGAAAGAATAGTATGTCAGCATGGAGTTCCTAAGAAGATTGTGTCTGATAGAGGTACGCAGTTCACGTCCATCTTTTGGCAGAAAGTGCATAAATCTTTGGGAACGAAGTTGAATTTCAGTACAGCATATCATCCTCAGACTGATGGACTGACAGAAAGGCTCAATCAGATTCTTGAAGATATGTTGAGAGCTTGTGCATTGCAGTATGGTACTAGTTGGGATAAAAGTTTACCGTATGCGGAGTTCTCTTACAACAACAGTCACCAGAATAGTCTAAAGATGGCACCGTTTGAAGCATTGTATGGGCGTAAGTGTAGAACACCGTTGTTCTGGAATCAAACGGGTGAAAGTTAATTCTTTGGACCAGATGTGCTCAGGAATGCCGAGGAACAAGTCAGGTTGATTAGAGAGAACTTGAGAGTGGCACAAACTCGTCAGAAGAGCTATGCAGATAATCGAAGAAGAGAATTAATTTTCGAAGTAGGAGATTATGTCTATCTGAAAGTATCTCCTATGAGAAGTCACTAGTAGAAAAAGGGCCATTTGTCCCAGTTCCAGAGGGCCATTTGTCCCGGTTCTGGAACTGGGACTAAAGGGTCGGGACTAATACCCAAAACCTTTAGTCCCGGTTTGCTTACGAACCGGGACCAAAGGCCCTCCACGTGGCGCTGCCTGGGGCGGGGGAGGGAGGACCTTTAGTCCCGGTTGGTGTTACCAACCGGGACTAAAGGCTCCACCTTTAGTCCCGGTTGGTAACACCAACCGGGACCAAAAGGCGGCCACGCGTCAGCAGCTTGCAGTCGCTGGGGGTTTTGTTTTTTTGGAAGGGGGGGTTTTGGGGTTTTGGAGGGTTAATTTAGGGGTTTCATATTGTGTTAGCGAGCTAATAGAGAGAAGTGACCTCTCTTTTTCCGTGCTTGGTCGACTCTAGCTACTACACATATAGAGAGAACTCGACGCTAGCTAGTAAGCAAATAAAGGAAACCATTAATTACACAAGATCGTCATGAACATATATAGAGAGAAGTGACATCTCTTTCTTTGTGCTTGGTCGAACAACAAGTTTTCGTATATCTATCCGACGCTGCTACATATGTACAATATATAACATCCCTTGCAACAATTTCAATTTCACATGGTATTCTCCTTGTTCAGGTATGACGTGGTCAAGAAAGAATCCCGCCAATTCCTCTTGAATTGCTCGTATGCGATCATGTGGTAGGAGTTCATCCCGCATCTGCCAGATCTAATTTAAAGAAGGGGTCAATACATATATATGAATGAAACTCAACACAATTGATGGTAATATATAAAATAAAATTGTGAATATTGTTTACGTACTTCAAATTGTTTCTCAGAGGAGGCCCGTTCAGAGGTATAGTAGCGAATGAACTCGCATATGTAGTATCCACATAAATGAGTGTTGGGTGCCTGCAACAAGCACTTTACGAGAATAGAGTTCAATCAAACTGATAAACAAGCATGATAATGGTATTGATGAAACTAGAATCAATGAGAGATGCGCGAAACTAGCTAGTACTACTTACTTTGGGGTGTGTAAATCGCAGCTCCTTCTTCAGACCCGGAACCTTAGCGGTGAACGTTTTCCAAACCCTGGCAGGCAAAGAAAATGATTACTTGATATCAGGAAATGAACGAAAGTTGCCGATATGGTCCCGGTATTGATTGAACTTACTTCTGGAGCATTGCAGTCATGTCCGCATAATACTTGGGATCTTTACGGAGCGAGTCTAAGACAATTACTAATGCCCCGTCAAGGTTAATGGATAGCAGAATATAGTGGAAGCTGCGCACGCATAACTCATCAATTACATTACTTAACCACGAGTAAGCAGAACCGAATTTGCAGAAGACAGTAACACTCACTTGAAGTTGTAAGGAAAGAGTATTTCCCTTTTGTTTTGATGTGTAAGGAACATTTGTAGTAAGTTGTTCTCGGTATCTTCAGCCGCCTTTCGTACCGACCATTCATTTACGGTAATCTGGCTAATGAACCCAACGTCGAAGATTCCTATTTTTTTGCATTCGACCATCTTCAATCTGCATAATATAGTGAGGATAATTATATATACATGCAATGAACGAGCTGAGCTAGAGACTTAATTATAGAAGTAATACTTACAGACAGTAGCAAGTCATGAGTTGTTTGTCGAGGGCCTTTTGATTGTATAATTGAAATAACTCTGACTAACAAATGTCTTTCCCAGACTTCCTGTAGGTTTCCATGTACCAGTCATGCAATTTTTGCATCATCGTTGTTAGATGAGGATGATCAGGTTTGACGAGAGGCTTCCCATGCTCGTATCTAAAGACGTCTACTACCTCAGCCGTTTCAAACTGTACATCATCGGGCAGGTAATCATCAAGAGTGGTACCGGGCAGTAGCATCGGATGATTAGCGATATCGATAGACACCTTGAGCGGGGGGCACGATTGCTTCTCCTGTTCGCCGAGCTGGGGAATTGTTTTCCCACTTCTTCGTTTTTTCGCTCTTGCAGCACTGGAAGTACTTCCCGACTGCTGCGCTTTAGCATGTGTCTTAGTAATTATGCGGTCATAGTTGGAATCCGGCGAAGGTGGTGGTGGTCGCTTCAGGGCATTGATAGTGCGCTTCACTTTCACCGGATCTACCTTCTCCTTCGGAGGTGGAGTTTTCTTTGCAAAATGGTCCCTTAGTTGGGCACGACATATGTCCTCGTTTTCCTGCTCGGTCCTCTCATATGGTAACTTTTCCAGAGGCTTGAGAGATGGACCGTATCTGAATTGGCTCCCACCTCTGCTTGTACTGCTAGCCGCCGGAGCGGCGGCGTCTCTCTTCCGTCGTTGCTGACGAGGCTGAGAAATCTGACGCGCCGAAGGAGCCGGAGCGACGGCGTTTGTCTTCCGCCATTGCCGACGAGGCTGAGGAGGAGGCGGACTGCTCCGACGCGCCGGAGTAGGCGAAGGAGGAGGCGGAGTGCCCTCACGTGTCGGAGGAGCCGGAGAAGGAGGCGGAGTGCCCTGATCACTCGCCGGAGGAGGAGGAGGAGGACGAGGCGGAGTGCCCTGACTCGCCGGAGGAGGAGCAGGAGGCAGAGGCGTCCAGTTTGGAAGCTTGATGTACTCCTTCTGCCATAGACATGTACTCCTCAGAGCATGAACCAGCCGATTCTCCCCTTCACCTGTAGAGTGGTCAAGCTCGAGCTCCTCAAATCCCTCCATTACTTCATCCACCATCACAACAGCATAGCCATGTGGAATCAGACGACAGTGAAAAGTTCCGTTGGGTTGAGGAGGTGCAACAGAGCCGACAGACGCCTTGAAAGTGAGGTTCCGGCATTTCGTCATAAGCTCGCAATGTTGAGCCTCCGTGATAGTATCCACGGGGTAGCTAGGAGACGTGAAGTCAGGCTGAACGGGCTCCGTGGAAGCCACGCTGCTTCTCCGCTGAGATGGCGGGGTAGCTTCTAGGGTAGCTTCATGCCGCTGAGATGGTTGGTCGGCAGCTCGCTTGCTCTCAGCTTCCTCTAGCTTTTGTAGTCTTGCATTGAGCTTCTACATGTCGCTCAGCTCCTCTTTCCTCTTTCTCTCCCGGCTTTTGTAACCGCCTGCGTCGGGAAACCCAAACTTCCATGGAACGGAGCCTGGTGTGCCTCGTGTTCGTCCAGGGTGCTCAGCATTCCCTAGGGCCTCAGTCAGCTCGTCCTTCTCTCTGTCGGGAATGAACGTCCCTTCCTGCGCTGCGGTGATATACTTCTGAAGCTTCATGATGGGTATTGCAAGTTGCCGAGGCGAGGTTTAAAGATGCTCACCGCCGTGCGTGAGTAATTCCATCGTAGGCTTGCTGGATGGTGATGGGTTGGATGAGATTTATCATGTAATCGAGTTAGTTTTGTTAGGGTTTGATCCCTAGTATCCATTATGTTCCGAGATTGATGTTGCTATGACTTTGCTATGCTTAATGCTTGTCACTAGGGCCCGAGTGCCATGATTTCAGATCTGAACCTATTATGTTTTCATGAATATATGTGAGTTCTTGATCCTATCTTGCAAGTCTATAGTCACCTATTATGTGTTATGATCCGTTAACCCCGAAGTGACAATAATCGGGATACTTACCGGTGATGACCGTAGTTTGAGGAGTTCATGTATTCACTAAGTGTTAATGCTTTGGTCTGGTACTCTATTAAAAGGAGGCCTTAATATCCCTTAGTTTCCAATAGGACCCCGCTGCCACGGGAGGGTAGGACAAAAGATGTCATGCAAGTTCTTTTCCATAAGCACGTATGACTATATTCGGAATACAAGCCAACATTATATTGATGAACTGGAGCTAGTTCTGTGTCACCCTATGTTATAACTATTGCATGAGGAATCGCATCCGACATAATTATCCATCACTGATCCATTGCCTATGAGCTTTTCATATATTGATCTTTGCTTAGTTACTTTTCTGTTGCCACTGTTACAATCACTACAAAACTGCTACCGTCACTTTTGCCACCGATACCGCTACTATCATATTACTTTGCTACTAAATACTTTGCTGTAGATATTAAGTTTCCAGGTGTGGTTGAATTGACAACTCAGCTGCTAATACTTGAGAATATTCTTTGGCTCCCCTTGTGTCGAATCAATAAATTTGGGTTGAATACTCTACCCTCGAGAACTGTTGCGATCCCCTATACTTGTGGGTTATCAAGACTATTTTCTGGCGCCGTTGCCGGGGAGCATAGCTCTATTCTTTGAGTCACTTGGGATTTATATCTGCTGATCACTATGAAGAACTTGAAAGATAAAAGAACCAAGATTTTTCCCTCAACTACGAGGGGAGGTAAGGAACTGCCATCTAGCTCGGCACTTGATTCACCTTCTGTTTTGAGTAAACTTGCGACACCTACTCCTGCTATTCATTCTGATATGTCGCATGTTATTGATGATGCCACTTCTGCTTTGCATGATACTTATGATGAAACTACTTCTATGCTTGATAATACTGTGCCATTAGGTGAATTTCTTGATGAACAACTTGCTAGGGTTAGAGAGAATGAAATTATTGAAACTGATAATATTGATGAAAGTGATGATGAAGATTCTCCCCCTAGATATGAATTGCCTGTTGTGCCTGAGGGTTATGTTATGGATGAAGAAACTGCTAGAGACTTCTTAGATTGCAATGATAGATCTGATCTTAAGAAATTATTAGCTAAGCTTAAAGAAAAGTCTTTGAATGCTAGAATGAAATATGACCCTGCTTTTGCTACTTCACCTATCTTTATTTCTGATAAGGATTATGATTTCTCTGTCGATCCTGAGTTAATTACTTTGGCTGATTCTGATCCTTTCTATGGCTATGAATCTGAAACTGTTGTGGCACATCTTACTAAATTAAATGATATAGCCACCCTATTCACTAATGATGAGAAAACTCGCTATTACTTTATCCTTAAGTTATTCCCGTTCTCATTAAAGGGTGATGCTAAAACATGGTTTAATTCTCTTGATCCTGGTTGTGTGCGTAGTCCCCAGGATATAATTTATTATTTCTCTGCTAAATATTTCCCCGCTTGTCGTGGGATTGTCACGGCAGATGTCCTAGTGTGAGGACTTAGCCGTGGAGCCATCGCAATGTAGTGAACTTAAAGGGGTTAAAGCGGACAAAGGATGCAAGGAATTATACTGGTTCAGCCCCTTATGGTGAAGGTAAAGCCTACTCCAGTTATGATGGGATTGCTATGGTTTCGATGACCAGGGAGCGAATACGCTTTGCCTGGCTCTCGAGTTGTTGTTTCTTGTCCTTGAACCGCCGCCGGGTCATCCCTTTATATACACAGGTTGACGCCCGGCGGTTTACAGAATCCCGACCGGCTCATAAACGTGTCCGGCTCGGTTTCTACTCTTTCCTATCTTACAACACAAGTTACACACCTTATGGCGATTTATGTCTACGTGCCCTAATCCGCCCTTGGGCCCTGGGCTTTTAGATCTCTTATATTAAAGCGCCATACTCCTTGTCTTCATGGGCTTCAATATGAATAACTCATTACAGGTATAACCCGGCCCCTCCTAGGCGGTTTATACTCAGTAGTTATATCCCCAACATTAGGCCCCAGATTGATTTGAACCTGTTCATGTCAATCTTCAACACTTTAGAAAAACTTCTTCTTCAGTACCTTCGAGTAAACCTTGTAATCTGCCATGACGTCATCTTCCAGGATTATAATAAACCGCCATGACGTCATCTTCCAGGATTATAATAAATCGCCATGACGTCACCTGTTCATTAAAAAACCGTATATACCTTACTTTTATTAATGAGCCTTCGAAAATCGAGGCGACAGCTCTGGGACATATCCATTTTTTTGGCTCCTCAATTTCCGCGCCTGTCGCTTATCTCTTCGTCTTATAAATAGGGCCGAGGGTCCCTTTCCTTTTCTCCCCTTGCCTCTTCGTCTTTCTTCCACCTCACGTCGCCTCAGCACTCGAGCGCTGCCGCCGCCGTCGACCTTCACCTCTGCCCCGACCTTGGCCGCTGCATCACCCTGCCCGTACCAGAAAATCGCGGCGCCTCTCCACTGTTCAACAGTTTTTGGTGAGTTCTTCTTCCTTTCCTCCATTGATCTGTTTAGGGTTCGCACGGGCTCCTCGAAGCTTCATGGTGTTCTTCCCCTGTTCTTCATTAAGGCCTATAGGATAGACTCCAAACGTGATATACTCTTATGCGGTTGTAATGATAATCCTTCTTTTGCCATCAAATCATCTCTTTTGTGTATAAAAACCCGATCTGGAACTTCATGAACTGCTCAAGCACCAACCTTTAGGTCTAAATATTTTCCTTTTCCTGTCATGCGGTAGATCTGAAATTCTAATGTGAAACTGTGAAACTTGTTCTTCCTCACTTAGTCATTTTTCGGCTTCAGATCTATACTCTGATTCTCCATCATTGCTATGTTTTGATGTGCTGGAGTGGTATCCATGATAGGAAATTTTGTCTGTCACCTCAAGAGTTGTGTTCAAATTACGTGATGCAATCTGTGTAAATTGAACTTGCACCATCGAGGCTGCAAGAAGTGCCTCCAGACAAGTTCAGTACACAGTTTTAGAGTGATAGACTCTGGGTTGACACTGAAATATTTCAATACTGCAAGTTCAGTAGATAGTTGTAGGCATTGAAATATTTCAGTACTGACCGGTTCACACTGAAAGATTTGAGTAGTGCAATTGCAGTACACACGGGTACACACTGAAATATTTCAGTAGTGCAATGCAATTTTAGTACACAAGGGTAGACACTGAAAAATTTCAGTACTGCAGTTTCAGTACACGCACGCAACCCCCTAAAATAATTCAATACTGCAGTTTCGGTACACACACGCAACCCCTGAAATATTTCAGTGTAGCAGTTTCAGGACACGCGCGTAGCCACTGAAATATTTCTGGGGTGCTGTTTCAGTACAAGCAAGTAGCCGCTGAAATATTTCGGTAGTGCATTTCAGTACACGCATGTATCCACTGAAATATTTCAGTGGTTCGCTTTCAGTACACGCACGTACCAACTGAAATATTTCGGTGGTGCTGTTTCAGTACACGCATGTAGCAACTGAAATATTTCAGTGGTGCTGTTTCAGTACACACACACACGTAGCCACTGAAATATTTCAGTAACGCACTTTCAGTAGAGAGATGTAGACATTGAAATATTTCAGTAGTGCCCTGTCGGTGATCTTGCATCAAAATATTTAGGGCTTCCTAATGATTCAAGAAAAAAACTAGACATAAGCAGTGAAATAATTTTAGTAGGGATGTTGGCTTACTCATGTTGCCGTGCTGTACAACCTTTTGCTTCACTTCCTGTAAGTGCTTCTTGCATGTGCTATGGCCTACATGCTGTTTACTCTCATCGCAGCAGTGATTTTGCATCTTGCAAAGGTCTTATTAATTCAACATTGACTTCTATTAACTTTGTATTCAAATTTGTATCCTCCTACAGTTGTTGTGACAGATTTCCTTGGCATCTTCAAATTACCGTACTATCATTTTTCCAATACCAATTGTATTCAATCTAAATTTTTCAGTTACTTATATGCTACAGGTGGAATCATGGATAGGTTGCTGAAGATGCTGCGCTTCACAATAAAAATCCCTTGCTCAATCTCAACATCAGAAGCTGTTTTGCATTTCTAGTTGTCTCAGTATTGCATGTGATGTATTTGAATACCAGAAGTTGTTATGCATTAGAAGTTCACTCAGATAATCGTAGTACCTGCAATCTGTGATTTGTGTTATCTGTTTTGTATGTGTGGGATCAAAATCTAATACGGTTCTGATTCCTGTTTTCATGGCCTTGATGCTAAGTTAAGTACATGCTAGTCAGAGAGATCAGAGGGAAGGGTGGCGCTGGTGGGAAATATTTTAGGGTTTTATCGTCGTGATAACCCTAGAAAAATAATAAAAATGTCAAAAATCAATGGAACTAGTCATGGATTCTTCTCATGTTGGTACAAGGGTGTAGAAAGAATATAGGTCCATTTGAAGCATGTCGAGAAAAAACTGTCCTTCCACACGGACCCTTACCTCCTACCCGAACGGCCGCCGGTGAAGGAGGTGAATTTTTGGCCATGTTAAGAATGACACCAAATTTTTCCTTGTTGTGGGCATGGCCACCCCAGTGGATCGACAACGTGCGCTTGTCGCATCACCTCCGAGAAGTATTTCAAGCACTTAATCATACTAGAAAATCCATACAAATCCATACAAGAATGATACAAAGAAGTAGAATTTTTTTGGGTCCATTTACATCATGTCCGGCAAGTTTGTTTGTACGTGTTCTCCGTGTGTGTGATTGACATGTGGGATCCACATGTAAAAACCACATAGGCAAAAAAGGGGGAACTAAACTGCACGACGGAGTTTCGAACCAAGGGCATTAGTATGTGATCGTGAGGGTGTTACCGCTAAGCTGATGATGCATTTTGATACAAATTACGTGCCCTCAGATTTAAGAAATTCATTTACCATATCTATCATGTGTAACCACTGCTGGTGTCCACGTGTCAGCAGTTTGAAGGGCGGCGCGGGGCAAACCGCAAGCGAGGTGCACGGCGCGGGGCAAACCCCACACGTCCTCACTGTGGAAGGCCCTGGTAGGTGAGACAAATCACCCCCCTCGACCCCTCGGTAACTCCAAGAGGCAGCCGCATTCATTTTCTTCCACAAATCGGGTAGAAAACCCTCGTCCTCTCCCACTCCAGCCATACCACCTCGTCCTCTCCCAAACCCTCCTCCCTTCCTCACCACTCCACTCCTCTCCTCCCTTCCAACACGTCCCTCGTCCTCTCGTCGACCGCCGATGAAGCGCGCCCGTGAAGATGCGGCCGACGAGCCGGAGGCAACCATCGGTGGAGAGCAGTCTGCTGCCGTGGCTGCCGCCGCGGTTGGGGCGGCTGAGTCCGCCGTAGCGGCGACGGAGGCGGTGCAGCAACTGCTGTGCCTCCTCCCGCTGTCATCCCAGCCGGTGAGCTACCCGACGGCGAGCCTATGCAGGAGAAGGTCGATGAAGATCTGGACGAGCAGAAGGCGAGGCTGAAGCGCGAGCTCTATGACAAAATCGAGGAGGAGTTCTACGAGGTGAACGACGTGGAGGAGATAGAGTTCGAGATGGCTGTGGATCCCAGGAAGGGCAGCGACTTCGACGAGGACGTCATCGACGAGCTATCTGAGGTACTAATCTGATTTTATCAGATTTATATTTCCTGTAAGTACTCTGTTTTTTCATGGCATTGGGGTTTTTCTTGTTAAGTACATGAGCATCAATTTCATATGGGCGTGCTAGTTGAAAGGATCTAGCATAGATTTTCTTGCATAATGAATGGTGGTTTTTGAATCTGAATCATTTTCTTCACGTATTGATGAGGTATTTCTACTCATGTACTGGCCCAGCCATAATGTTTGCGTACATGTAGGATTGTAGGGATCTAGCATATATTTTCTTGTTGGATGGTGGTTTTAGAATCTGATTCATTTTCTGATTCGAATAGACAGAAGAAATAAACCACTAGTATAGCTAAAACAGAGATTCATTATCTGATTCCATCATGGCATGCTTTATTGATTAAGCAAACTTACATCGTTCACAAGGGATACATGAATGAAAGAAGTGGGGTAATCAACCCAAATACAAGATAGATGATTCTCATAGCTATTTCTAGCGATCTCATGTGCGACACCATTGGCTTCCCGAGGACAGTGAGAAAATGCGGCAGTTCCTATCTCCAGAACTAGATCAAAACAATCAGCAATAATACGTGATCCTTCGTTCCACCATGTGTTACCTCGAGTGAAAGCTTGAACAACTTGTAAGCAATCCCATTCTACAATAATTTGATGATAGCCTACAGGTGCTACCAAAGATAGGCCTTCTTTCATTGCCACCGACTCCATCAAGCAGGCAGATGATGCATTTGGAATATAATGGTAATTTACTGAATTGACACAAAGTTGCCATACTGATCTCTTAAAACACCACCCGTCGACTCATCTCCTTCTTAACTATCATATGATGCATCTACATTCAGTTTTAATTGGTAAGAATCCTGTTCTGACCACTTGATTATTTCTTTGACAACCCCTGTTTTGCATGACAATATTTCCTTTTCTAGCAATTGGTCTGCCTTGTTGCATGAGGACAGAACCAATACCTTGACCTGATGCATCTGTTTAAAAAGTAAATGGTAGGGTCAAATAAGGCAAAGCCATAACAAGAGCAGTGACCAGACAATTCTTCAATGTTGTGAAGGCCTCAATTTGAGCATCTGACCACTGGAATGAATGTTTTTTAGACAACATGCCCTAAATACTCAACTTGTATTTGTAAAACTAGAATTCAATTTCTGAATCTTTTTTAGACCACTGGAATGAATCTTTTTTAGCATATATTTGTAAAACTAGAATTCAATTTCTGATTCCAATAAATAGACAAAAAAACACTTTGTTTTGCATGACAACATTTCCTTTTCCAAGTTAAGTTCCTCCAAAGTATTTTCCTCACCGGTATCATCAGAGTCACAAGATAAGGGATAAAGATAGCAGCCCATAGCTCCTTTATCAATTTCCTTCTAAAACTTATCAGGGGCTAACAATGTTGGAGAATTAGTATTGCTGCTCTCAGAAAGAATAATGGTTTCTTGATTCCAGTAGATAGAAGAATACCCCCTTGTGTGTAACATGGAGGAGTATAATGAAGCCTTTTTTCTGATTCCAATCAGAATTACACCTGTAACAAGTATCAAGTATCATTAAACCAAGCCACATCATGAATTCTTTCATGTGTTAATTATGTACTTCTTGTGCACTAATCTATCAATGCAACTATTCCACCGTCCATATTTATGCATGTCAAATTATTTGGGTCAATTATGTATGTGCATATACGCCTTATTTCCAGCAAATAGATAGTTGTCATGTTACACGTCTGTACTTTTCAAACATTCTAATTAAGAGCAATGTAGCAGAATAGATTAACTGAGTTCTTCTTTGTGTACTAATTCACAGGAGGATGACGATGATGTGGGGTATGACATGGATAGCAGGCACAGCAAGAGCCGCTACATCATGAGGCAGCTGATTGCTGGAAAATTCAAGTACCGTTTCTATGGCAAGCTTGGCTGCCCCTTCTATGGCAAGGCGATCAAGGGCGGCATAGATGGCTTGATGCAGCATGCCGTCACCACTGGCAACTCCTACAGTAGGAAGCAAAAGGCCAGTACTCTGGCCAAACATGCGGCCTACGGGCGCTTCCTAAAGATTGTCAAAGTAAATGAGCCCTACTACATCCCGCCGCGCCGCCGCTGAACAAGGGAGACAAGTGATGTGCTGCTAGACTGCTGCTGCTGCCCCAGGACCGCCGTGTCCTTTTATGTTATCGGTATTCGCTGGTCGACTCTAAAACTTATTGTCTATGGTGTGTAAGAACTTATGTCCTATGGTCTATGGTGGGTGTGAACTTATGGTGTGCGGTGGTTAATCTGCCGTTTATCTAAGTGTTTGCTGCTAACCTGCTTAAGTGGTCTAAGTTGTTATTAGTACTATTTTGCTGATGCATGTTAGGCATTGTACAATGGTAGATGCTAAGGGTGGTGCTTAGAAAAATAAACCGGGTTTTTCTGAAGCACCATTGCCTATTTGTACAGGACAGACGCCTAGTTATGCGTCTACCCTGTACAAATAAGCACCGGTGCTTAAGAAAAGCCTGGTTTATCTCTCTAAACACCTCGCCTAATCACCTTGCATTGTACAAGGCCATAGCAACTCAAGTATCGTACGGTGGTCTATGTTATGTTAGCTGTGTTAATTCTGCCGTTCTAGAATCGTACGGTGATGCATGCTAGGAACTCTACTACTATGACTATGGTAGTTATAGCTTGGCATGATTATGTTCAGTTTATAACTCAGGATGTTCCAGCCATATCTATGACCAGTTACAACTGAACTATGCATTAGTTTTTGCCAAAAGTAAAGCATGCAAATGATTGCCAATTCTACCTATTGCCAATTAAAGCTTTGTACTGAGGATGCATTAGTTATTGCAATAAGTAGAGGACGCTCATGTTTCCCAAAAGTGCATGTTTCCACTTTCTGGTAAGAACTGAACATGTATCAAATTATGCCAAAAGTAGAGCATGAGCATGAACATGTATCAATTGCTGCTTCCTATTTGTGTTTGAATGGGCTCAACATATCTGGTGATGGTTTAGGGTCTCTGCGTGACCGTGATGATAACTCTAGATGTTCCAGCCATATCTATGACCAGTTATAACTCAACTATGCATTAGTTCTTGCCAAAAGTAAAGCATGCAAATGATTGCCAATACAACCGTATTGCCAATTCAATTTTTGTACTGAGGATGCATTAGTTATAGCAGTAAGTAGAGGATGCTCATGATTACCAAAGGTACATATATCCACTTTATGATAAGAACTGAACATGTATCAAATGATGCTAAAAGTAGAGCATGAGCAAGATCATGTATCAATTGATGCTACCTATTTGTGTTTGAATGGGCTCAACATAGCTGCTCATGGCTCTGCGTGACCGTGATGATAACAAAAACATTTGTTTGCCTACGGTCTTGCTGTCAAATTTCAGTTTGAGTTCTTCGAGGCTTTTCTCTGTTACAAAGACTTTTATCTGAAACTGACATTGCTGGCTTGTATGCAATGATGCAAACAGGGTCAATTAATCTGAAGACAATAATTAAAAGATGTATAACAAAATTAGCGGTCAACTAATATTAAAAAAAATTAAGTGGGTCATTTAACATATGATCCACTTATGACTTTAAGCACACAACCTAGTTGGTCGTGCATAAAATAAGCGCAGTTTAACAAGGGTATCCAATTGCTTAACCACGTGAAGTTGTGCAAAACCTATGAGGGTTCAACTACTAAAGGAGCGGCCGACAACGATTAAAAAAAGCTACGATCAGGAAATACCTTCTCTCGGAGACGGCGGCGCCGAGTTGATGGCCGCGGATAGTGCGTCGCAAACTAGAAGTGCCCCTATAGCGCGGTAGACGGCGGCAAGGATAAACGGAGGGGGCGGCGAGAAGAACACTGAAGTCCGACCCCTCATGGCGGTGGGCGGTGGCCGACGACTCCTGTAATCCGTGTGAGCCCGGCGTCTCCGATCTGATCTTGCAGCGGTCTTGGGAGCTGCGGATGGCACGGCCGGGTGGTTAGAATGAGGCGCTGTAATCACGGGATTTAGGGAGGGGTGGGCCGCGTGAGTTATGTGAGATTTCAATAATATCACAATGATATCCCAAAAAATCTAGAAAATATTGTCCTTGTTTTTTAAGTATTAAAAATGGTTTTTTCGTGTCACATATGCCCGAAAAATGCCATACGTGACAAAACTTGCAATAAATGTTGAAAATGGTCCACATTGTACTAATGACCGAAAAAATCCCGCATGTGACGAAACTTTCAAAATTTGTTGAAGATGGTTGAAATATGGCAAGTAGCCCTAACATGGCCATGACTTGTCATCCTGAAATGTTGGGTTGGTTTCATACAGGTGATAAACCGAGCTAGTGCTCTCGGGGTGGTGACAGGCTATCCCCGAAAAGCGCGTTTCAGAGACCCTACTTGCGTATACATGCACTAATGATCCCAATTTTGCTGCATTGCATCCCATGATCACATAGAGCATGCATGCATAATATGCTTTTCATGTTGGGCAAAATTTGGAATGTTTTCACATATACGGAACGAAAATGACCAGTAAATGGCTCTCGGGAGGTCTACCCCCCCCCCCCCCCCACACAACCCCACCCCAAACACACACAAATTAAACCGTGATTTTTCCGACCTCCTCTAAATCACCTCTAATTTTGCACACTTGATATGTTGCACAAACATAGCTAGGTTTTCAAGGTTTTATAAATTTTTAATTTTTTTGAATTTATTCTGCCCTGTAGACTGACTGATCAAAACATCGGTCTACACCTTAAGCGGGCATTGTAGGATACATTTTTTTTTCAAATTTCTTTCATAGACATGCTTGGCACATCTATTTGAGCATCTAGAACAAATTTGGGGTGATTTGGAGGTGGTGGAAAAAAAATCACATTTTCTACAAAAACTGGCATAAGTGAGAGCAGATGGTCCCTCGTGTTTAAGCGTGATTTTTTCGACCTTCTCTAAATCACCTATAATTTTGCACACTCGATATGTTGCACAAACATAGCTAGATTTTCAAGGTTTTATAATTTTATAATTTTTTTGAATTTATTCTGCCTTGTAGACTCACTGATCAAAACAACGGTCTACACCTTAAGCGGGCATTGTAGGATACATTTTTTTCCAAATTTCTCTCATAGACATGCTAGACACATCTATTTAAGCATGTAGAACAAATTTGTGGTGATTTGGAGGTGGTGGAAAAAAACACATTTTCTACAAAAACTGACTTAAGTGACCAAATGGTCCCTCGTGTTTTAGCGTGATTTTTTCGACCTCCTCTAAACCACCTCTAATTTTGCACACTTGATATATTTCACAAACATAGCTAGGTTTTCAAGGTTTTATAAGTTTTAAATTTTTTTGAATTTATTCTGCGCTATAGATTGACTGATCAAAACATCGGTCTACACCTTAAGCGGGCATTGTAGGATACATTTTTTTCCAAATTTCTTTCATAGACATGCTTGGCACATCTATTTGAGCATCTAGAACAAATTTGGGGTGATTTGGAGGTGGTGAAAAAAAATCACATTTTCTACAAGAAGTGGCTTAAGTGAGACCAAATGGTCCCTCGTGTTTAAGCGTGATTTTTTAGACCTTCTCTAAATCACCTATAATCACCTATAATTTTGCACACTTGGGGTGATTTGGGTGTTTTGGAGGTGGTCGAAAAAATCACCGCATTCCAGAGCGACCATTTGGTCTAACTTATGCCAGTTTTTGGACAAAGGTGATTTTTTCCACCACCTCCAAAACACCCAAATTTTCTTTTACACGGTGACCCACATGTGCCAAACATGTCTATCAAAGAAAATTTGGAAAAATATATATTTTACAATGCCCCCTAGAGGTATAGACCGATGTTTTGACCAGTCAGTCTAGAGGGCAGTATAAATTCAAAAAAATAAAAAACCTTGGAAACCTAGCTTTGTTTGTGCAAGAGATCATGTGTGCCAAAATTGAGGTGATTTGGAGGTGGTCGAAAAAATCACCGCATTCCGGAGGGACCATTTGGTCTAACTTAAGCCAGTTTTTGGACAAAAATGATTTTTTCCACCACCTCCAAAACACCCAAATTTTCTTTTACACGGTGACCCACATGTGCCAAACATGTCTATCAACGAAAATTTGGAAAAGATATATTTTACAATGCCCCCTAGAGGTATAGACCGATGTTTTGATCAGTCAGTCTAGAGGGCAGTATAAATTCAAAAAAATATAAAACCTTGGAAACCTAGCTTTGTTTGTGCAAGAGATCATGTGTGCCAAAATTGAGATGATTTGGAGGTGGTCGAAAAAATCACCGCATTCCGGAGGGATCATTTGGTATTAACTTAAGCCAGTTTTTGAACAAAGGTGATTTTTTCCACCACCTCCAAAACACCCAAATTTTCTTTTACACGGTGACCCAATGTCCAAATGTTCCACCACCTCCAAACACCAAATTTCTTTACGTGACCCACATGTGCCAAACTGTCTATCAACGAAAATTTGAAAAAATATATTTTACAATGCCCCCTAGAGGTATAGACCGATGTTTTGATCAGTCAGTCTAGAGGGCAGTATAAATTCAAAAAAATATAAAACCTTGGAAACCTAGCTTTGTTTGTGCAAGAGATCATGTGTGCCAAAATTGAGATGATTTGGAGGTGGTTGAAAAAATCACCGCATTCCGGAGGGATCATTTGGTATAACTTAAGCCAGTTTTTGAACAAAGGTGATTTCTTCCACCACCTCCAAAACACCCAAATTTTCTTTTACACGGTGACCCACATGTGCCAAACATGTCTATCAAAGAAAATTTGGAAAAAATATATTTTACAATGCCCCCTAGAGGTATAGACCGATGTTTTGATTAGTCAGTCTAGAGGGCAGTATAAATTCAAAAAAATTCAAAAAAATATAAAACCTTGGAAACCTAGCTTTGTTTTTGCACGAGATCATGTGTGCCAAAATTGAGGTGATTTGGAGGTGGTCAAAAAAAATCACCGCATTCCGGTGAGACCATTTGGTCAACTTAAGCCAGTTTTTGAACAAAGGTGATTTTTTCCACCACCTCCAAAACACCCAAATTTTCTTTTACACGGTGACCCACATGTGCCAAACATGTCTATCAAAGAAAATTTGGAAAAAATATATTTTACAATGCCCCCTAGAGGTATAGACCGATGTTTTGATCAGTCAGTCTAGAGGGCAGTATAAATTCAAAAAAATTCAAAAAAATATAAAACCTTGGAAACCTAGCTTTGTTTGTGCAAGATATCATGTGTGCCGAAATTGAGGTGATTTGGAGGTGGTCGAAAAAATCACCGCATTCCGGAGGGATTTTCTAACAAAGGTGATTTTTTCCACCACCTCCAAAACACCCAAATTTTCTTTTACACGGTGACCCACATGTGCCAAACATGTCTATCAAAGAAAATTTGGAAAAAATATATTTTACAATGCCCCCTAGAGGTATAGACCGATGTTTTGATCAGTCAGTCTAAAGGGCAGTATAAATTCAAAAAAATATAAAACCTTGGAGAAGTTGAAAAAAAAATCACCTTTTCTCGTTCCCGGACTTAACATTTTTAGTCCCACCTCGCCCCCGAGCAAGTCCTGCACCTGCTTAAATACCTTCATTTATTTGATTATGACAAGCGTTGGTCTTCCTTGCACTCTACGTGGAGGATATGTAGGATGAGTATGATTCATCATCTGTATTCATCCTGTATATTCTTCAATTGGGGAGCATGGATGACTAATGTATTTTTCGGATTTATCGGCTTTTATTTTGTTTTCGGGTGTGAAATATAATTCCTCCATTACATCTATTTCTAAATTTTATCGTGCAACATAAACAAGCTACACGCTAGCCACGAAGAAACCATGATTCTTGAGGTTGCACTTCAAAAACTCACATATAAAATGCAAAAAAAATATCCCAAACTCATACTGTTACAAGGGAGTGGACAACCAAATAGCTGAGTCATACATTATGAGGAAGTCACTAACTGACAGAATGAAGTATTTTAGAGAAAAGGTCACACGATACTAGACATAGACAACAATGCACACGCCAACATCAGGTTGATCGTCGACGTACTTGCTGTCCGACCGTGCGCACAATGTTGTAGCTATCATAGTTCTGCTTTGAGATCCTGCACATAAGGATATTATTAATGCCATGGAATATATTTTGAAACATTTAAACATTAAATTATGGCATATTAGGTACCTCTGTCAATTTGGCGCACGTACGTCGATTGTGACCATCTTCCTCATGACAATAGCTACATCTACCCTTTGTTCTTGTTTTCTTCATCTTTGCCTGCAGCCTTTTCTCTGGAGCACCTCGGCCTGGCACATGCACTGGATCCAGAACCTTTTCGCACTACTAGGAAAAGGGCTATAGCTGATATAGACATTAATGGCGCACCATGTATGTGGTGCGCCACTGCTATATAGCAGTGGTGCACCAGATACAGGTGCGCCATTAGTGTCCTCATTACTAATGGTGCACCAGACACACGGTGCGCCATTACTAGCAAATTTTATTTTTTTTATTTTTCCAAAACTATTAATGGCGCACCAGGGCACAGTGCGCCATTACTAGTATTAACTATTAATGGCGCACCACACGCTCCGTGCGCCACTACTAACAATTTTTTTTTACTTTTTTTTCAAAACTAGTAATGGCGCACCACAACCACGGTGCGCCACTACTAACAATTATATATATATATATTTTTGCAAAACTAGTATTGGCGCACCCCTAACTGGTGCGCCATTAGTAACCAGGGTTACTAATGGCGCATTTTTAGGTGGTGCGCCATTAGTAACCTGAGACCAGCTAGATATTTTGGACAGCCACCTACCACACTCACTTTCCCCACTTCATTCTCTCCACCTCCTCCTCCAAGCTTGTCTCGGCTGCCTCCTCCTCCTCACCTCATTTGCACCATAGATTCACCCAAATTAAGTGGTTAAATTACCTTTTTTTGATAGGTAAGTAAGGGGAAAGCTTTCTTTAATTATGTTGTAGATCTACTTTTTTCTCCCTCCAACAACGTGCACATGCACTTTTTATGGCCTAGATCTACGTATGTTTGTGGTGTTGCATATGTTTGTGTTTGCAGGTACCGGTATTTGAAATGCGATAGTTGCCAATATTTTGCCGGAATGTTGATTCATTTCCGTTTCGGCGAGAATTTGGCACTATGCATTCTTTTTGGTCCTATTTTTAGGCAAAGTCATGCCAAATTTTTATTTGGTTCTAAAATATCGTTTTGCTCTACCCCGCAGGCGACCATGGTCCGCACGATGACCGAAGGCATCATGAATAGGTTTTTGAGCTCCGCGAAGGCCGAGATGCTTCAAAAGAACGAGACGGAGATAAGATGTCCGTGTCGAAGATGCAAGCTGAAGAGCCTTATTACGGACCCGGATTCCGGACAGGTGCCGGACCACCTGCTCTTGCGTGGTTTCATGGATGGCTATCGGTGGCAAGGTGATGAAGATGACTATGAAGTCGTCCATGGGGGCCGGGCAAGAAATGAGGAAGGGCAGCAAGACAACCGCGGTGGCGAGGGCGGGCGAGAAGACGAAGAATCTCCAGGACATGATCACGACGGTGATGCAGTACACAGTCATCATGTAGAAGATGCCGGACATGATGATGAGGAAGATGAAGACGAAGGCCGGCATGATCATGAAGATGAAGATGCCGGAGCAGACGACGATGGACCATCGATGGGCTGGGTGCAGGACCCTCATATTCAAGAGCTGCTTCTCAAGCAGACGGATAACGCAAGAGCTGCCGCCCGAGAGAAAGCCAAGCTGGATCAACTGGAGATAGACGTGGTTACTCCATTGTATGAAGGATGCAGGCCCGAGGATACCCGCCTGAAAGTAACGCTCATGGCTCTGGAGATGAAGGTAAAACACAAAATGACCGACGCATGCTTCGACGAGAACATGTCATTCTGGCACGAACGTCTTCCCAAGGGGAACAAGTGCACGACCAATTTCGAGGAGGCGAAGAAAATCGTGTGTCCTCTGGATTTACCGCACGTGAAATACCATGTGTGCATGAACGATTGCATCATTTATCGGGACGAGCACGCGGAGTCTACCATATGTCCGCTGTGCGGCGTCACTCGATACAAGAAGAGGAAGAAAGCTCCTCGAAAAGTGGTGTGGTACTTTTCGATCACTCCTCGTGTGCAGCGGTATTTCGCGGATCCTAAGGCAGCAAAGCTCCTGCGTTGGCACGCGGATAGGGAGGAGAAGAAGTGAGAAGATGACGGAAATGATCCGGAGATAAATAAAAAAGACAAGATGCTGAGTCACCCTAAGGATGCGAGCCAGTGGCAAGCGTTGAACTTCGAATACCCAGAATTTGGGGACGATCCAAGGAACATCATGCTGGGCGTGAGCACCGATGGAGTCAATCCGTTTGGCAGCCAGAGAAGCACACATAGCACCTGGCCTGTGTTTGTGTGGATGTACAACCTTCCCCCCTGGAAGTGCATCAAGAGGAAGTACATTCACATGAGTATGCTAATTGAAGGGCCGAAACAACCAGGGAACGACATCAATCTGTATCTGGGGCTGCTGAAAGAGGAGCTAGACACGCTGTGGAAAACACCAGCCAATACGTGGGACGCCGCAGAGAAAGAATATTTCCCTATGAGAGCCGCACTGCTTACGACGGTGCAAGACTATCTCGGTTACGGATATGTCGCGGGGCAGGTGGTCCACGGATTTCGTGCATGCGTTAGGTGCATGGATGACACAACGTATCGCCAGCTAGATAGAGATCCCGGGTCTTCGGAAACCGTGTTCATGGGACATCGAAGGTGGCTTCGCGATGATGACTCATGGAGAAAATGCAAGGATCTGTTCGATGGTGAAACCGAACCCCGAAGACACCCGCGTACGAGGAGCGGCGAGGAAATAGACGAGCTATTGAAAAATTGGAAAGAGTGCCCACCGCCGGGAAAGAAGCGAAAGGCGCTAGAGCCGCTGCTGAAGGTATGGAAAACGAGGTCGGTTTTCTGGGACTTGCAGTACTGGAAGATCCTCCGTGTGCCTCACAGCCTTGATGTCATGCATATCACGAAGAACGTGTGCGAGAGTCTGCTTGGTACCCTGCTCAACATGCCAGAGAGGACCAAAGATGGGCCGAAAGCAAGGCAGACTTGAAATCAATGGGCATCAGGGAGGAGCTTCACGCTAATGATGATGATGATGATGATGATGAGGCGAAGGACACGAAAAGTCGTCGCAAGGGCAAAAAGGCCAAGAAGATCAGAAATGACTGCCCTCCCGCGTGCTTCACTCTAAGTCAGGAGGAGATCGAGCAGTTTTTCACCTGCCTAGTAGGAGTAAAACTTCCTTACGGTTACGCGGGGAAGATAAGCAGATACCTAGACTCAGCGAAGCAGAAGTTCAGCGGGATGATGTCTCATGACTGTCACGTGCTGATGACGCAGATACTTCCAGTTGCAATCCGTGGGATCATGGACGCGCACGTCCGTGAAACGCTATTTGGCCTATGTAACTTTTTCGACGTCATCTCTCGGAAGTCGGTTGGCGTGAGGCAACTCAGAAGGCTACAGGAAGAGATCGTGGTGATACTATGCGAGCTTGAGATGTACTTCCCGCCCGCATTCTTCGACGTTATGGTGCATCTGCTGGTCCATATCATGGAGGATATCATCCAACTCGGGCCGACGTTCCTGCACAGCATGATGCCGTTCGAAAGGATGAATGGTGTCATCAAAGGATACATTCGCAACATGTCACGTCCAGAGGGAAGCATAGCCAGGGGCTTTCTGACCGAAGAGTGCATCTCCTACTGCATGAATTATCTAGGCATCGAGAACCCCGTTGGTCTGCCCGTCAACAGGCACCTCGGCAGGCTCGCTGGATGGGGTCACCGCGAGGGTCGCCGCGAAATGCATGTCGACTTCGAGGGTCGACTCACCGACTTTGAAAGAGCAAACCTAGTCACGCTACAACACATAGACGTGGTCGATCCTTGGGTGGTAGAGCACAAAACCTTTATTGAGAAGACGTACAATGACCGAGGCCAACAGAGGACGGACGGAGATATAATCAAAGAGCACAACTCATGTTTCACGCGTTGGTTCAAGGAGAAGCTTCTGTCGTACCCTTTACATGAGGATTCTTCCGCGGAAGAAAAACTCATATTCGCCTTGTCACAGGGCGCCGAGCACAACCTGATGACCTATGAGGCGTACGATATCAACGGCTACACATTCTACACCGAGGAAAAGGACATGAAGAGCGATGGTTATCAGAACTCCGGGGTAACGATGGAATCCTACACCGGTAACGACAAGGACAGATACTACGGAAGGATCGAGGAGATCTGAGAGCTGAGCTACGCTGGAGAGAAGGTCCCGATGTTCCGTGTCAGATGGGCCAAGAGCGTCCTAAAAGAAGACCGGTATTTCACCACCATGGTTATACCCGAAGCCAAATCCAAGACCACGGGCGCAAACGTCACCGCGAAAAATGAGCCATGGGTACTGGCTTCCCAAGTGGACCAATGCTTCTTCATTACCGACCCGTCAAAGCCCAGTCGTGTTGTCGTGAGGAGAGGCAAAAGGAAGATCATCGGAATGGATGGAGTCGCCAATGAGCAAGACTTCGACAAGTACGGTGACCCGAAGATGGAACATGACGACGACGATGAAGTACCATACACCACAAGAAGAAGAAGGACCACCCTACCTAAAGGACATCCGTTCAACAGAAGAACTCCATTTGCGAAAAAGAAGGGCAAGAAGATTGTGAAAAGATAGCTAGCTAAGATCGATTGTATTTAAATCATAGTCTTCATTTCTCGATTGTATTTCGACATATGGAAATGAGCGGCACTTTTTGAATTCATGAATATTTTGAAATCTGATGATATTTTTTCATATTCATAAATGTTTTCTAAAAAATTATTAGATGCAACTAAAAATCCAAAAAAACAGTTAGTAATGGCGCACCAGGGGAGGGTGCGCCATTGCTATGAAGGTATTTATGGCGCACCCGAATGAGGTGCGCCATTGATATACAAATTTTTATTTATATTTATTCTTGTATTTTATTTTTCAGTGTTCCTTTTCCTGCTTAAATTTCATGGGCACTTTTTGAATTCATGAATATTTTTTCAAATTTGATGATATTTTTTCATATTCATAAATGTTTTACCAATTCACAAATGAATGCAACTAAAAACCCAAATTTTTTTTTACTAATGGCGCACCGCTAGATGGTGCGCCATTGCTATCCAAAAAAAAAGTTACTTATGGCGCACCGCTAGGTGGTGCGCCATTGCTATCCCTCCCCCCACTAAAATCCGCAATCCCCGATCCCCAATCTCACATCTCTCTGCCCCGACCCACTGCGCCGCCGCCCCTACGTGCGCCGCCGCCCCCGCGCCCCCGCCGCCTCCCTCTCCCCATCCTCCCCTTCCTCCCCTCCGACCCACTGCACCGCCGCCCCTACGTGCGCCGCCGCCCCCGCGCCCCCGCCGCCTCCCTCTCCCCATCCTCCCCTTCCTCCTCCTCCGACCCCACCCCGACGCGTCTCCGTCTCCACGCCGTCGAGCACCGAAGCAGGCCGGAGAAGTCCGGCACGAGCGTCTACGTCGTCTCCGTCGGATACGTCGACGAACCGGACCGGAGCCGAGCCGAGGAGCACCGCGAACCCGCCACCGAGCCCTTCTTCCACCTCGGATTCCGCCGCCTCTCCTTCAAGTCCGGCCGGCCTGCTGCTCCTAATCCACCGCCGGGCCTTCGTGTGCCTCCGCATCATTCTTTTAGTATGCCTACTAGCTAGCACAATTGTTCAAAGACTACTGTTTTTGCAAGAGATTGCACTAGTCACTTGTCTAAGCCAATAACCCTAGACTTTGCCAAACACAGCTTTATCTTCTTGAGTCACTAGATTGTCGGGTTAGTCTAGTCATTCAGCTAAAATTACACTAACTACGTTAACTGACAAAACAGTCTTAACTGAAAAAAATCAGTAGATATCAGTAGAGCAATTATGATCTGAACAATTTTCAGTAGTAGAACAATTATGATCTGAACAATTTTCAGCAGAACAATTTTCAGTAGTAGAACAATTATGATCTGTTGATAATGTACTCCAGAACTGTGAATACTAAATGAAACTTTGAGGAGGTCATCTTTAATCTGAATAATAATCTTTACAGGGAAGCTGTAGTACCATATGAATGCACAAGATGGATGTCATACTCAGCATGGATGTTTTACTGCCATTATCTTTGTTTGCAAATGTTTTCGTAAACATGATACTCCTCAAATTCAGTTAAACTACTGCCCAGAAAATGATTTTGCCTTGTCCACCTGGGATAATGATTTTGCCTTGTCCACCCGAGAGGCCCTTGAGTTTGCCGGAATGTCGATTAACTTCCGTTCCGGCAAATTCGGGTACTCCATATGTCCTATTTTCAGCAAAGGTCATGCTGAAATTTTCCGTGAATTTTAGCATGACTTTGCTAAAAATAGGACATATGGGGTACTTGCGACTAATGCATGGGCCGGGGTATCTTAGTACTTAATTAAGTAGGATCAACTGCCCCTTTATTCTTGCTGCATTAAACCATAGGTGGCAATAGAGCCAAGTGATTAGGCCCAACTTAGAATTCTCCTTCCCTTTTCTTGATAGGGTATATTATTAGAAGATACCCATATATATCAGTCAACCTAGGGTGCCTCGGCATCGATAAACCCTAAATGATGAAAACTTAACTTAGCATTTAGGGTGCCTCAGCGTCGACAAACCCTAAATGATAAAACCTTGGCTTTTAGGGTGCCTCGGTGTCGATAAAAACCTAAATGATGAAAGCTTACGCTTTTAGGGTGCCTCGGCGTCGACAAACCCTAAATGATAAAAGCTTAGCTTTTAGGATGCCTCGGTGTCGACAAACCCTAAATGATGAGACCATGATCTTGTTCCTTGACAATAACCAACTTTTTGACCAAACTTTTTTCCTATTTAGAGCAAAACATGGCCCACAACGATGAGGCCGGCGGTTCGGGCAAGGCATTCTGGGAGCTGTCCCAGGAGATGGAGGAAGAACCTCACCGCTATGAGGACGTCGCGGAAGACACCGATCCCGACTACACAACCCCTAGTGGCGTCGGGGATGACACCACTGATGGTGCCGCCGAGGATGCCACCACTGATGATGGCGGCGCACGCACAGATGGTAGCCAACCGAAGAGGCAACGGAAGGGCCGGCGCCCGAACGTGCTCGGCACCGTCAAGGAGGAATTTACTGAAGTGTCCTCCGAGGGGCATCCAACGGCGCCCAAAGAAATAGTCAAGGGGTACGCGGGACAGCTCGGGTGCATTCTCCGGAGCACCGTCTCAATCAACACCGAGAACCTAAGGCATCGTGACCGAGGGAATTTGCGCAACCTTCTCTTCACGAAGCTACACGAACGATACAAGTTCCCCGGTGACTTCGCAAACACACGCCTCTCAGGGAATAAAGTGAACAGTGCCGCCCTCACGAAGATGAGCAAGGCCCTGGCTACTTGGAGAGGCGCGGTGAAGAGCATGATTGAAAAAGGTGATAGTTATGAGAAGATCAAGGAGAAAAATCCTTCGATCAGCGAAGATGACTACCGGGAGTTCAAGATCAAGTGCGAGAGCAACGCATCCGAGGAATCAAGTCAGTGGGGGAAAGATATGCGGGACTTGAACTTAGGGGTCCACAAACTCGGTCCCGGCGGTTACAGAGTGGCGGAACCTATATGGGACAAGGAGGACGCGGAGCGTGCCGAGCAAGGCCTACCGCCCCGCTTCGAGAAATACCGTGACAAGCAGACCAGGAACTATGTTAGGGCCCGGTACAAGATTGACCCAGTAACCAAGGAGCTTACCACGGATCCGAAGACCAAGGCGCTTGAGCGTGTTCTAGTAAGGAATACACCCCCGCGTAATTAGCTCCATATGGTTGCATTCTAATTAATGAAGCCAAATTTCTAAATGGTTCACGTTCCTTCCGCAGGACACTGAAAGCAGTAGCGTGGGGTCGTCTCAGAGCTCCCCTTTCAACACCCCTTTAAATAGGGCGTTGAACATAATGAAAAACAAGGATAAGCTCAGTAAGCCGTCGTCAGCTGGTCGTGTGGCCGGCAAAGGCTTGTCCACGAAATGGTCGGAATACTATACCGCTGGGCGAAAGGAGAGAAAGACCAGCTCGGAAAGCCAGCAGCGCGAGGTTCAACAACTCAAGGCACAAGTGGTGCGGATTCCGGAGATGGTCGAAGAGCAAGTGCGAGACCAACTGGGAGCGATGATCACCGCCATTATACCTACCTTGGTTTCTGGGCTGTAGGCGTGGGTGGCGGGCGGCCAACAGGGGCCGCCCCTGATTCCTATCTTCACGGGCAGCAACTCGCGCAATGCGCCGGCGGCGCCATTGGTGTCTCCGGCGGAGGCGGCATTGGTGTCTCCCGCGGCGGAGCCATTGGTGTCTCCGGCGGAGGCGGCATTGGTGTCTCCCGCGGCGGCGCCGGCATTGCAGTTTAATGCACCCGGGTGTGGGAAGAATACGCCGGCCGGCACCTCGGCAGCAAGCAGCCCCTCCGTCAATTGCACACCCGCCGTTGGCGGTGCATCGACATTAGCCGAGCTCGACACCATCACGGTAACTAATTAAGCCTCTCGGCCGATGACTTCATCTCCTTGCCTTTGACTGGGCATCCCTGACGCCCTACATGTTTTCGCAGGGCACCGCCAACGTTCCGTGCACTCTCCTGCACTTCGTGAACGACGAGTTGGTCGATGTCGCCAAGGGCAGAATCGTTCAACCGGGCAGCCGCGTGTTCCACGGTAATCAGATGCCACCCACCGTTTATAGGGTTCAACTGGTTCGGGTGCTGCCGGGCTTCGACGACATATTACCTCCGTATCGACCCCATGGGGCCGACGAAGATGATGTGATGACCCTCAACGCCTGCATAAGCTGGCCCATGCTTTGGCCGAAGAGCCAGATTCGTTTGGGGGCGGGGGACACTACCCCACAGACAACACCGCCAGTCGTGCCGGCGCCAAGCCATGGCAAGACCCCCGCAACGCTACCGGACATGCCGGACATGCATATGGCACAGGATCCGGACATGCATATGGCACAGGATCCGGACGACGACGACGACGACGACGGTACATTTACCAACGTCGATAAGTACTTCAACGAACATGGGTACGGTGACGAATTCTTGGGGCCTCCTTCTCAAGAACCCAACCCTGCAAAAGACGATCTAGCTGGTACCGCGGAGAAACCCAATTGCAACAGGCGTCGTCTGGCGTTCAGTTCTCAGGAGACGCCTCCAGCTGCCGCCTTCACCGAGCCTCAGATAGCCGAGGTGCAAAATATTATCAGCCCCAACACACTCAAGAAGGCGGTCTCTGAGCAGAACTCGATCCCATTACAGCAGAAGAAGAAGGGACTGAAAAGAAAGAGTAACACGGGTGCGAGCCAGCCGGCACCGAGTACGATCCGTGCTCAGGACGGGCCACCTTCACCTAAGGATATCTCGAGGAGGGTGCATGTGGCGGGTAGGCCGATGCTACCGACTAATCTGCTCAATGCTGCAACCGGTGCTATGCGGAGTCTGCATGACAGTGTTCTTTCTTTGGAGAAGCGGCGTCTCCGAGAGAATGATGTGGCATACCCGGTTTTCGTGGCCAAGGTGCCAGAGGGCAAGGGCTTTGTGGATTGCACCATCGGGGGCATGATCGTCCTGCGGTTTGATGACATCTTCGCTATGTTTAACCTTCATCCGCTGCACTACACCTTCGTTCGGCTATTTTCGCTGAGTATGGAGATGCGGATCATTAGAGACAAGACCCCGGACATCGTGATAGTCGACCCCTTCTACATGCGTGCCAAGATCTTGGGCAGCGCTGGGGACCGGCAAGTCGCGAGTTCATACCTCGAAGGCGTCATTCTAGCAAACCCAGATAAGGATAACTTCCTCGTGCCTTACTTTCCCGAGTAAGTCGTCCCCTCACCGCCCCATAACATATGATTTCTTAGATTACGATCGTTCTTTTTTTTTTCTAACATTCCGTGTTTTGTGCAGTGACACACATTGCACACTCATCCTCTTAAGCCCGAAATATTCCATGGCCACGTATTTCGACTCGGACCGTCAGTCGAAGAAAGACTACACAAATATCAAGAAAGTTCTTGATGATGTTCTCCCCGGCTACGCCAGATCTGGAGGCACCTTCAGCAGGCCAATTCGTAGGTACGGCAAGCACGTGTTCACCCACAATACGACGTTCCCCTGCGTCAAGCAGCCGCCTGGCGGTCAGAAGGATGCCTACTACGCCCTCCATCACATGCGGGCGATCGTACGGGACCATAATCACCTTCTGCTACCAAATAATCTCAAAGATTGGGCCGCACGCTTGTTGGCAATCCAGGACGCGGACATCAGACAAGAATTCTTTCGCATCCAGTCGGAGTTTGCGGAAATCATCCATCAAGATGTCCTTCGTACCTCGGGGCAGTTCTACCTCAGATATCAACCGTCCAACAGTGAGATAGAAACAACGCTACAAATGCAGGCTGACAACGCCCGTGATTTCATGACCATCACGACAGACAGCGGCTTCATCCACGCTCCGGTCCCTGAGTCGAGTCGAAAGTAGTGATGCTATGTAGTGCTGAAATATCGATTAGCTCATGTTGTAATTAAACTTTAATGAACTTGTATGTCTCTTTGGTTTGGACAGTCGTTCAACTTATATGTAATCGATGCTATTTATTAGTAGGACCATGAATCGTGCTATTAATGTCTTGCTTTTCTCTTCCGATCCTTTTGTTGCATACTTATATATTGCTTATGTATTGTCTGTGAATTTGCTACTAACGTTTTGTTTGGCTAGTGCATAGAGATGCCGTCGTATGTCGTGTACAAGGGTAAGGTTCCCGGAGTCTACGACCACTGGGAGGAGTGTCGGAGACAGGTTCACCGTTTCAGCGGTAACAGTTACAAAGGGTACACCACTAGGGCGGAGGCGGAAGCTAGATACGCGCGCTATCTAGCGGGAGAGAGGAGGAACCGGATGAAGACCAGTTTCATCGCGATGATGCTCATCGTGATGACCGCAGCTCTCTTCTATGTGATGGTAGTTTAGATGATCGATATCGACTTGTAATGTGAAGACAAACTCGCTACTCGCGGTCTCGAGACTTGTAATGTTCTAACTTTGTTCGGTCTTTTGAATTCGGAGACTAGCTAATATGATGAATTATATTCGGAGACTAATCTTCTATTGTATTCGATGAATCTGCTGTTTATATGTTTTGCTGTCTATATTCTGTGCAGTAATATATTTTGTAATCTGTGCAAATACCAGAATTTTTTTTTCCTAATATTCATACTAGTGGCGCACCATACAGCACATTAGTGGCGCACTGCTATAAAAAATACTAGTGGCGCATTATCTATTAGTGCGCCATGAGTAACCCAGAGCACAAGGTAAATATGGCCCCCTGGGAGGCATACTAATGACGCACCGTGTGACTTACTAATGGCGCACTGCCTGGTGCGCCACTATAGTCTGGTATACTAATGGCACCAGGGGTGCGCCATTAGTATATGTTACTAGTGGCGTGATGATAGTGGCGCACCTGTAGTGCGCCATTAATGGCCAAAACAGGTGCGCCACTAATAAGCCTTTTCCTAGTAGTGTCGAAACCTTCACCATCAAGGTTAGCCGATTGTGGCATCAGCGGGCCAAACCTACTGCTGTTACCCTGAGCCTTAGTTGATCCCTTGCTATCAGCTTGTTCACTTGTTGATCCCTTGCAAACATCTTGTCCTTCCAAAACCCTTTTCAGATGCTGAAACGCCTCATCAGAGTGGCATGCCTTGAAACATGCTGCGTGACTAAAATTCCTTAGCTTACGGTACCTTTGTAGGGCTGCAGAGTATGCATACGTCTCTCTCTTTCTGGTCGGTGCGAATGCACATTTTGCACTCATTGTCCACCTAGTGGGAACACAACACCTGGGCAGTGTTTCTTCTTGTAAAATTCCCAATATGTAAAATATGTGGGAACATGGTGTGCCTGCGCATTCCAATTTGCGGCAAGAACAACTGATACTGCGAAGCAGACCTTCCTTCGACTCCGCGCGCACTTCGATCTTTTTATCCATTCTTTCCTTCTTAGACACAACGTATGTGGTAACCTCTGCTGCATCAAGTACCTCTCTGATCTCACATTTTTTGACAGCATCTATGCTCCATAAGACCAACTTAAACACAACAGGAGTGAAAACTTTCGCTGCTTGTTTCTCAAGAACTGAAGCATTTTCCTCTGTGAACGGAACGGACTGCAAGGCCTCGACGTCTTGGAGAGCCTCGTTCAAGCGTCGCGACGCAAGGCAACGCTCATAGTGCTCTAGCATTTGAAACAACGTCATCTTAGCCTCAAGATGCGTATGTAGCACCGAGTTTAAACTCTCACTCTGCTGATTGCTGCTCAATCCTAGGAAACAACGGCCCTCAAGATATGGAGCACACCACAGTTTTCTCATCTTATACATCTGATGCAGCCAGGAGTCCTCACTTGTTACTTTATTTCGTTGTAAGAAGTGTAACCATTTTCTCTCATGCTCTTCAATGGAAGATGTATCATATATGAAAGATCTGAATTCCTCCTTTACCGCGTCATCATGTAGATGGCGTACAATGTTCTGCTGAATGTGCCATATATAGAGCCTATGGTTTGAGTCAGGCCACACCACCCTGATTGCTCTCTGCATTGCAAGGTCCCCATCCGTGATCACAGATATAGGATGCTTCTGTCCCATAGCATCAGAAAAGGTCTGTAACATCCACTCGTATGCCTGGCTTGTTTCATGTGAAATGATACCACATGCAAAAATAACGGTGCTGCGGTGGTGATTCAACCCGACAAACGGCACAAATGGCAGATTGTACTTATTGGTTCTGTATGTGCTATCAAAAACAATAACGTCTCCGAAAGCCTCGTAGTCAAGTCGGGATTGACTATCACACCAGAACAGTCCCTTCAGATGGCTAGCTTCATCAACCAAGTACCTGAAGAAAAAAAATCTGAATCTTGCTCTTGCCTCGCCTCCATGTGATTGATCACCGTTTGAGCATCCCCGGAAGAAATTGTTTCCTGCTTGTTAGCATGGCAGAAATTGTAAATGTCCCTCATAATGCATCCAACCTCATCATATCCACCGTATTGCATGCACATAATATCCATAATATGGTGTTTTCTAATCCCAGATTTTTCCATGTCTGTAATGTCCGCTTTCTGCTCATCGCTAATTCTTCTGTGTGAACGCAAAAGACACGACAGATCCCGTGGGGCTAGAGGATGGTTGTGTTCATCGATGAAATCCTTGACAAACCACTGACCTGTTTCCTCCTGTCTTGCAATCACCAATTTAGCTTTACACCCTACACGAGTTATACTCCGTGGCCTCCTCTTTCTATCTTCCATCTTCCTCTTCATGTGCTTCTCTTCACGAACCCCTTCATGACTACACACAAATTTCCTTAAAATTATATGGCAGTTGGATCCATCCCACTCGACATAGCTTCTCCGGACACTAAAACCTTTCTCAAGACCATATTTATTATAGAATGTATAACCTTCATCCTCACTATTAAACATCTTGTTGGCAATATGATAGTACTCCATCATTGACTCATGACTTACATCCGCCATGTCTTCCTGCATCACAATTCGGACGAATAAAAATCTGAAAGGACAAACATAAATGCATGCAAAACCCAGTACGAAATCTTGCGTGGAATTTTAAACTTTGCTCCTTGTACATGTTATGGCAAGCGATCATAAACGTCCATAAACTGGGTCCCCCATAAACTAGTGAAGTGACCATGGATGATGAAAAATTCTAAATTGAATTGCATGCACTAGGGAAACCTAAATTGATGATGACTAAACAAATCTAAGTAGGAAGTGCAGGCTACGAAACAAAGTAAGTTTATGGCGATATCTCTCGCAGGCATTGATATCTCCTGCTGCATCAAGAAAAACAAGCCTACTTTCAGAACAAGCATTGATATGTCCTGGCGGCCTAACCGAGGGGCCAACCGCAGAGTATAGATCCATCTACGAGGAAGTTGGAGTTCCTGCCAAGAGTCACTTCCAACGGGCCAATCAAACGGGGATGAGTTGAGATTCGGGCGATTCATACCTTAGTATGCAAGCCCGGAAGCGATGTGATCGGCGGGGGCGAGTTCCTATAGCGCCGCCACCGTCGCCGCTGACACTGCCGCCGCAGATGTCGCGCCTTAATCTTCTTCCTGCCGCCGGGCACGTCGTTTATAGTGAAGGGGACGAGGTGGAGGACGAGGACGACGCCGACAACGTTGTTGGTACCTCTCGCCGGGCTCGTCGGACAGAAGGAAGAGGACGAGAACGAGGACTTGACGAGAACGAGGACTGGATCTAGACGTCGTGGACGTGATCGGTTGAAAACAGAATATTTTACCCTAGACCATTATGCCCTTCTCTGATTAAAATAATTAGGTTAATTCATTTTTAATCCCCCGCCAGATCAGACGGCTAATAAAATTCGGAGGGGTAAGTACTCGAAAGTACTCCCAGTACTGCCCCAATCACCGTAAAGGAGCTCTTACTTCAGAGTACATACTAAGAGTAGGTGCGTGTACTACATTCTTGTTGCAACTTTAAATTAGGATACCGAGATGTACCGAATGTACGATCTGGAGGAGCCCTAGACCGAACGATGCATTGACTCGGAGAGGGAGGTTCTACCGAACGAAATCTTTCGATGAAGACCCACTCCAGCACGAACAGAAAAAGGCCAGACAACCCATTTTGCTGGGCCACTCCCCAGCTGTTAATAAAAACCAAGGTAAGACTTGTGAAAAATGAAAAGCTTTTTAACAATGATATATGGGTATAATGGCCAACATCTACTTTTGAGGATGCACACAAATATTACCCGAAGATCACTAAAAAAACAGTTCGGGGCAAGAGAGAAGAAGAAAAAAACACTAGGATGGAGAAGCACTTCTTCTGATGCCTAGACCTCAGTCCACTCTATGTACACACATATGTGGCCACCTGCTTAAGTTGCGCATACACCGACCACACGGTAAAACAATAGACTGGTGCATAGCTAATAAGTTCATAAGAATACAACCTACGATGGAGGAGATATATTCCTCTCGTACAAGACCATATCATTTCTACATAAACGCAATGATGACCAACACAGTGCCGATATATCGACCAATAATTGAGCCCTTAATTTAACAGCAAGAACATGCATCCATCTACCAACATAGTTGAACACCCTATCAGGATATATTTTTGACACCATTTGTATGTTGTACCGTACAACAAAAAGATAAATGATAGCCGCACAATAATTGTCGTGGTTTTGGAATTTAAGGTATAGCAAGCCTTCTCCCTGATTGCAGAAATTGTTGACTTTAGAAAAGGTTCAACAAGAATTATAGCAATAAAGGAGCTTCTCAGAACCTGGGTGTACTTCAGCTCGAACTTGGAAGTGGAAGAGAAAGTGGTGGTATGCCAGACGCCATATCAAGATACTGGTGGGGTGATGATGACAATCATAAGAGAAGAGGATACATTGGGCAACATGGTGGAAACTTTGTATTCCGAAGAACAAAGGGGGGTTGGGATTCAGAGATTTGCATAGTTTTAATCTCGCCTCGCTGGCCAAGCAGGTATGGAGACTTATGGAAAATCCCGACTCACTATGCGCACATGTTGGGGGCAATTTGGAGGATCGAGGATGGCCCACAAGTTAATATTTGGTCTGATCCATGGATTGCCACGAGTGCAGACGGATGCATAGTTACCCCGAGAGGAGCAAACCTGCTTTCAAAAGTATGAGACCTTATTGATCCGCCAACAGGAGTATGGGATCAAGATCTTAATTATCAATGACATGTTTTGGCAGGTAGAAGCGGAGAGAATCTTATCTATTCCGCTTGCGCCGCAAGGAATGATGGAGGATTTTGTGGCATGGAGGTTCACAAGGAATAACATGTTCACGGTCAGATCGGCGTATTATGCAGAGTGGGATCATCAATTCGGGCGCTAGTTTGAGAGAATTGTAGGAGAACCGTTACAACAATATCCAGTATTGACGAAGTGGTAGGATAATTCACTGCCGGCTAAAATAAAAATACATGCATGGAAGGTGTTGCATGGTTTTATACCATGCTTCGGAATCTTGGCAAACCGACATATTGCTATGCCCAGGAACTGTCCAATGTGTGCAGGAGGATGTGAGGATATCAAGCATGTGCCGTTTACTTGTGCAAGAGCAATAGAGATCTGGAGGTGTCTAAATTTGGATGGTTTTGTGGAGGAGGCATGCGAAGTGGACCGAGCCGGTTCATCGTTGCTGGACTATATTTTGTGTGCGCCGATGAGAGAACGTTTGCTTCCGGATGTGAGTGCATAGGTCTTAATCCTCGTGGGCATTTGTTATATGTGTGGTGGGAAAGAAGGCAACAAGTCCATGGAGAAGATGTGCAAAAGCCTGCTCATTCGGCCTTGTCGATCTCAACTCTAACAGCGAACTATGTCAAGGCGAGGAAGAATGATGCGGGTGTGAAGAAGGAAGGATGGACTAAGCCAAAGGAGGGGCATGTTAAGCTTAATGTTGACGCAACATTTTATGTACAAACTCTTAAAGGAGCGGTCGGGGATGTGCTGCGGGATGACAAAGGAGGATTCATAGCAGCATCCAATGAAAAACTTGAGCATGTTTCGGACGCAACTTCAGCAGAGGCATATGCAGTGCGACACAGGATTCTTCTGGCTCAACAGATGGGAGTAAGCAAGCTGGTGGTGGAAGCAGATTACTTGGAGGTGATCAACACGATGAATGTGGGCGGCTTCATTGTGACAGGAGCAGCGACAATTTATGCAGACTGCAATGTCTTATCGGTAGGTTATACTTCGGTGTCTTTCGCCCATTGTCCTAGGAGGCAAACTGTGTCTCTCATGAGCTAGCTAGGCTGGCGGTCTCAACATCACCCTCGTTGTGGGTTGAGGAACCACCGGCCTCAATTGTAAGGTGGATGGTGGATGATGTAATGTACAATGGTAGTACTTGTCTCCTTGAATGGCTACTCTGGGTAGACGAACCTCTACCTCGCTTATCGCATGACTGTCGTTTCCCTCTATGAATGCCCAAAATCAGGTCGGTTTTGAAAAACATTCCCTCTGGTTATAGGCCGAAACCATGCTCAAGTGCTTCTATAAGTTATTTTTTACTTGAAAGGTGTTTTTTTTTCTTATAGGATTCAAGAGGGTCTATGAGAATTCGATGTTTTTCTTTTCTATTTCTACGTTTCGACAATCATACTTGAATTCAATGACACAGTCTTTTTGTGGTAACCAAACTTTTTTGCTCATGAGGCAATTATTAATTGAAACTCGAAGGGAATGAGATTGAATCTTCCCTGCAAAAATAAATAAAAATAAAAACCTCTTACATGTCACGTGGTCTACTCGTAATTCCGCTGAGGAGGACAGCTTAATTAGCCATGGCCTGCACATCAGCTTCAACGTCAACGGCAACAGCCATAGATTTTGCTTGAGCTTGAGCAGCCAAGTCGAGCCATCCCCGCAGGCCCTTCCGCACGATCTCGCTGTCGTCGTAGGCGCGGTCGCGGAAGGTCTCCACGTCGGCCATCATGCTCGCGATGCTGGACATGAGCAGCTCCTTCTTCCACTCCTCCAGCGGCGCCAAGTCCGAGTACTTCTCCCCGAACTCGTACATCTTCTGAGGTTCGATGCCGGCGATGTTGTGGGTGTGCTTCCTTGCCACGCCGGCAGCCTCCCTGGCGCGGAGGTGCTCCTCCACGGACCGCAGCATCTCCTCCTCCGCCGGCAGCGAGCGGCGGCCGGACAACACCTGCGCGATCCACCGCGCCTGCACCTCGAAGAACCACGGGATCAGGACCTTCTTTGCCACGCCCACGAAGGAGAGGGACGGCGCCAGGGACAGCGGGAACACGTGCTCGAACAGCGGGCCGACGACGTAGCCGTCGACAGCGATGGTGACCGCGCCGGCAGTGTCCAGGAACGGGAACGAGTAGGTGTACCCCGTGCAGTAGATGACCGTGTCGGCCACGACGGAGGAGCCGTCCGCGAACTCCACGCGCCCGTCGGCCTGAAGACGGCGAATCCGCGTGTGCAGGCGCAGCACGTCGCCGTGGTTGGCCAGCATCCTCGACATGGCCAGCGTGGCGGCCGTGGCCTCGGAGCTAGCGGCAAGGTGCACCTCCCTGGCGACACGGCAGAGGTCCAGCGCGATGTCATTGCCGCTGTTCCCGCACCCTACGATCACCACTGCCTCGCCGAGGAACGGCTCCGGCGTCCTGTAGGAGTAGCTGTGCAGCTGCCGGCGCGTCCACTCCCCCATGCCCTCGATGTCGGTCGGGAGCATCGGCTGCGAGTAGTGGCCGGTGGCCACCACCACGGCGTCGAACACCTCCTCCTCCTCCTGCGCAACATCATCATCCTCGGTGGTGCCGAGGAGCCGCACGGACCTCACCGCCCACTGACTCGTCGACGTCGGCATGAGGGCGACGCGCAGGACCTGGGTGTTGAGCCTGACGACGTCCATGAGCCCGAAGGCGTCGCAGAAGTCCCGGAGGTAGCAGTGCAGCTCGCCGTGGACTGGGAAGCGGCGCGGGTCGCGGCCCTCTGTGTCCCTGGGAAAAAACTGAAAGTCGGAGAAGCCCATGGCCTCGCGCGGGCTGATGAGGCGCAGGCAGGCGTAGATGCTGCTGGGCACGCGCACCGGCGCCGCGGCGCCGAGCGGGTCCTCGCCGTCGGTATTGGGGTCGAACATCCACTGCCCGCCGACGTCGGCGCTCTGCTCCATGACGGTGACGGCGTGGCCCTCCCGCCGCAGCTCGCGCGCCGCCGCCAGGCCGGCCACGCCGCCCCCCACCACGCACACGCTCTTGGACTGCAGCGCCGGCTCGCCGCCCCCAGCAGCCATGCCGATCGGTTGGTCGACGGTGACCACGCTCTGCTTTCCTTGGTGGGTCGATATATAAGATCGATTGCTAACACACCACGATGACTGTCATCCATATGTGTTATTATAGTTAGCCACACAAGGAGAGGAGAACTAGAAATAAAATTGCGTCGTTGGTCGCACAAACAAAGGATAAAATTTGCAAGATTTGTTTGTACTTGAAAAATGTATGAAAACAATTTAGTCCTGCAGTCTTTAGTCAAAAAATAACCTGGTCAAGTATTTGGCCGTGGCTCTTGTGCCAGCCGCTGACGAAGGGTGCCGTTCGCACGCCTACATCAGTGTGATTATTCAATGGCGCTCCGCCGTCTGGGATCCAACGCCGACGAGAGCCGTCGATGCCAGAAGCCAAAACGTCCCGGATGCTAACATTACTAGCACATTGCCCGCGCCATGCTACGGGCAAAAGATGAAAAATGCGTCAGCCACGTTACAACGAACGCTAAAGTTTCTCTACCCATAACCCACCTTAATCGACCACTGTGATTCCCAAGCAGGCTTAAACTTTGAAAATCAAATGAGAAGGTCAAATTTGTGCCCATTATGTATGTTGTCATGTGTGTTTGTAGTCTTATGATCTGTCTAGTAAGTTTTTTTTTACATTAATCTGTTTAGTAAGTTGTTATACTGTGGTGAACTCTATGCGTGTTGTCTAATTTAAGGGCCCAGATAACATGATCTCAAAACATACATAGGTAACACATATTGTGTAGGAAATCTGCGAACTCTGACGTGACAGGTGGAGACATCTATGAAGACCGAAGGCAATACGAGCGAACGGTAATTCATCAAATTTAATGCTTGGTTCCAGTCTAAGGACCTTAATTATGGAGACGACCACTCTGTGGCAACGGCGAAGTAGGACAATAGAATGGAATACAACCCCGCGAGGAGGAGTTCCATGATCTCAAGGTGATCCGCCTACTGAACGAACAAATCAAATACTATATTCATGATACAAGGTAACTGTTATTACCATCGCACTGACACACTTGATGTATACCACGAACTGAATTCTGTCTGCGCCTAACTTCTAATTGTATGAAACACAACCTTACTTTTTGTTTTATTTATGTTCTTACTTTCAAGTATTATTACTCTCATTGTTACAAACTCTTCATATTTACTATTCTGGTTCATTTGCCTCTTGGGACAGTAATAGTATTTGCAAAATCACATGCAGTTACTTCACATAAGAGCTGTGACAACTTGTGTGTGACAGAAGTGCTACCTATAAATACTCTCCTCCGCTCTACGTTGAGACGATTACCAATTGAAATACTTACGTGAAAGTGCTACACCACCCTGTGTGTCTTGCAGGCCATCAACCCTTATCTGGCGGTGCACCCAGAGCGGCTTGCTTCGGTGATATCCCGGCGATCATCCAACAAGGCGTGCTTCTTGTCTCGGGTAGACTTTCACATCCTGGGTGGAGGCGGCATTGGAGTTAGAACAGACGAACCGGGTGGTTCGTGCTGACCTAATCTTAGGCCATGTGCTCCTCCGCGAGCAGGCCTTCTTCCAGCGGCCGACAGAAGCATAGCTCTGGATACTGGCAATCTGCATCATCAGCGAAGCAACAACAGAGGAGGCAACTGAGATGGGTGCCCACATTCTCCCTTTGCTCTCCTGGCATATCATGTAGTGGGCACGCCGTGTGGCTGAGTTGTCCGACCCGTTGGCCATGGCGCGATGGGGATGCCTCAAGGATGCTTGCCCAAATGATGGTGAACCTGGAGGATCCGCTTCCTTCTTCTAGCCCTTCCTCCGTAATGAAGGTCGGGTGGTCATGCCCTATGTACATTGTTTCAATTGTGTAATCTAGATGCCTTTTGGATCTATTTGAATGTAACCGATGTTTCGATCTTGAATGAACTAGGTGGATCATGGGATCTTACCTTTTTTCTGTTTTGTCCCATGTGTACGCCTACTTCGCTAATGAAAATCTCTTTTTTTTTTGGTCGGGATGCTACCTCGGCCCTTAATAGGTCAGGGGTAGTGTGGAGGAGGGCCTCCCTCCATCGTATTTTCGCATGAATAAAAAGATTCTCTATTTTCCCCAGCATGGTCGGGAAACGCAGGGGAAGTCATGCACATAGTGGGTGGCTATTGGTCGAGGACACATCCGTTTGACCTTTGTTCACTCCCTTCCCCGTCCACCCATCCCGTCGCGCCCGTAGTCAGGGAAGGAACCGTATGGCTGCCATTTGTCTTTCCATTATCCGTGATAGGGTGGGGCCTTCTCGTTAGTATGCAGCGAGGCTGCTCCTGCTGGAGAAGGACACATACGTTGGTCGTTCCCTCCCCCCTCTGCCCATCCTTCTAGATGGTTCGGGAAAGGATGGATCCGTGTGCCTGCCCTCCTAATTTTTGAACAGAGAACGGGGCCCTCTCACCAGTGTTGTAGCAGACTGCTCCTGGTTGAGTGGGACTCGCACATTGGTCCATAAAGAGCTCCCCTCGCCAGTTTGCAACGAACTGCTCCTGGTTGAGGGTGGCTCAAACATGTAGTCGACAAGGGTCCTGGGCAAAAGTGCTCCTGCCTAGGTTCCGCCTCGAGACAGCGGCGCCTCATCCCGAAAGTCTTTTCTCGTTGTTTTTTCTAGGGCAAATGGCCTCTTATAGCAAAAGATGGCCACCGGAGGGCTTCTGTGGGCCCCACAAGGGGGTAGGGCGCGCCCCCTGCCTTGTGGGCCCATAGTTGATCTTCTTCGGTACTTTTTCATTCCAGTATTTTTTATATATTTCAAAATAATTCTCCGTTAATTTTCAGGTCATTTGGAGCTCCGGAGAATAGCTATCTCTGTTGTAAGTCTTTTAGGTCCAGAATCCCAGCTGCCGGCAATTTCCCTCTTCATGTATATCTTGCATATTAAGAGAGAAAAGGCATTACAATTGCATCATAAAGTGAAACATTGATCTAAAACATTATAAGTAACAGTAGGAAAACATGATGCAAAATGAACGTATCAGTGACGCACAACATAGAAGGTGGGGGGTGGGGGAGTGACCTTTGCAACTTGCAAGAGGTAACCCTTAAGTAGTAATGTCGTGTTTTAGTTTTTGATAAATCCGTCAATGTGATGAAAACGGGGTGGGGTGGTTTTTGCCATGTTTTGCCTTCATTTTCATACTCGCCGAAAATTCTAAAAAAAACAGTGCAAGTGAAAACAAATATACAAATAAAACAAATATACAATTTCTCTGGAAACGACTACGATACACATACAAAGTCAAATATCATCGAAACTCAAAAATATATTGAACCACGAAGAAATGTACAATAAAATCATCAAATTCAATTGCTAATTGACTATAAATATTATGATATATCCATACTTCTATACTACTTATAAAAGAGCAAACATTATCCTCTCTAAACGCACCTCATAAAATGTACACAGACCCAGTATCACCGCATGATTAGGCACACTAAACTCAATCTAACATCTAGACTTAATCTAATCCATTCTCTGATGGACACTCAGTAATTTACATGACGGACGTACTCCACCGCAGAGGAAAATAACTATCTTCCCCAACGTCCTACTGAAAAAACACGAACTGCCGCCCTTGCCCACTAAGCCCGCACAACATTCACCGCATGAGCCGCTCCATCGGACCACTGCCCACCTGCCAAAGTCGTAGGAGTACATGAACTTTGGGTGAAAACATTGGAAAAGGGTGACATGGGCATGTTCAACCGGTTTATGATGGTCCAGTAATAGAACACGTGTGTAGTCATATGTTCGTGGTTTGCCGGCTGTGACTATTATCCAGACATGCTACTTATGTGTTGTCTCTTGGCACAATTAAATAAATTGATTGCATGCATCCCAATTATGCAGAGGTTGACATTGTAACCTCCTTTTCGGGGAGGGGGGCTGTCTCGGTTATGGCATCCTCAAACATGTCTATGCGTTTGTACCAAAGGTGGTTTGTATGCTGAATTCGTGTCTAAATTGATCACACGCACACAAATTTGGGGCGTGATTATCCTAGTTTCTACCACCTCTTCTTTGACGATCTCGTCCAGTAGTTTTTGTCATGAGCTGTGGTCACTGCCAAAGGCGGCAAAGTTGTCAGAGGTTTGCTTTGCGAGGTGTGATGCTTATGCTTGTCGTCCTCTCCTTTCGTGTCGTGTTGGTCTCTGTTGATGCATGATCTCATGGGAGCAACTTTACCTACCAAGTGCCAACGGTGAGGCTCCCTCCGAACTAGGGCAGATGACCTTCTTCGCGACATAGACGGATGGTGTTGACAATGTCTGGCCTCCTGGGAGCCAACGAAGTGCGGTTTTTCTCTAGGAGTGTTCTACTTCTTGGCTAGGTTTCATTTTTGGCATGATCGCGGGTTGGACAAGGGCGTTGATGTTCATGCTTGTTCTCGTGTATGTTTGGTGTGTGTTAGCTATTTCAAGCAGTGTGAGAAATATCAACACTGAAGTTGACGAGTATTCTAAATTCAGATGGACAAGACACGTCAAAATTTCAAAATAATAGAAATCCATATCACATGCATTTTTCTGGAACACAAACACCCACTCTTAGTTTGTACCCATGAAATCACACAGATAGCTAAAGTAATGAAGTAGTAAACTAAAGCACCCGTTCATGTACTACTGCTATTTATCAGCCTCAGCGACAAGCTTTCTTTTCTTTTCCTTGATGTGCTCACCATCATCTTCTTGTCATGGTATTTTAAAAAATGCCATCATCTTGTGTGTTTTTTTTGCGAAATTAATTCTTGCATTACTCACAACTCAAAGTTTACAATCAAGTTCAAAAACTTTTAAAGCTTCTAGGCTGGACATAAGCCAAACAATAGAGCAGCCTTGAGTTCTCCCAAAATTTGCCATGAAATGACTAGAGGTGTTTTGGCAACGACGAATATGAGTAATGCAAGAATTATGTCCCCCCAAGCTTGTTTTGATCCCCTCGACCAAAAAAGCATTTGGCAAGCAATTGATAAGGAATAGCAATGCATGATTCCGGGCCGCGAAGCTTCCCCAATCCCGGCCAAAGTGTTATGGGAGCTCATGGGACATTATCAAGTGGGCACACAAGGAGCGACACATTGTAGGTTCATCTTTCATTTTTATTTTCTTTTTTCCTCCTTCTTATTTCATTTTTATTTTATTTTCTTATATTTTTCACTTGATTCTAATTTTTTTCATCACAATTTTCAAAATTGCTTGGTGTGCATTTTCAGAAATATCAATCATGTATTTTTAAAATATTCATCGTGTAGTACTAAAGAATTTTCATCATGCAAGGCAGAAAAATGTTCCATGTGTATTTAGAAAAAGCTCATTGTGTACTTAAAAAATGTATGTTCCATCATGATTTAAAAGGTTGAATTCTATATTTTTCCTAAAGTTAATTTTGAAAAATACGTGAACAAGTTTCACAATTAAGAAAAAGACAAGAATATTTTTTAAAATACATGAGCAATTTTGAAAATCGGATGAACATGTTTTTACATTTGTTTCAATTATATAGTTATTTTTAAAAATACATGAAAACTTTAAATAAATTTTAAAAGGAAAACCATAAACATACACTGCAGCAACCAAAGTTTTTAGTTTTTAGTTTGATATAATATAATCGTACAGCAACGAAAGTTTGCCTGACGTTCCGTCTTGAAAAAAACTTATCGTGGTTAGCCCACGAGTTAAAATCTGCTTGGGCCCGGCCCAGTTGTGGCTGGCCTTTCCGGCGTGCCCATGGAGAACGTTATAAACTCTGCCCCGCCAGGAGTCGTCTTCAACCTTGGATCGGAGCTCCTCGCCATTGAGACAGCCTTGGCAAGCCTCCCAGGATTTTGCCACGACTTAGTTCTCTCCAGAGTCCACGCTCTCCTCCCACATTGCAATCCTCGCGAGCCCCTTAGCTTCTGGATTTGGGTGCAGCTTCAACATCAACATGTGCGGGGAGCAGCCACCGAAGGAGGAGGACGACGGCGGGTTCCCCAGGAACTCGCCGGATATTCCTGGTACTATTTCACTTCTGTTGTAGCCCTTCATGGACGTGCGACCTCCCTTTCTCCCCTTCTTTCTTTTCATGCGATGCTGGGGTGGGGGCTCAAGAAACCAAGAATCTGTGTTTTTGGTTTCAAGATGCTACGGGAGGGAGCGGCAACCCCACAGAAGAAGCTGGGAGGGGTGGAAAGATTGTTCTTGAACAACAGAACAATACGGTTTCTTGAGATCAAAACTACGTTCTCTCTGTTCATGGATCGAAGGTTTTCCAGGAGGGATCGGTGGCAATGGCGACCACCCAGCAGGAGAGACCGGTGTAGAAGAGAACGGCGGCGAGCTCCGAGCGGGAGGGATCGGCGGCGTCCACCATGACACCGTTGGTGAGTCTTCTTGTCGCGTTCTTGAAAGGGAAAAGTTTCTTGGATGTGCAGGGTTCCAATGACACTCTTCTCTCTGTTCATGGATGGGATTCAAGGTTGACGTGGGAGCTGCGCCGGCGACCGCCCAGGAGGGAGCGGTGGCTCAGGACGGAGCGGCAGCGCTCCGCCTTCTGCCGGGATGCACAGGAGCGACCGGGATGTCCAGCGGCATCTGCCATCGACGGCCGCACCCACGCCGGATGTCATACAGATTGAGGTCCGTTCCCAAATTTAATCAGGCCGCTTCTTCTGAACCTGTGACTTTTCTCTCTCAATTAGCCTTCCATCGAAACAGATTTGAGCCTGCCAGTTCTTGCATTGCTGCATAGCAGGACGATGACGAGCCCGCCGGCGCCCCCCAGCAGCAGCAGCCAGCAGCCCCGGTGTCACGCTACCCTACGGTGGAACTGGCCACTCCAGACCACGACGTGTCTCCGACGGCGCCTGTGTGGAGCTGTCCAATGTGCCACTCCGTCGATATCTTCCTCGGATATGCAGTTACTTGGAAGACCCCCAGGACTCCAAGGCTTCCCCGCTGTTGGCAGTGTGATAGAAAGGTGAGGATCCTGGACGCGGGGCCGCTCGAAGATGACAACGACGTGGTCTGTTTCCAATGCGCCATGGCGTGGAACATGTGTGACCGGTGTAACGATATCAGGCTCGGGATCACCCCAACTGGGCGCAAGCGAAAGCGCCACTGATCGGTGATCGCCTGCTCCTCGATCGTGGAGCAATTCAGTACTATGGTCGATGTTGATTGAATGTTGTGAAAAACGGTTAGGTGAGCTATGGATTGGTCATATGGATGAACAAATATTTGACTAGTACAATCACTGGTACAGTGTTGATTGCAGGATTGAATGTTTGGACTTCATTCAAAAAACAAAAAGCCGTCTCTTGGCAAGCAACAACATAAACAGATTCGTCCAATTTGAATATTGATATCCGAATGAATTTCAGGTAGCATTGTAGTACTAGCTAGTTTATGTGTACAGCAAAATGAAATCAACACAGATTGCATCCCTGCACCAACTCCAATCAATTTAATTCTACAACTTACTACTCCTACAACCTAGCTATAAACTCGCAAAATTTTAACTGCCATGATGGCACAACGCTGCGTGTTATGGTGCACAGGCAATGCAGCTTGCTGCACAACACTTGTCAATAACAGGAGCAAATGACGATAACCTTGCATCTACACACATCAGCTCCTCTGATCAAACGAAACCGCACCACACCATCAGGAGGAGTTACAATTACAGGGATTCCACAGACAATGGTATCCCTTCTGATCTTACTGACCGACTCCTCGAGCTTCGCTTCGAGCTGGGCCTCGCCGATCGACTGGGCGCCAGGATCAACTGCTGCAGGACCTCCACCAACCGCCTGATGATCCTGTCAAGCTGCCTTCAAACACCTGCGTCATCTCCATGATCTGGTGGAACTTGGACACTCTGGCCAACGAATACGACATCCATTACATCGGGTTGGAAAGAGTTCACAACTCATTCAACAGTCTGATCTGAATCTGTCATTGGTAAGGCCAGAAGAACACGTTTCAGCATTAGTATCCAGTTCTGAAGCAAGCACGCCACCGCATCCTTGCATTCAATTTGGACGTTCGCAACCCTCCGCTCTGCCTCTTGCAACTGGTAGAGGTCAAGATCCTCCCTCGACTTCAGGGCATCCTCAAACTTTTCTTGCCAAACAAAGCAAGAAAGCAGAGTCCCCCATCTGATCTCCTGGATCATCCTTCAACGCACCACTGAACATAAACTCTGCCAATGGCAGTTCATCAGCTGAGCTGAGCTCACATGCCACTTTCTCATTCGATTTGCCTACATCCTCATTGGTGATGTATCTGAAAGAAAAAAGGCACGCCTGATGAGAATTCATGAAACTTGGAGATTGACACAGTAGATACATTCTTCTTCAGGCAGACACAAAAAATGAAATCTTTTATATAATCACTATATAAACTAAACTGCAATTTACAACCACTATCTACACATCTACAGAGAATACATATAGCTAACAAAGATGTTTTACTGAACTGTGAAGAAGCAGGTGTATTGCCACAAGAACAGAAAGAAATAGCTAAGATAATGATAATAGTTACTAGTATATATTGTATTTTTAGCACACATCAGATCTGCATTTTTTTTTCCCTTTCATCCTTTTATTTACTTTCAGTTTTCTGTTTCCTTTTTTCTCCTTTTCTCCCAAAACAGTAAGGTGCAATAAACTAACATCTACTTTGCTTAGCCAGTGGCCTCACAGTGGATAGCAGGTGGGGAGGCCATGGAATAGGGCACGCCCACCGTAGAGGTTGAGACGTTTGAGAGCCATCTTCTTGGACGGCCTTTTCTGCCGATCCTTGACGGTGCAATCCACTCCCAGCCTGAACATGCCCGTCATCTACTTCATGTATTGCGCTTGATCAGGGATGCTCTTGTCCACGGCAATCTTGAACGTTTTCAGATGGTTTGCCATCAATTCATCGCATTTCTCACGTGCCCAAATTGCCACTTGTCCATTGGCCACCTGTCCGGTGATGAGCTCCAGCAGCACCACCCCGAAGCTGTAAATGTCTACCTTTTCCGTCACCTGGCTTGCCGCGATTAATATCAGTACTGGTTAGAAGAATAAGTTACTAGTTAAGACAGAATTGCGTGATTGCCGCTGGTTCATGATTGCTGCAGTACCAGATTCTGCAAGTAAGCAATCAGTTAAAACCAGTACTAGTTAGAAGACCAAGCTAGTTAAGAAAGAACTCCATTGCGATTGTGTGCAACACTGCAACAATCGCCCAACATACCTGGAGCAGCATAACCAAAGTTACCAAGAGACAGGTCCGTGATTGGCAACGGTTGGTTGACCTGGCCATATTCATGGTTGCAGTGACAAAACTGGCTATCACGGCCTTGAAATTCTGATCAAGCAAGATGCTGTGCTGGACAATCGGCTTATTGCAGCCGTGGTGCAAATGGCAGATCCCTTTGTCCACCCCGATGGCAATGGCCATCTTCTCTGGCCAGCTCAGCGGCCTCCCGCTGATGCAGCCAGTAGTCAAGGCTGCCATTCACCTCGAACCTGTAGACGAGCGTCATTGCTTCATCCCTCTCGACGACACCTAGGACTTTGATGATGTTGGTGTGACAGATCTTGACATTGTTGTCCACTTGCAGTGCTGGGTTGATGTATTCGAACTTGTTGATGAACAGAGTAGTAGGAAGACCGACGCCAAGCAATGCGCTGAACATGGACTACATACAGTTTGTCCTCCTCTATCCTTGTGCTAGCCCATATCATTGTTCTCTTGTTTTCAGTGAGGTTTTCGTCGACTATGCCCCGTACCCTTCATGTTAATAGGACATCTCCTCTGGCAGAGCTTCATGTCAAGGGTTCGTAATTAGAAGCATGTGGGCAGATGCATTATAAATTAGTCTCAACAGTCCCTGAATTGAACAGCCCCGCATGGCCATCTCCACCGCACGGCAGATGCATTATATATTAGTCTGACAGCCAAATGTTGGTAATTAGAGCCAAAAAGTAATTAGTTTGACTGCCAAATGTTGACAGCAAACGACAGAGATTGGTGAATCTGAAGAATTTTTGTGCCTTTTGAATAGTACAGGATGTTCTTCAGTTACGAGTGACAATGAGACCATGCTAACTTTGGTGGCGTGCAGTTCATTTTGCATCTCGCTGAAACGGTGATAAATAGGCGCAGCAACGGTAGTCAGAAGGGGCTGTTCAATTCAGGGACCTCCCGTGCGGTGGACCATGTCTCCGGTGATCACCGGCGGCAAGGGCATCAAATCAGTTGATGGGAAACGTGGAAGGTGGGGTGAGAGAAGCATGTGGGCGAAAGGAAATTTTTTTAAGGGGGGGAAGAGATGCACGAAAGGAATTTGACTGACTCACCGTGGGTCACCGGCGGTGGAGATCGAGGCGGTCGGGGTCGGAGAAGAAGGCTGCCCGCACTACGGGGCACGGGAGCTGAGCTCGAGTAGTCGTGGTGCCGTCCGGTCCACGCCGCCGCCGCATCGGAACAACCCGCAGGGACGGCGTCTCCGGCCGGATCCACGCGCCGCCGAACCCAACGGCGACAGCACAGACAGTGGACGGGCGGCGTGGGGAATGGAAGACGAGAGAGATTTTTTTTTTTTTGAGGGAATGGAAGACCTGCCCAACGGGCCGGCACGGCCCGGGCACAGCACCACCCGCCATTAAACAGGCCCGGTATGCGTTCAGCGCCTAATGGGCTTCTTGGCGCCCACGCGCCATCCCTCCTGGGCCGGCCCATTTAGATGGCTCACCGTTTAGTTTCAAGAGGAAAAACAACAAAAAAAGAAAGAAATTCGCGAAATACTAAAAAGATCGTAAATTAAAAAATGAAGTTCATCAATTTGAAAAAAAGTTCATCTATTTTTAATAAATAATTCATAAAATTTGAGAAGAAAGTCATCGATATGAAGATTTTTTTTACGAATTTAAATAAAGTCCATCGAAAAAAGAAAGAAAAAAACCAAAAAAAAGGAAAGAAGAAAGGAGAAAAGATCTAACTAAACGCATCTTGTGGTTTGGCCGTGTCCTTACTATTGCTCGCATCGAGACTAGAGGTCTCAGGTTCGACGCACTAGGCGATCATTTTTTGCGGATTAAAAACACCAAAAAAAACGCTAGATGGGTCGGCCCAGCACGAGGCGCCTGAAGTGCCAAATAGGAATTGCCTGGCATGCGTGCCTCACCTCGAGGCCCAGTCACGACACATGAGCTAAACGGGCCTGCACAGCTCGACACGTGTGCCACTGGCCCATGTGTTTTCAGGTTAGTTTGGGCTATTTTTCGGGCTTTTGGATATATTAGAAATAATTCTAAAAAAAGTGTCCAGCACGCGTGCCTCGCCTCAAGGCTCAAGCGTGCCGCCGTAGAATCATTGTTTCGACCTTCCTATAAAAGTTTAGCATGGATTAATTCTATTTTAAAATATTTTCATAATCCGATCCTTTTATTTAAAGCTTAGCATCATGTCGTGTCCGTTACACGGCAGGCACTAAGGCCAACGACATTGCCTTCCTGGCCCACCACCTGGACCTTTTTGTTGACCAGTATACGTGGCAGAAGGCAAACTGATGGAGTCAAATCCAGCAGATCTCGGCTAGGGGGTCTCGAGCTGGTAGCCTTGGTGCGATGGTAACATGCGACAAAGGGGTTTACCAAGGTTCGGGCTCTCTCGAAGAGATAATACCCTACATCCTTCTTTGATTGTATTGATTTCGAGGGATCGTGTGTGTGTATCCGGTTGGTGTCTATGATCGTCCTGCTTTGATCGCATAGAATTCCATTGTGACTCAAACTCAGTTGGAGTTTCTGAACCCCAAACACATGACTTCAATCTTGTCCAAAATTAAGAATCTTCTCTAATCAAAGGTCCAACCTTTTCGGGCACCTTTTCCATCATATGCCACATGCACAACCTATGCATAGTGGTTGGAAGAACTTCATCAATATCATTGTTGATGCTAGCGGCTTCATTGGTTATGATGAGTGTAGGTGCAACCCCTCCCATTTAGGACAGTAAAATTGAGCCTAAAGCGAGCCCTCTCAGCGATTCGCGTTTCTGGCTGCCTGTTTTCTAAGCCGAGTAGTCGAAAAGTTACACTCGGGTATGGTGAAACACAAGGCAACAACTATTTTCCTGTAGTGGAAAATCACTGAAACCCTAATATTTATGTTGTATTGATTTTACTATATATATATATATATATATATATATATATATATATATATATATAGAGAGAGAGAGAGAGAGAGAGAGAGAGAGAGAGAGAGAACTTAAGGGTCGAGGCTTGAAATACAAGATAAATAAGAAATAGTTTAAACATATTCGTTCTCTATCTTTGAATTCAACTAGCAAAAGAGCTCGTGTGTTGCATCGGGAGAAAAAAAACACCACATGCCCCTAACCCAATAACCATGACTCAAAGACCCCAATAGGCTCGCGTCCTTTAATGCAACACATGGCCTCCCATCTGTGTTGCCACTTGTCCTCCTTCCCACCCTCGCCGACACTGGCCTCTGTGCTCACACAATCACAAGTTGTTTAAATATGGTCAATCCTAAGGCACCTCTACCTGTCAGCATAAGATGAAAAATCTACATTTTTTGCCTGCGAGGTTTTGGCGAGGCATGCATGTGTGGTTATAGATGGTTTTTTCAAGGACGGGAGAATTGGTGGACTCTACAAAAAAACATAGTTCCAAAATGCAAAAAAGAAATTGAAAAAATGTGTGCATACACAAATAGATATAAAACACATTCACGAAAATTTTCATAACAATAAACTTTCATGCATGGCATAGACAATTTTTTTAATACATACATGAAATGAGCCATTTTCTTTTTGTTGATGGCCGATTTTTTTTGTGCAGCTTGCAAATCTTAATATGTTTGAACAAAATTTACAGATCCACTGCGAATATGTATAATTTTTCACATATTTTTTTGGATTTTTTTGAAACTTAGAAATATCATTTTTGAATCATTTGAAATAGAGTCCTCTGATGCCCCCGTCCACCAAAACTTCACTCTGATACCAATGCCACTAATTCAACCTTCCTCATAAAACTTCATTATTTTCAGTTTGTTATTCTGCCACGGGAAACTTCTTTATTTTGATTTTTTTTAGTTTCTCTTTCTTTTTATTTCAGGGTAGTACCAATTGCACCAATTCATTACTTTGTAGGAATTTTTTCTTGTAAATATTCTTCTTATTCTTGGATATTTATAAAAGACGTACTTTCTGTGTAAATTGTATGCAATTTTTTCACCATTTTTTTCATTCTCTTTCCTCTTAAAGGGTCTCTTAGGAAACTTATTTCTTGCAAAATTTCCACTATTACATGCTTATTCTTGCATATTACAAAAAGACACAATTTCATCGTAAATTGTATGCAAAATTTATCATTATTTGTTTCCATTCTCTTTCTTCTTAAAGGATAATACTAAAGCCACCAGTTCTCTTCCTCATAACACTTCATTATTTTCTTATTTTAGTTTTTATTTCAATTTATTTCTTCACGAAGGGTAATAGAGATGCCACCAATTTATTACTTCTTACGAAACTTTTATTTTGCAAAACTTCCACTATTATGTGCTTATTCTTGCATATTATGAGAAGACAAAAAAATATGTGTAAATTTCATGCAAATTTGGTCACTATTTGTTTTAGTTTTTTTTCATTTCTTTCTTCTTAAAGGGTAATACCATTGCCACTTATTCATTCTTTCTCATAAAACTTCATTTATTTGTATTTTGATTTTGATTTTAGTTTTTTTATTTCATTTTATCTCTGCCACCAATTCATTACTCCCTATGATTTTTTTTTTGGCAAAAAATGCCACTTTTACGTGCTTATTCTTGCATATTATAAAAAGACACAATTTCTTTGTGAATTGTAAAATTTAATTAGTTTTTAGTTTTTTCATTTTCTTTTTCTTAAAGGGTAATACCAATGCCACGAATTCATTCTTCCTCAAAAAACTTGAAAGTGGGTTATATCGACTAGAGGGGGGGGGGGGGGGGGGGTGAATAGGCGATTTTTACAAATTCGTCACTGAGGAAATACTACTTGAGGAATTAATTAAGTGACGAACTACAAGCAGCGGAATAAGTACTCAGGTGCATGCATAACAAGACAGTAGCATAATCATCATGATGAAATGAAATATACACAGAGCACAGGTAGCGTGTAAACAGGATAAGCAGACAGAAGACAAAGTGACTGAAGAAATAGGATTAAGGAAATTGAGAAAGTCTTCAATCAGTAACGATCAATTTCATCAACACATGAATGAGGAAATGAAAGGGTTGAGGAAATAGAACCAGTAGCTCGGTGAAGACAATGATTTGGTAGACCAGTTCCAACTGCTGTGACAGTTGTACGTCTGGTTGGAGCGGCTTGGTATTTAAACCAAAGGACACACAGTCCCAGGACACACAGTCCTTACCGTATTCTCCTTGAGCCAAGGTCACACAGACCTCGCCCAATCACTCGTGGTAAGTCTTCAAGGTGACTTCCAAACCTTCACAGACTTGGTCACCCGGCGATCCACAATTCCTCTTGGATGCTCCAGACCATGACGCCTAACCGTCTGGAAGATGCATAGTCTTCAAAGGTAACAAGCGTCAGTTCCACACAGGAACAATCTCTTCAGTGATGCTCAATCACTTTGGGTTGTAGGTGTTTGGGTTTTGGTTTTTCGTCACTTGATGATTTTCGCTCAAAGTCCTCAGAGGATGGGATGCTCTAAATGACAAGTGTCAGTTTCTCTCGGAGCAGCCAACCAGCTAGTGGTTGAGGGGGGCGGCTATTTATAGCCGGGGAGCAGCCCGACATGATAAGACATAAATGCCCTTCAATGATATGACTGTTAGGTGGATAAGATATTTGGGACAGCTGGCGCGTAGCACAACAATGGTCAGAAATTTGAGCTCTCAAATTCCTCGGGGCTATCATGTTCCTCACTTGTAGGCAATCCGCACAGGCAAATTCCTAACTCCTCAGTCAGAACAAATTCCTCAGAGACCAGAAGATCTTCGTTTCTGTCACTGAAGAAATTAACTGAACTGTATGAGATTTCCAAAGGCTTCACTCGAAGGATTGGGTAGGTGTAGGCTTTGAGATGAGCATCACTTGGAAATTCTTCCTTAGTTTTACCTCGACCCCCTTTAACAGTACGGTGTTTCCTATGACTCAAGAAAGAGAAAATGAATCTACGAAAACAAAAGTCTTCACGCTTCATAATCCTCGCATCAATATCAATGTCTTCAAGGACACATCAATTTCCTCATTTTCAAAGTCTTCAAGAAAAAACCAAAGTCTTCAAATGAAGACATTCATTTTTAGGGGTCGACTTTCTTCGGAAATATCAAACTCCTCAGAGACTTATAGAACCTGTGTACACTCACAAACACATTAGTCCCTTAACCTATAAGTCTTCAATACACCAAAATTACTAAGGGGCACTAGATGCACTTACAATCTCCCCCTTTTTGGTGATTGATGACAAATAGGTTAAGTTTTCAACGGGGATAAACATATGAAGTGTAAGTGCATCTAGTGCCCCTTAGTGATTTTGGTGTATTGAAGACTTATAGGTTAAGGGACTAATGCGTTTGTGAGTGTACACAGGTCTATAAGTCTATGAGGAGTTTGATATTTACAGAGAAAGTCGACCCCTAAAAATGAATGTCTTCAACTGAAGACTTTGGCTTTGTGAAGACTTTGAAAGTGAAGAAATTGGTGTGATCCTGAAGACTTGATATTCATGCGAGGATTATGAAGCGTGAAGACTTTTGTTTTCGTAGTTTCTTTTTCTTCTTCTTGAGTCATAGGAAACACCGTACTGTTAAAGGGGGTCGAGGTAAAACTAAGGAAAAGTTTCCAAGTGATGCTCATCTCAAAATCCTACACCTACCCAATCCTTTCGAGTGAAGCCATTGGAAATCTCATACAGTTCAGTCAAATTTCTTCAGTGACAAAGACGAAGTTCTTCTGTTCTCTGAGGAATTTGTTCTGACTGAGGAGTTAGGAATTCGCCAGTGCGGATTGCCTACAAGTGAGGAACATGATAGCCCTGAGGAATTTGATACTCAAATTTCCGACCGTTGCTGTGCTACGCGCCAGCTGTCCCAAAATATCTACCCACCTAACGGTCATATCATTGAAGGGCATTTATGTCTTATCATGTCGGGCTGCTCCCTAGGCTATAAATAGCCGTCCCCTTCAACCACTAGTTGGTTGGCTGCTCCGAGAGATAGATTGACACTTGTCATTTAGAGCATCCCATCCTCCGAGGACTTTGAGCGAAAATCATCAAGTGAGGAAAAACCCAAACACCTACAAACCCAAAGTGATTGAGCATCACTGAAGAAATTGTTCCTGTGTGGAACTAACGCTTGTTACCTTTGAGGAATGTGCATCCTCCAGACGGTTAGGCGTCATGGTCTAGAGCATCCAAGAGGAAATTGTGGATCGCCGAGTGACCGAGTCTGTGAAGGTTTGGAAGTCACCTGAAGACTTACCACGAGTGATTGGGCGAGGTCTGTGTGACCTTAGCTCAAGGAGAATACAGTGAGGACTGTGTGTCCGGGACTGTGTGTCCTCAGGTTTAAATACCTAGCCGCTCCAACCAGACGTATGACTGTCACAGCAGTTGGAACTGGTCTACCAAATCACTGTCTTCACCGAGCTACTGGTTCTATTTCCTCAACCCTTTCATTTCCTCATTTCTGTGTTGAAGTACTTGATCGTTACTGTTTGAAGACTTTGACTGAAGACTTTCCCAATTTTCTCATTCCTATTTCTTCAGTTAGTTTGTCTTCAGCCTGCTGTTCCTGTATCACGCTACCTGTACTCTTGTCTATATCATTTCATCATGATGACTGTGCTTATGCCATGTTGTGTTTGCATCTGAGTACTTATTCCGTTGCTAAGTAGTTCGTTTCTTAGGAATTCCCTCACCCTGAAATTTCTCAGTGACGAATTTGTAAAAATCGCCTATTCACCCCCCCTCTAGTCGATATAACGCACTTTCAATTGGTATCAGAGCAAGGGACTCCCTTGTTCTGTGTGATTTTGGTTTAACCACCTGGAGTTTTAGTTATGTCGACTGCAGGCATGATCAATGTGTCGGCTGGGTGTCCTACCTTCGATGGGACGGACTACCCCTACTGGAAGAACAAGATGCGCATGCATCTTGAGGCAATTGACAACGATCTCTGGTACGTTGTGGAAAATGGCGTTCCCTCCTTCACTCCTTTCGTGAATGCTGCTGATGTGAAGAGATTCAAGAAACTCGACTCTCAAGCGAAGAATATCATATGTGGCCATCTGAGCAAAGGGCAGTATGGCAGAGTGAGTGCTTTGGAGACAGCTAAGCTTATCTGGGATAGGCTGTCCAAGGTCAACGAAGGAGTCTCAAGTCAATGTGACTCTCGAGTTGACGTTCTTCGCAATCTCTTCAACCGCTTCAAAAGACTCGACAATGAAAATGTTCAGCAAACCTTCGATCGCCTCACTGACATCTCAAATGAGCTTCAAGCACTGGGTGCCACTGACATCACCGACCATGAGGTGGTGAAGAAATTGCTGAGGTCCCTCGACTCTTCATTCGATACACTGGCACTGATGATTCAAGAACGTGGAGACTACAAGTGACTTGATCCTGCTGATATCCTCGAGAGGCTAAATACTCATGAGTTCCAACTTGCTGAGAAGAGAGAGATCTACGGACCGAGCTATGGTAGATCTCGCGCACTGAAGGCCAAGGCAGTCTCTGAATCTGAAGATGAAGATTCTGGTAGCAGCCTTGGTGATCCTGAAGCACTGAGTCAGGAGCTAGCAATGCTCGTGAGGAAATTCCAGAAGTTCTCTAGACGTGGCCGATTTGGAAAATCCTCAAGAGGTGATGACATGAAATCAGATTCCTCATCCCGTGACTACAAGAAGAGAACTTGCCACAAATGCAAGAAACCTGGTCACTACATTACTGATTGTCCTCAGTGGGAGAAGGAATCAAAGAAGAAAAAATACAAGGATGATAGTTCAGATGATTCTAAGAAGAAGAAGAAATCTTTAAAGTCCTCATCGTCAAAATCTTCAAAGTCTTCATCTCACAAGAAGAGCGGTTCCAAGAAGGCTCGGGCATTCATTGGCAAGGAAATGGACTCTGAAGCTGAATCTGAGGAACATGAGGAAGAGGAGGCATCCGAGGAGTCAGACTCTGGTGTGGCGAGCCTAGCCCTCGCTACTGCTTACGTTAGCAAGTCCATCTTCAACATTGAGGAAAATGGCTTCCCCAACACTGCTGATGACGGCAACGATGACTATGCTCCCACCTATTGCTTCATGGCAAAAGGTGCCAAGGTACTCAAATATCCCTCCTCTGAATCAAGTGAGGATGAATCTGATGATAACCTCAAACCCAGCTATTCCAAACTTGCTAATATTACTGTTAAACAACAAAAGACTTTGGAAAATGTTCAAAATATGCTAGACAAAAGCGATGACCTGTTGGGTGAGGAAATGGATCGAACTCAAACACTGACTGATAATCTTCAGCAACTACAGTCTAAGTTTGACAACCTTCAAAGTCGTCATGAAACTCTCTTAGCCGATCATGAGAAGCTTTCTTATGAATTTCTTCAAAGAAAGCAAGATCTTGAGAAGCTAAGGGTGAGTCATGAAGATCTTCAGAAGGAAAATGATTCATTACTTGCTCAACAGATCAGTTCCGCTCAGGAAGAATTTGTTCCACCATGCTTGAAATGCATTGAACGTGAAACTGCTAATTCTTCACCTGAAAGTTCAAATGCTTCTATGCTGCAAATTCTTCAACTATCTCTGTGGTCACAAATTCCTCATCTGAGGATACCACTAGTATCACTGACGAAAATGCAGGGTTGAAGGAATTGTATGTGACAGGCATGTACAAAAGCCTCAAAGGGCATCAGACTCTTTGTGATGTGCTCAAAAAGCAGATCTTGAACAGGAACCCTAGGAAAGAGGGTATTGCCTTTGAGAGGAAACTCAGTGCTGATGGAACCTACTGGAAACCTGAGCAGTATCCCAAAACCTCATGGGTTGCTGCGAAGGGACCTCCCGTAGATCCAACCACTTTATCTGGTTTTACTTGTGAATCCTCATATTCATCCGATGAGTCATTTGACTCCAACTATAAACTGTTCAAAAATCAGAATGGTGAAGTATTTGCTAGATATGTTGGAACTAACTGCAGGAATGGTCCCCCTATGAAGAAAATCTGGGTTCCCAAAAGGTGCCTTGAAAGTCTTCAGGTGAATGTCCTCATGACACCACCTGTGAAGAATAGGAACCCCAGATCAAATTCTTCATATGGACCAAAGTCTTCATACGGATCCAAGTCCTCTTATGGATCAAATTCCTCACGTGGATCCAAGTCCTCATATGATCATCAAGCTAATGCTTCTGTTTCGCAGGGAAAATCTAAGAGTTCTGATTATGTGCATTATTCTTCAAATCATTATGTTCATAAGTCCTCGAAGAATTTCTCTTCTTACTCATATGCCTATACTAATCCCTCTACTATGAAACGAAGTGCACTGGCTTCAATGCCACCTTTCTCTTATGGAGCTCGCAGAATGATGAACTCTTTGCCACCCCTCCAGATGTCGGTGGTGAAGAAAAAGAACTAATCTCTCATGCAGGGTCAGGTCTCCAGACGAACTAAATCGCCTGAAGAATTTGCTGGAGACCTGAAATGCTTGAAAGGACGCAAGCTAATCATGAAGAAATGATTTATTCATTTCTCACATCCTCATACTGCTATATATATATATATGTTGCATTATTTGATGAAATACTGTCTGATGAATTTGATGTCATATTCTTCACTCCGAAGTATATGTGTTCGTAAGATGCACTAATTCATCTGCAGGATGATTTACCCAAAGCTACTGAGTGGGTCCTCGATATTGGATGTACTAATCACATGACCGGTGACAGGAGCTTACTGATGAACACTCCTTTATCTCCATCACATTTGAAGCATATCACCTACGCTGACAAAGGCAAAAGCAAGGTATTGGGTCTAGGTAGGGTTGCAATCTCAAAGGGTCGACACATGGACAAAGTCATGCTTGTCGAGTCCCTCGGATTCAACCTCATGTCAATCTCAATGCTTTGTGATCTTGATATGGTTGTTGTCTTTGGCAAATATCACTGCTTAGTGCTCATGGAATCTGACAATTCCAAAGTCTTCGAAGGCTTTAGGAGAGGAGACTTGTATATTGTTGATTTCTCTGCAGGACCACAGCCTGCCACATGTCTACTTGCAAAAGCTTCAGAAGGCTGGCTATGGCATCGACGACTGGGTCATGCTGGCATGAGGAACTTACACACGCTCGTGAAGAAAAAGCACGTCATTGGCATCGAGGGTGTCAAATTCCTCAAAGATCATCTTTGTGGGGCTTGTGAGGCTGGAAAGATGACACTAGTAGAAAAAGGGCCTTTTGTCCCGGTTCATAAGGGCCTTTAGTCCCGGTTCTGGAACCGGGACTAAAGGGTCGGGACTAAAGCCTCCCCCTTTAGTCCCGGTTCTTACACGAACCGGGACTAAAGGGCGTCCACGTGGCCGCTGCCTAGAGCTCCACCTTTAGTCCCGGTTGGTAACACCAACCGGGACTAAAGGAAATTTTATGATTTTTTTTAATTTTTTCCCTATTTTCAAATTTCTGAATTATTTTAACCTCTAATCTCTAATCACCCCTCATCACTGCTCAATTTAACCTCTAATCTCTAATCACCCCTCATCATTCCAAATCATCTAACTTCCCGGACGGTCACCCATCCTCTCACTACCCCAGCCTGAGCACGCTTAACTTCCGGGTTCTATTCTCCCTCGTTTCCAAGTCTGCACTTGTTGTTTTCCTGACAATAGTAAGATGTCAATCCTATTAACCCTCAGGAGTTTAGCTTGAGCATGAAATCACAAATTTCACTGTTTGAGTTTGAAACTATTGTTCTCAAAAACAATAATTATTTAGTAACACTAATATTTCTTGAATAGTAGTTTGACCATTGTTTGACCACAGTTTGACCAGATTTGACCAAAATTCAAAAAAACTGAAATAATTATTTAGTTACACTAATATTCTTGAATAATTATTTAGTAACACTAATACTTCTTGAATAAGTAGTTTGACCATAGTTTGACCAGATTTAATGAAAATTTAAAAAAACTAAAATTTGAGCATAACTTTTTTTCCTTTTAGAATTTGAGGATTCTAAAAATTTGCAAACAGGCCGTAGACAGTCAAAATCGGATGCGGATTTTCGTGCTGAACATTTTGATATATTATACATTTTTTTCTGACATCGTATGCAAAAGTTATAGCCGTTTTACATTTTCCCTACACTTTTTGCAAAACATGTCCAAATTTAAGTTTTTAAATTTTCCTAACTAGTAGATGTAGTAACATAACTACATCTCGAAGGATTTTAATTTTTGAAGTTTTTATCATTTTCTTTTGCTTTTTACAAAACTGAAAAGGCGATCCACGAGGGGGGGGGGGGTAGAGTTTGAAAATGGGACCTTTAGTACCGGTTTGAGACACGAACCGGGACTAAAGGGCATGGCACCCTTTAGTCTCGGTTCGTGTCTCAAACCGGGACTAAAGGGCTCAGGTGAACCGGGACTAATGCCTTAGCCGCACGAACCGGGACCAATGCTCACATTAGTCCCGGTTTGTGACTGAACCGGGACTAATGTGAATATTGCCCTGTGACCAAAGCCCTGTTTTCTACTAGTGTGACCAGAGGCAAGCACCCCTCGAAGACTATCATGACTACTTCTCATCCTTTTGAATTGCTTCATATGGACCTCTTTGGCCCTACTCATTATGCCACACTAACAAATGCAGCATCTCTATATGGCTTTGTCATTGTTGATGATTATTCTCTTTACACATGGGTGCATGTCATTACTTACAAAACCGAAGTGCAGGAAGTCTTCAGACGATTTTCTTCAAGAGCTTCGACGAATTTCGGTGTGAAGATCAAGCATATACGTAGTGACAATGGGACCGAGTTCAAGAATACTGGTCTTGATGACTATCTTGATGAACTTGGTATTACTCATGAGCTATCTGCCCCATACACTCCTCAGCAGAATGGTGTTGTGGAGCGCAAGAACATGACTCTTATTGAGATGGCTCGCACCATGCTTGATGAATACAAGACACCTCGTCGCTTCTGGCCTGAGGCAATTGATACTGCATGCCACATCATCAACAGGGTATATCTTCACAAATTCTTCAAGAAGACCTCATATGAACTCCTCACTGACAAGAAACCCAATGTGAGTTATTTCAAAGTCTTCGGTGCTAAATGCTGGATTAGAGATCCTCATCATAATTCTAAATTTGCACCGAAAGCACATGAAGGTTTTATGCTTGGTTACGGAAAGGACTCGCACACCTACAGGGTCTTCAACACCTATCACAACAAGGTTGTTGAAACTGTAGATGTGCGGTTCGATGAAACTAATGGCTCGCAAAGAGAGCACCTACCTCCTGTGCTAGATGAAATGTCACCTGAGGAATCCATCAAGCTAAAGGCTACTGAGGATGTTATTCCTACCGAAGAATCTGCTGAAGAAGTCATTCCAGATCATGAAGAAAATCATGCTGGTGCATCTGAAGAAAATGGCTATGAAGAAAATGCTGAGCCAAATCAAAGTCGTCAACCTGCTCATCCTCGCATTGCAAATGAAGTACAGATTGAGAGAATCATCAACGACATCAACGCACCAGGTCCTCTTACTCGCTCAAAAGCTTCACATTTGTCTAACTTTTGTGGGCATTTTGCTTTCGTCTCTATCACAGAGCCCACCAAAGTTGATGAGGCATTTCTGGAGCCTGAATGGATTCAAGCGATGCAAGAGGAATTACATCAATTCGAGCTGAACAATGTCTGGGAACTTGTCAAGCGACCAGACCCACGCAAGCACAATATCATCTGTACCAAATGGATCTACCGCAACAAGCAAGATGAAAATGGCCTTGTGGTAAGGAATAAGGCTCGTCTTGTAGCTCAAGGCTACACACAGGTTGAAGGAATTGATTTCGATGAAACTTTTGCACCTGTTGCTAGACTTGAGGCTATTCGCATATTGCTTGCTTATGCTAACCATCATAATATCATCTTATATCAGAAGCGAAGAAGACCAAAGCCGCAGAGAAGGCTGCGGTGAAGAAAAGGAAAGCATCAGCATCCTCAGAGTCTTCAGCTCCCAAGAAAGTGAAGACTTTGATGAGCTCAAATGAAAACCCAATTGATGCTGTTCCAATATCATGCATGCCATCAAAGGAGATTGTTCCCTTTGGTGAGGAATATGCCATACCTGATGACAGTGACAAAGAAAATCTTTCTGCTGCTTCGTCAGAGTAGTTGGATGAAGACATTGAAGTGGATGATATCCCTTCAACTCCGCTGGTATCATCGCCCATGCCTCAGTTCACAGCTGAAGAGGCAGGCGTCGAAGAAATTGATGAAGAGGATGAGGATGTGGATATTGGGTCTACAACACCTATTTTGAATGATGACTTTTGGGAAAGTCATCACCCCAATTCACCTCTGACAACCCCACTACATCAAGTCCCTCAGTCCCCTGTGCCAACTGAAGAAATTCATACGGGCTCTGATGGACCTCAATCTTCACTTCATTCCATTCCTGAAGAAGTTCCAGCCGCTAGTGCTGAAGAAATGGAGGCCAAGGCTGCTGCTGATGAAACTGCTACTGAAATTCCTCAGCCTGTGGCTCCCGAGGTTGTGCATCTAGAGGCTGTGAAGACTTCAACTGTAAATCTTCAGCCCAAACCACAGAATCCTCATTCCAAGAAGCAGAAATTCAAAGCTGATGACTTCTTTACTGAGCATCAATTCTTCACTGACTACAATCCTTATGACTCTGCTCGACTTCGTCGCAAGCATTTCTGGACCGTCAGTCAAATGAATTTCTATTCCTCTCTGCTGTTTGACAAAGATAAGGTCTTTGCACATGAGTAAATTCCTCATGTGGATATGGAATCTCTTCCGTGCTTCACCCCTGTCCTCAGTGTTCTTCATGACGCTGGGCTACTCAATTTCTGCACCGACATCTGCAATTGGAACGAAGAACTCATTCTTCAATTCTACGCCACACTGCATATCACTGGAAATGATGAAGATGTAAATTCATGGGTGCTAGACTGGATGACCGATAATACTCATTTCAAAGCACCGGCCTCTGAATTGCTTCACGCCGTCCCAGTCAGTCCTCCCACTGAAGGTGCTAGGCTCATCTATGAGGAACCTAAACTCTCAAATCATCTGATGCAAGTACTGATGAAGCCTTTGAAGGCTGGTCAACTTCCAAGGACCACTTTCCTCGTCAAGGAATTGCTTTATGTGACAAGGACAGTTTATCGCATATTGACCAAAACCCTCAGTCCAATCAAGGGCCACAACTCTGATGATGAAGAGATTGTTGGCATTATGAAGAATCTGCTGTTCAATATCATCCATGGTATTCCTATCAACTATCACGATTTCTTCATGAGGACTTTGGCCAATGCTGCTCTGTCACCTTTTGAGTTGAAGCCTTATGCTCCCTGGATCATGAAATTCATCAGATCAAGGTCTTCAATTCATTATAAGGCTGATTTTCAAAATCATCTCAGCTATTTGCCCCCTATTGAAGTCCTCAAACGGACTATTTCCTCAGCTGATGAGAAGGGCAAGGCTGCTATTATAGATGAAGGCACTCGTCCATTGGATGGACAGTTTCGCAAAGCTGCATCCTATTCCACCAATGATGACTCTGCAACACAAGATTCTGCCGCCAAAGCTTCAGAACAAAATCCTCAAGCCACAGCTTCACGTGTGATGACTGATCGTGAACTTCTCCTTAGTCTTCATCAGAAAGTTGATCAAAATCACAAGTGGGTCAAGCATCAGTTTGGTGCAATTCTTCAGAACATGACAGTCACTCAAAATACTGTGAAGAAGAATCACTTCTACTTGCATGAAGTCTTTGACCGCACTTGGGCTATTCTGTCTAATCTTTATAGTGCTGAAGATCTCAAGGAGATGGGCTTTCAACAGGACTTTGACTAGTCTCAGCCACCTTCGAAGAAGTTCAAGAAGGTCAAAGTTCCTCAGCTCGTCGCTAGTTCATATTCTTCATCGCGCGAGACGGATGAAGCTGAAGACTTGAACGACACCGCGACAGGCCCTACTCCAACGGACGACCCCAACAATGCTGGCGCTCCTCCATCGACATCATGATGATATTCTTCAAGGGCGTTAGTCCTCATCTTTCGTTCCTTTTGGTCATTCGATGAGAAAGGGGGAGAAATTTGAGTTAGTCTTCAAGCGGGTCTATATATATGGGCTTTTTTGCTAAGTTACAACTCTCGTTCTTCTGAAGTATTTGTTGGATCGAGTTGTAAACTTAAGTCCTATGGTGGTGTGATACTTTTGCTCTGTTTTTCTGCATGCTATTTCCTCAATATGTTAATGCACGCATGCTGAATTACATCAGTCACCATATTTCATCATGCATTTCAAATTCTTCATATCATATGTTAAATGCGTGTATGAATTACAAGATATAGGGGGAGTTCTCCATGATATTACTCTACAATGTGCATTTGCTATTCAAAGCAAATTCCTCAAATATGCACTTCTTCAGGGGGAGTTCTTCTATATCTTGCAATCAAATTCCTCAATATCAGTATTTACACTTCATATGTTTATCCCCGTTGAAAACTTAACCTATATTGTCATCAATCACCAAAAAGGGGGAGATTGTAAGTGCATCTAGTGCCCCTTAGTGATTTTGGTGTATTGAAGACTTATAGGTTAAGGGACTAATGCGTTTGTGAGTGTACACAGGTCTATAAGTCTATGAGGAGTTTGATATTTACAGAGAAAGTCGAACCCTAAAAATGAATGTCTTCAACTGAAGACTTTGGCTTTCTGAAGACTTTGAAAGTGAAGAAATTGGTGTGATCCTGAAGACTTGATATTCATGCGAGGATTATGAAGCGTGAAGACTTTTGTTTTCGTAGTTTCTTTTTCTTCTTCTTGAGTCATAGGAAACACCGTACTGTTAAAGGGGGTTGAGGTAAAACTAAGGAAAAGTTTCCAAGTGATGCTCATCTCAAAATCCTACACCTACCCAATCCTTTCGAGTGAAGCCATTAGAAATCTCATATAGTTCAGTCAAATTTCTCCAGTGACAGAGATAAAGTTCTTCTGTTCTCTGAGGAATTTGTTCTGACTGAGGAGTTAGGAATTCGCCAGTGCAGATTGCCTACAAGTGAGGAACATGATAGCCCTGAGGAATTTGATACTCAAATTTCCGACCGTTGCTGTGCTACGCGCCAGCTGTCCCAAAATATCTACCCACCTAACGGTCATATCATTGAAGGGCATTTATGTATTATCATGTCAGGCTGCTCCCTAGGCTATAAATAGCCGCCCCCTTCAACCACTAGTTGGTTGGCTGCTCCGAGAGATAGATTGACACTTGTCATTTAGAGCATCCCATCCTCCGAGGACTTTGAGCGAAAATCATCAAGTGAGGAAAAACCCAAAAACCCAAATACCTACAAACCCAAAGTGATTGAGCATCACTAAAGAGATTGTTCCTGTGTGGAACCGACGCTTGTTACCTTTGAGGACTATGCATCCTCCAGACGGTTAGGCGTCATGGTCTAGAGTATCCAAGAGGAAATTGCGGATCGCCGAGTGACCGAGTCTGTGAAGGTTTGGAAGTCACCTGAAGACTTACCACGAGTGATTGGGCGAGGTCTGTGTGACCTTAGCTCAAGGAGAATACGGTGAGGACTGTGTGTCCGGGACTGTGTGTCCTCAGGTTTAAATACCTAGCCGCTCCAACCAGACGTACGACTGTTACAGTAGTTGGAACTGGTCTACCAAATCACTGTCTTCACCGAGCTACTGGTTCTATTTCCTCAACCCTTTCATTTCCTCATTTTCGTGTTGAAGTACTTGATCGTTACTGTTTGAAGACTTTGACTGAAGACTTTCCCAATTTCCTCATTCCTATTTCTTCAGTCAGTTTGTCTTCAGCCTGCTGTTCCTGTATCACGCTACCTGTACTCTTGTCTATTTCATTTCATCATGATGACTGTGCTTATGCCATGTTGTGTTTGCATCTGAGTACTTATTCCGCTGCTAAGTAGTTCGTTTCTTAGGAATTTCCTCATCCTGAAATTCCTCAGTGACGAATTTGTAAAAATCGCCTATTCACCCCCCCTCTAGTCGATATAACACACTTTCATGAAGTGTAAATACTGATATTGAGGAATTTGATTGCAAGATATAGAAGAACTCCCCCTGAAGATGTGCATGTTTGAGGAATTTGCATTGGATTGCAAATGCATGCATTTAACATATGATATGAAGAATTTGAAATGCATGATGAAATATGGTGTCTGACGAAATTCAGCATGCGTACATTATGGTACTTGAGGAAATAAGCATGCAGAAAGCAGTTCAAAAGTATCAGACCACCATCGGACTTAAGTTTACAACTCAACCAACAAACACTTCAGAAGAGCGAGAGTTGTAACTTAACAAAAAAATAACCCATATATAAGACCCGCTTGAAGACTAACTCGATTTTCTCCCCCTTTTGTCATCAAATGACCAAAAGGGACGAAAAATAAGGACTAACGCCCCTGAAGAATATCATCATGATGTCGATGGAGGAGCGCCAGCGTTGTCGGGGTCGTTTGTTGAAGTAGGGCCTACCGCAGTGTCGTCGGGATCCTCAGCTTCATCCGTCTCGCGCGATGAAGAATATGAACTTGTGACCAGCCGAGGAACCTTGAACTTCTTGAATTTCTTCGAGGGAGGTTGAGCCCAGTCAAAGTTTTGCTGAAAGTCCATCTTCTTGAGGTCTTTGTCACTGTAAAGATGAGACAGAATAGCCCAAGTGCGATCGAAGATTTCATGCGCATAATGGTGATTCTTCTTCACAGTGTTTTGCGTGACAGTCATGTTCTGAAGAATTGAGCCAAATTGTCGCTTGACCCACATGTGATTGCGATCGACCTTTTGATGAAGACTTAGAAGAAGCTCACGATCAGTCATTATGCGTGGGGCAGTGGCTTGAGGATTTTGCTTGTGGGCGTTGGTAGAATCTTGAGTAGCAGAGTCATCATTGGTGGAATATGATGCAGCTTTGCGAAACTGACCATCCAATGGACGAGTGCCTTCATCAATAACAACAGCTTTTCCTTTTTCATCAACTGAAGAAATAGTCCTTTTGAGGACTTCAATGGGTGGTAGGAAGCTGAGGTGATTTTGAAAATCTGCCTTATAGTGGACTGAAGACCTGGTTCTGATGAATTTCATTATCCAGGGAGCATAGGGCTTCAATTCAAATGACGACAGTGCAACATTAGCCAAAGTCCTCATGAAGAAATCGTGATAGTTAATGGGAATCCCATGTATGATGTTGAATAGCAGATTCTTCATGATGCCAACAACTTCTTCTTCTTCCGAGTTGTGGCCTTTGATTGGACTGAGGGTTTTGGTCAGGATGCGATAGATGGTTCTTGGCACATAGAGCAATTCCTTCACTAGGAAGGTGGTTCATGGAGCTTGGTCAGGCCGCAAAGGCTTCATGAGCACTTGCATCAGATGATTTGGAAGTTCAGATTCTTCATACATAAGTCGTGTGCCTTCAGCAGGAGGACTAATTAGAACGGCATGAAGCAATTCAGAGGCCGGAGCTTTATAGTGAGTGTTCTCAGTCATCCAGCAAGCACCCATGAATTGACATCAGCCACATTTCCAGTGAGGTGCAGAGTTGCATAGAATTGAAGAATTAGCTCTTCATTTCATTCACATATATCAACACATAAATTTATGAGCCCAGCTTCGTGAAGAATATTTAAGATAGGTTGGAAGCAAGGAATGGACTCCATATCCACATGAGGAATTTGACGGTGCTGAAATACCTTGTCCTTATCAAAGAGAAGCGATGCATAGAAATTCATCTGGCTTGCAGTCCAGAACCTCTTGCGCCTAAGTCTTGCTGAGTCATATGGATTTGCATCAGTGAAGAAATGATGCTCAGCGAAGAAATCATCAGCCTTGAATTTTGGCCTCTTTGCATGAGGATTTTGTGGCTTGGGCTGAAGATTTGCAGTGGACGGTCTCACAACCTCTGGTGCTGCTGACTGAGGAATTGAAGCTTCAGGTTCTTTAGCAGCAGTCTGATTCTCCATTTCTTCAGCTGTAGCAGCTGGAATTTCTTCAGGTATGGAATGGAGAGAAGTTGGACATCCTTCAGACCCTGTTAATATTTCTTCAGTCTACAGGGGACTGAGGAATTGGATGCAGAGGTGTGGCAATTGGAGAATTGGGATGAAGATTTTCCCAATAGTCATCATTCAGCACAGGAGTTGTTGAACCAATATCCACATCTTCTTCAATTTCTTCAACGCCCGCCTCTTCAGCAGTGAACTGAGGCACAGGCGATGATACCAGTGGTGTGGAGACAACTTTTTCCACATTAATTTCTTCATCCAACTGCTCTGAGGAAGTAGCAGAAGGATTTTCTTCATCAGTTTCATCTGGAATGACATATTCTTCACTAAATGGAATAAGCTCCTTTGATGGCACTATTGATATTGGAACAACATCAATTGGTTCCGTGAAAGAGCTCGTCAAAGTCCTCACTTTCTTGGGAGCTGAGGACTCTGCAGAGTTTGATGCTTTCCTCTTCCTTGCGGCTTCCTTTTCCACAGCCTTTGTTTTCTTCACTTCTGATGCAGAAGGAAGAGTGATTTTCTTCACCTTTGAAGATTTTGCAGGAGGAGCAGATGAAGTTGGTGCAGTTTCTTCAGGCATGACTGATGCAGTCGCCCTGGCATGTTCAGTTTCTTTAGACACAGCAGATTCTTCAGCTGGCCTGGGTTGTTCTTCAGGCGCAACATTGGTGGTTGCCCTGGCATGTTCTTCAGGAGCTGGAATTTCTTCAGCAGCCCTGGTAGTTTTAGTTTCTTCAGCAGCTTGATTTTCATCAGCTGCGCTTTCATTTTCTTCAGTTTGCTGAGCAGATGCTTCAGCCTGAGGAATTTGCTGTTGCGATGATGCTGCAATGTCTGCCTTGAGATTCTTGGCAATCTTGACGAATCTGACTTTGGCACCGAGCCAATCTGCATGATATCTGTCAAATTCATCACTGAGATCTCTGATCTCCCTCTGAACGGTTACAAGTTCTTCAGGAGCCAACGTGAGAACATTGTTCCGCAGAAATCTCTCCTTCTTGTACTGGGCCTTCTTCACTTGTCTTGCCTTCTGAAACTTCCACTTTTCCTCGCCTATGAAGGCGGTTAGCATGTGACTTTGACCAGGAGTGAGGTTAAAGTCAGGAAGTGGAGTGTTGGGATCTTTGTGCCATATGTCAATGAAGCTGAGGATCTTCTTTGGATCCAGCATAAGAGGCACACAGCTGCCTTTGACTCTTGCAGCCCTTGCCAGTCTATCCTTGATGATTTCAGTCAATTCTTCATCATCAGCTTCATCATCGTCATCAGACGGAACATGGAATGCCACTTGCTTCTTATGAGGACTTGGCCTCGTTTCACGTCTAGCAGTGGTCTTGACCTTCAGCAGAGTTGGACCACTTGAAGATTGTGGTTGAGCTGAGGAAGATGCAGATGCCCCTGAGGCAATAGAAAAGCCTGCAGTCCACTGACACATGGCAAGGTGCACAGGTGTTGAGGACTTTGTGGCAGCAGCTAAAGATTCTGATGCAACTGAGGGGATTGGCACTGCCCTTGAAGAAGTTGCTTGAGGAATTTACCCTGAGGGCTTTGCCGTTGAAGAACTTGGCCGTGAGGACATTGAGCTTGAAGATTTCTTTACAGTAGACTTCTTCAAAATGGCCTTCTTTGGTGCAGCATTACTAGCAGAGGCCTCAGTGGCAGCAGCTTGAGAATCCTCATTAAATTTCCTCACTGCTTCTGCAGCAGTTTTCTGAAGCTTGGCTTGGCGCTTCGCCCATTCTTTTGGAAATTCCTCACCACACCTGATGCTGGTGGGATCAACTCGTTGGCTAGCAGCCAAAGGAGGTCTTGGACATGGAGGGTTTACTATGAATTTCTTCATGTATTTATAAGTAACATAGCGATATTCCCTCCATTCCTTTGCCCATCTCCTCTCAATTTTCTGTATGCGCACTTTGCGCTGATTCTTGTTTTCCTTCCCATGAGTTTCTTCATCAGGTGTACAGTAATCATCATAGATGTCCTCAGGGATTTCAAACGCTGTGTTTGTCTTAGGCCTCTTGCCTCCCTTCTGAGGTCTCTTCCCATCTGCCATTTTCCTCACTTGAGGACTTTGAACTTTGGATGTTTCTGAGGAAGTATGCAAATTTTCTTTGAGGAACGCTGCAAATGAGTTAAGTTGATGAGAACCTAGTGATTCAGCAGCGGACATTTTGTACCTGTGAACATAGTATAGGTGCGAAGAATTTGGAGAGGTCATATGCGTTCTCAGAAATTTTTCAAAAAGAATCAAGTTTGAGGAATTTGACCATAGATGTCTTGAGGAATTTCACTAAGCGTTCTTGACTTAGGTTCCAGAGTTGTATAGATTTGAAAATCCACACAATTGAGGAATCTTGAAGAAAAACATAGCTTAGAGAAACAAATCAAGGAACATAAGTATTCTGGTGTTTAAGGAGTGGGAAGTTGAAGAATAAACACCTTTTGAGGATTTTGTGGAAAACATAAGAATCAAAGTAGGACAGTAAAATTAGGTTTTAATTACCCTTGACGAAGAACACGACAAACTAGGAGTGGAGATGTAGAAGTTCGTCAGTTCAGATCTCCCATGCCCTAACTCGGCGGCAGGAGACAACTACGGTGACGGCGGAGTGAAGATTTCCGCGGTCGGCGCGAGTACGACGGCAACGAGGTCGAGGCAGTGAAGCTCTTCCTCACCGGCGACGATGGAGAGTAGCGGCGGCGCTAGGTCTGAGAGCTCGAGCGAGATTGAGGTCGAGCCGAGTAAATGAAGTATGAGGAGGGTGAGGGGTATTTATAGCCGCAGTGAAAAACTGCTCGTCCGGAGATTTTGGACGAACATGCCCCTGACCCTTGATATCCTAACGACATGTGTCACCCACGTATAGAGAGGTGGAGATCGTGGGGGATCGTGGGTGAGTTGTTTAATCCATCGTGGGAAACGGAACGGTTTGAGCGGCAACAACCAAAAATTTGAAAGGAATATTTTAAAGGTTCGTTAGCAAATTCTTCAGCTGTCAAGGACACAGTGAAGATTTTGAACGGGTTTCAATTAGAACGCATATGAAGAACTTATGAACAGACTGGGTTGAGTTTAGCATAGAAGGGGAACGGGTCCGATCACATTCACTTAGATGAAAATCAACTTGAAGAATTAGCAATAAGTGAATGTTGTTGAGGACATGAAAACTCAAATCATATATATATATATATATATATATATATATATATATATATATAGTCAATGAAGTACATCAGTCAAAAAGTTGAAGAAATTGCAAACTTGAGGAATTTGAAAATTGAAGAATTTACAAAATGAAGAAAAACTCAAATTTGAAGATTTTCAACTTTTGTTGGTGGCGTGACCCACCGTATAATAGTGATGATTTCAGACACCGCGTACAATTGTCGGAGGGCTCTGAGAATCAAATTCTTCATTAATTTCTTCACACTTAGAGGGTTAGTCTTCATTGATTGAAGAAAGACGTTACTTCGTGCGTTGCACATCTAAGTCATCAATTTTGCATAAGTGTTAGGATGTGTGTCCCTATAAAGAACATTCAAAGATTCTAAGATATTTAGCTCACACCGCAACTTGCTAAATCTCTTCTCATCCAAGGGCTTTGTGAAGATATCTGCCAGCTGTTCTTCAGTCTTCACATGGTCGATGGAGATGTCGCCCTTCAACACATGATCACGAAGAAAATGATGACGAATCTGGATGTGCTTAGTCTTCGAGTGCTGAACTGGGTTATGAGCAATCTTGATGGCACTCTCGTTGTCGCAGTAGAGAGGCACGTTCTTCATGTTGATGCCATAGTCCTTGAGGGTTTGCTTCATCCACAGCAATTGGGCATAGCAAGAACCAGCAGCAATGTACTCAGCTTCAGCAGTAGATAGTGATACGCAGTTCTGCTTCTTCGAGGACCAACATACTAAGGATCATCCGAGGAAATGGCATGTGCCTGATGTTGACTTGCGATCCACTCGATCACCAACATAGTCAGAGTCAGAATATCCAATGAGATCAAAAGCCGAGCCCTTGGGATACCATAATCCAAGTGTTGGAGTGTGAGCTAGATATCGAAGAATATGTTTCACAGCCTTATGGTGTGATTCCTTCAGTGTAGCTTGAAAACGGGCACACATGCAAACACTAAGCATAATATCTGGCCTAAATGCACATAGATACAATAAAGAGACAATCATGGAGCGGTATACCTTTTGATCGAAGTCTTTACCATTTTCATCGGTGCACAGATGGCCATTAGTGGGCATAGGAATTTTGACGCCTTTCAATCTTGCATGCCGAATTTCCTCAGCACATCCTTAAGGTATTTCTCTTGAGATATGAAGATGCCATTGCGTTGTTGACGAATTTGAAGACCTAAGAAGAATTTTAGTTCTCCCATCATAGACATTTTATATTCCTCACTCATCATATAGGCAAATTCGTCATTGTAACGTTGGTTAGTACAGCCAAAGATAATATCATCGACATATATTTGGCACACGAATAATTCATCATCATATGTTTTGGTGAAAAGAGTTGGGTCAAGTGAACCGGGTTTGAAGCTTTTCTTCATGAGGAATTCCTTCAGTGTATCATACCACGCCCGAGGGGCCTGCTTGAGGCCATAGAGGGCCTTGTTGAGTCTGAAGACTTTGTCAGGATGCTTAGGATCCTCAAAACCTGGGGGTTGAGCAACATATACTTCTTCCTCAAGCTTACCATTGAGTAATGCACTTTTCACATCCATTTGGTATAAGATGATATTATGATGCTTAGCATAAGCAAGCAATATGCGAATAGCCTCAAGTCTAGCAACAGGTGCAAAAGTTTCATCGAAATCAATTCCTTCAACCTGTGTGTAGCCTTGAGCTACAAGACGAGCCTTGTTCGTCACCACTAGGCCATTTTCATCTTGCTTGTTGAGGTAGATCCATTTGGTACCTATGATATTGTGCTTGCGTGGGTCTGGTCACTTGACAAGTTCCCACATATTGTTGAGCTCGAATTGATGCAATTCCTCTTGCATAGCTTGAATCCACTCAGGCTCCAGAAATGCCTCATCAACTTTGGTGGGCTCTGTGATAGAGACAAAAGCGAAGTACCGACAAAAGTTAGACAAATGTGAAGCTTTTGAGCGTGTGAGAGGACCTGGTGCGTTGATGTCATCGATGATTTTCTCAATCTGCACTTCATTTGCAACGCGAGGATGAGCAGGTTGACAACTTTGATTGGGCTGAGCATTTTCTTCAGCGACATTTTCTTCAGATGCACCAGCATGATTTTCTTTACGATCTGGAATAACTTCTTCAGCAGATTCTTCAGTGGGTATGACATCCTCAGTAGCCTTGAACTTGATGGATTCCTCAGGAGACATTTCATCTAGCATAGGAGGTAGGTGCTCTCTTTGCGAGCCGTTAGTTTCATCGAACCGCACATCTACAGTTTCAACAACCTTGTTGTGATAGGTGTTGAAGACTCTGTAGGTGTGCGAGTCCTTTCCGTAACCAAGCATAAAACCCTCATGTGCTTTCGGTGCAAATTTAGAGTTGTGATGTGGATCTCTAATCCAACATTTAGAACCGAAGACTTTGAAATAATTCACATTGGGTTTCTTGTCAGTGAGGAGTTCATATGTGGTTTTCTTGAAGAATTTGTGAAGATATACCCTGTTGATGATGTGGCACGCAGTATCAATAGCTTCAGGCCAGAAGCGAGGAGGCATCTTGTATTCATCAAGCATAGTGCGAGCCATCTCAACAAGAGTCCTGTTCTTGCGCTCCACGACGCCATTCTACTGAGGAGTGTATGGGGCAGATAACTCATGAGTAATACCAAGTTCATCAAGATAGTCATTAAGACCAGTGTTCTTGAACTCGGTGCCATTGTCACTCTTGATGTGCTTGATCTTCACACCGAAATTCGTCGAGGCCCTTGAGGAAAATTGTTTGAAGACTTCATGCACTTTAGTTTTGTACATAATGATATGCATCCAGGTGTAAGGAGAGTAATCATCAACAATAACAAAGCCATATAGAGATACTACATTTGTTAGTGTGGCATAGTGAGTAGGGCCAAAGAGATCCATGTGAAGCAATTCAAACGGATGAGTGGTAGTCATGATAGTCTTCGAGGGATGCTTGGATCTGGTCATCTTTCCAGCCTCACAAGCCCTACAAAGATGGTCTTTGAGGAATTTGACACCCTCGATGCCAATGACATGCTTCTTCTTTGCTAGTGTGTGCAAGTTCCTCATGCCAGCATGACCGAGTTGACGATGCCATAGCCAGCCTTTTGAATCTTTTGTAAGTAGACATGTGGCAGGCTGTGGTCCTGCAGAGAAATCAACAATATACAAGTCTCCTCTCCTAAAGCCTTCGAAGACTTTGGAATTGTCAGATTCCATGAGCACAATGCAGAGATATTTGCCAAAGACGACAACCATATCAAGATCACAAAGCATTGAGACAGACATGAGGTTGAATCCGAGGGACTCGACAAGAATGACTTTGTCCATGTGTCGATCCTTTGAGATTGAAACCCTACCTTGACCCAATACCTTGCTTCTGCCTTTGTCAGTGTAGGTGATATGCTTCAGATGCGATGGAGATAAGGGAGAATCCATCAGTAAGCTCTTGTCACCGGTCATGTGATTTGTACATCCATTGTCGAGGACCCACTCAGTAGCTTTGGGTGTTTCATCCTGCAGATGAATTAGTGCATCTTACGAACTCATATACTTCAAAGTGAAGAATATGACATCAAATTCATCAGATAGGATTTCATCAAATAGTGCAACAGATATAGCATTATAAGGACGTGAGAAATGAGTAGATCATTTCTTCATGATTAGCTTGCGTCCTTTCAAGCATATTCAGGTCTCCAGTTAATTCTTTGGATGTTCAAGTTCGTTTGGAGACCTGACCCTGCATAAGAGATTAGTTCTTTTTCTTCACCACCCACATCTGGAGGGGTGGCAAAGAGTTCATCATTCTGTGAGCTCCACAAGAGAAAGGTGGCATTGAAGCCAGAGCACTTTGTTTCATAGAAGAGGGGTTAGAGTATGCATATGAATAAGCAGAGAAATTCTTCGAGGACTTATGAACATATTGATTTGAAGAATAATGCACATATTCATAACTCTTAGATTTTCCCTACGAAACAGAAGCATTAGCACGATGATGTTCATACGAGGATTTGGATCCATATGAGGAATTTGATCCATATGAGGACTTGGATCCATATGAAGACTTTGGTCCATATGAAGAATTTGATCTGGGGTTCCTATTCTTCACAGGTGGTGTCATGAGGACATTCACCTAAAGACTTTCAAGGCACCTTTTGGGAACCCAGATTTTGTTGATAGGGAGACCATTCCTGTAGTTAGTTCCAACATATCTAGCAAATACTTCATCATTCTGATTTTTGAACAGTTTATAGTTGGAGTCAAATGACTCATCAGATGAATATGAAGATTCACATGTAAAGCCAGATAAAGTGGATGGATCTATGGGAGGTCCTTTTGCAGCAACCCATGTGGTTTTGGGGTACTGCTCAGGTTTCTAGTAGGACCCATCAGCATTGAGTTTCCTCTCAAATGCAATACCCTCTTTCCTAGGGTTCCTCTTGAGGATCTGCTTCTTAAGCACATCACAAAGAGCCTGATGCCCTTTGAGGCTTTTGTACATGCCTGTCACATACAATTACTTCAACCCTGCATTGTCAGTGATACTTGTGGTATCCTCAGATGAGGAATTTGTGACCATAGAAATAGTTGAAGAATTTGCAGCAATAGAAGCATTTGAACTTTCAAGTGAAGAATTAGCAGATTCATGTTCAATGCATTTCAGACATGGTGGAATGAATTCATCCTGAGCGGAACTGATCTGTTGAGCAAGCAATGAATCGTTTTCTTTCTGGAGATCATCATGACTCACTCTTAGTTTCTCAAGATCTTGCTTTCTTTGAAGAAATTCATAAGAAAGCTTCTCATGATCAGCTAAGAGTGTTACATGATGACCTTGAAGGTTTTCAAACTTAGACTGTAGTCGTTGAAGATTATCAGTCAGGGTTTGAGTCTGATTCAATTCCTCACCCAACAGGTCATCGCTTTTGTCTAGCAAATTTTGAACCCTTTCCAAAGCTTTTTGTTGTTTCATGGCAATAGTAGCAAGTTTGGAATAGCTGGGTCCGAAATCATCATCAGATTCATCTTCACTAGATTCAGATGAGGGATATTCGAGTACCTTGGCACCTTTTGCCATGAGGCATGGTACTGAAGAAGATGGTTCAGGTTCGAAAGCCATCGTTTTGAGTGATTCCTTGAACTCGAGGAACCAGGGATCCTGACGAGTTCGATGACCTTCATAGATGTCAGAGATTCGGTCCCAGATAAGCTTCGCATTGCATAGATGCATAATGAGCCTGAACTGATCTCTGGATAGGCAGGAGCAGATGATATCCTTCGCCATAGTATCCAGTCGAGTGTACTTGCGAATGTCATCAGCATGCGCCATCTTGCATAGATCAGTAAGACCAATCTCAGTGACGGTCCACAGCTCACTGTTCATCACCATGAGGCGCTTCCTCATCATGGCCTTCCACTTGGGGTAATCATGACCATCAAAGATGGGGCATGACACTTTCTTCATACCTGCGGTCGACATAACTAAAACTCCAGGTAGTTAAACCAAAATCACACAGAACAAGGGAGTACCATGCTTTGATACCAATTGAAAGTGCGTTATATCGACTAGAGGGGGGTGAATAGGTGATTTTTACAAATTCGTCACTGAGGAAATACTACTTGAGGAATTAACTAAGTGACGAACTACAAGCAACGGAATAAGTACTCAGGTGCATGCATAACAAGACAGTAGCATAATCATCATGGTGAAATGAAACATACACAGAGCACAGGTAGCGTGTAAACAGGATAAGCATGCAGAAGACAAAGTGACTGAAGAAATAGGATTGAGGAAATTGAGAAAGTCTTCAGTCAAATTCTTCAATCAGTAACGATCAATTTCATCAACACATGAATGAGGAAATGAAAGGGTTGAGGAAATAGAACCAGTAGCTCGGTGAAGACAATGATTTGGTAGACCAGTTCCAACTGCTGTGACAGTTGTACGTCTGGTTGGAGCGGCTTGGTAGTTAAACCAAAGGACACACAGTCCTTACCGTATTCTACTTGAGCCAAGGTCACACAGACCTCGCCCAATCACTCATGGTAAGTCTTCAAGGTGACTTCCAAACCTTCACAGACTTGGTCACCCGGTGATCCACAATTCCTCTTGGATGCTCAAGACCATGACGCCTAACCGTCTGGAAGATGCACAGTCTTCAAAGGTAACAAGCGTTGGTTCCACACAGGGACAATCTCTTCAGTGATGCTCAATCACTTTGGATTGTAGGTGTTTGGGTTTTGGTTTTTCCTCACTTGATGATTTTCGCTCAAAGTCCTCGGAGGATGGGATGCTCTAAATGACAAGTGTCAGTTTCTCTCGGAGCAGCCAACCAGCTAGTGGTTGAGGGGGGCGGCTATTTATAGCCGGGGAGGAGCCCGACATGATAAGACATAAATGCCCTTCAATGATATGACCATTAGGTGGATAAGATATTTGGGACAGCTGGCGCGTAGCACAGCAACGGTCAGAAATTTGAGCTCTCAAATTCCTCAGGGCTATCATGTTCCTCACTTGTAGGCAATCCGCACTGGTGAATTCCTAACTCCTCAGTCAGAACAAATTCCTCAGAGACCAGAAGATCTTCGTCTCTGTCATTGAAGAAATTGACTGAACTGTATGAGATTTCCAAAGGCTTCACTCGAAGGATTGGGTAGGTGTAGGCTTTGAGATGAGCATCACCTGGATATTCTTACTTAGTTTTACCTCGACCCCCTTTAACAATACGGTGTTTCCTATGACTCAAGAAAGAGAAAATGAAACTATGAAAACAAAAGTCTTCACGCTTCATAATCCTCACATCAATATCAATGTCTTCAAGGACACACCAATTTCCTCATTTTCAAAGTCTTCAAGAAAACCAAAGTCTTCAAATGAAGACATTCATTTTTAGGGGTCGACTTTCTTCGGAAATATCAAACTCCTCAGAGACTTATAGAACCTGTGTACACTCACAAACACATTAGTCCCTTAACCTATAAATCTTCAATACACCAAAATCACTAAAGGGCACTAGATGCACTTACAAAACTTCATTATTTTGATTTTATTTTAGTTCCTATTTCATTTTCTTTCTTCTTTAAGGCTAGTACCGATGCCACCAATTCATTACTTCTTAGCAAAATATTTTTGAATATAATTCCTCTATTATATAATTATTCTTGCATAATATAAAAAGCGCAACTTCTATGTAAATTGTGTGCAAGTTTTGTTATTATTTGTTTTCTTCTTAATTTCCATATTCTTGAAGGGTAATTCCAATGCCAGTAAGTTATTCTCTCTTGGAAAAATTGATAATTTTGATTTAGTTTTAGTTTTTAATTCATTTTGTATCTTTTTGTAGGATAATAGCGATGCCACTAATTCCTTTGTTCCGAGGAAACTTTTTTTTGTGCAAAAATTCCAGTATTATATGCTTATTTTTGCATATTATAAAGAGTTAATTTATGTGTTACTCGGGAATAAGAAGGCTCGATAAACTTGAAGTTTTTTCTTATGGTTGAGTAATATTACTTTCCTTTTAAATTTTGTGTTTGTTTTAATTTAGGGTTAATCTAGTTCCATGATTCATTTTCCTTTATAGAGAAATGTTTTCTTCGTTGTCTTTTACTGTTCAAATTTTCTATCAGATATTTATGGACGTTTGAGGCAAAAGAACAAGAAGAAAATACTCTCCGTTGATTACCTGACCGGAACTGTACCTATGTAGCGTCTCATCCGTAAAGCAGAGGCATCATAAGGTGAGGCGAAAAGGCCTGATCGTTTTCCTCTAGTAGGGAAACTTAGCCGCCGTCACCAGGAGAGCCGCTCCTGCTTCCCGCGCCGTCTTCCGGCAGCTCTCCTCCTCGGCGACCGTTTGGTCGTCGGTGGTGAGGAGGGTCGCAGGATCCCGCGCGTGTGGATCGTTTTAACTGTAGGTTTTAAGACCTAGAAGCTTAGGGTTTTGGATCGTTCAACGTCTTGGCTTCGGTGGCGGCGACGGTGATGCTAAATAAAGAAGCTCCGGATTCTTCTCCGGCGAGGCGATCGTCTCTATGGTCAGTGAAGGATCTGGGAACCAGTCTATTTAAGCTAGGATGTCGTGGCGGCGGTGGCATCCTTGTGGTGGACATGTGTCCTCGGGCTCCGCCATTGCGACGGCGTCTACTCCAACGTCGGCGTGGAGCTTGGGAGGTAGTCGAGGAGCGGATGCAGATTGTGGTCTGCATCGACGACATCTGGAAGACGGAACATGTGCTAGGCTCGTGGTTCGTGGATAGCAGGTATGGTTTCCTCCTCCGACGTCTTTGTCATGTGAGGGTGCCAGATCTGGAGTACGATGGTGTGTCCGGGGTGTTGCCCCGGTCTGATTCGTTCAACGGTAATGGTTTCGCCTTTGGCGAGCCACCTTGGAGGTCCGCAAAGCTGCATATCAGCGATGGAGCCGCGTCGAGCTCGGGTGAGAAGGTGATCGTCATTTTTTCTTTCCGTGGGTGCTGTGGTGGTGTTAGAGACAGGTGACGGGTGTTGGTGTCAAGCTCAGAGACGCTCTGCTGTCTTTCCAGTTTTGTCATGTCGGTCTTTATGTGACTTATATTTTAATCTTTATGATATGAATGAGACACATATTACCATGAAAAAAAACAGAGGCATCATAAGTATAATTAGCAACTAAATATAGGCATCTGTACATGCACAATTAATACATCATGCATGCACCTGTACATGCTACATGCATCATTGGCCGGGGCATAAAAGTAACTGATGAAGCATGCTAGTCAAAACCGGCACATGCATGCAGCTGGCCAGGCCATCGGATTGCCCGCATCCTGTAGCATAAGATCGACTGACCGCAAATTTCCATTTGATAAAAAATGAATGGTAGATGAATTCTGACGTCGAGCCGGTCCCTTTTGATCTGCTTTTCCGAGGGTTTTTCATCGCATCGCATCGTTTGATCGTGTACCTTGCTTTATTGCTTTGTATATATATATAAAACGAGGCGACCAATACGAGTGGCTGTCCGATTAGGATTCGTACGTCCGACCGGGTTGAGACTTTGTATCTTGTATATATGATAAACAGCTCACCACATCATAAGGGCCCGTAACCAAAGCCCCAGCCTGCCTCCGCGCGCCTCGCCTTCACATACGTCGCCTTCACACCGAGGGCGAGGTCGAGGCCGGCCGGCCATCTATGGCCGCCACCGGATTCAATTCCAAAGCGTCGCCGCTGGAGCCACACCCCATCAGGGCTTTCATATCCAAACGTGAGACCGGCGAGAACTCAGAGTCCACCTTCGAGGCCACCACCACGACCGTGCAGCACGTCCTCAGGATCAAAGGATACCCAGCGCTGAGCGAGATCTACCCAAACGGCAAAGGCTTCAGTTCGGACTCCTTCCCCGTGGGAGGCACGAGCTGGCACATCGACTTCTTCCCCAATGGCGACAACCCGGAGAGAGCCGGCTTCGTGTCCGTTTTCGCCGTTCTAGCTAGATCGCACCGAGGTCTCCACCATGGCCAAGGTCGGGTTCGACCTGCTCGACCAGGCCACCGGAGAGCCCATGCCGCGCTACGCTAGGGCCGGCAACGTCCACGATTTTACCCAGCTGGGTGAATACTGGGGCTTTGGCGACTTCATCAAGCGGGAAGAGCTCGAGAAGGACAAGAACTTGCTCAAGGACGGCACTGCTCTGTCCGTCAGGTGCAACGTCATGGTCCTGGATTTCCTGGCAGCCCCCACCATGCCGCCGCCACCGGACTGGCCACTGCACCTGCGTGACCTCCTGCATAGCGGGCAGGGCGCGGACGTGAGGTTCCTGGTCGGCGAGGAGACTTTCGCCGCGCACCGGTGCCTGCTGGCGGCGCGGTCGCCCGTATTCAAGGCGGAGCTCTACGGCCCAATGATGGAGGGCGCCACCCACAGCATACGGATCGACGGCATGAGAGCCGAGGTGTTCAACAACTTGCTGCATTTCGCATACACCGACTCGCTGCTGCAATCGGAGCACCAACACCAAGACGACGACGACGACGTGGTGGTCGCGATGGCCCAGCATCTCATGGAGGCTGCGGACAGGTATGCCATGGAGAGACTCAAGCTGCTCTGCGAGGACATGCTACGCAGGAAAATCAGCGTGGCGACGGCGGCGACCACTCTGGCCTTGGCTGAGCAGCATGGCTGCCACAGGCTAAAGGAGGCGTGCTTTGAGCTCATCCTCAGGTCTCCCACCACACTAGATCAGGTCATGACACCAGATGACTTGGATAATCTCTCCAAAAGCTGCCCTTCTCTTTTAAATGAGTTGACCTCCAAGCATGCCGCCCTTTATTCTAATCTTAACAATGAAAAGCCGGAGAAATCGCTTCCTTCATCAAATAGAAAAAGGAGAAGAGCACCGACACCAAGCTTAGGGGCGGCCACCGTTCGCCACACCCGCCGGCGCCCCGCTCCAACACCCAGCGCCAACCAGCTCCCTGCTCGCCGTCTTCTTGGTTGAGGAGGAGGAGGAGATCGATGAGGGGCACACGGCGGAAGAGGAGGACAAGGAGACGGCAGGCGCACACATCAACCAAATTTCAAGGAACCGGTCTCTGCCCCATCGCCCATGCATCAACGCGTCGCTTCTACAGTTCTACTGCTCTATCTTTTCTTGCCCCTCAACCTAAATTAGAGTGTGCACGCGCCTTGCCGCTCCGTTTTTCGGTCATGAGTTAAATCTTCTTTGTTTATTTTTTGTATGCAGTCGGTTGGGTTGTTGTGTGTAATCGTCAATTTATTTTATCTTACACAGCAGTGCCAATTAATCATGTTTAAACATCTTCGTAAGAATATATGCCGAGGAAGTTTCATAAATAATTGATGAGTGCGAGGTTTATTTTAGAATTTTTCCCAATATAATTGAGCTCGAATTCTTGCCCATTTCGTATTACATTGGGATGACGTGTAAGTGGGTATTCATGTTCGTCTGTGCCTTGTGTTTGTACGTGTCAAGCAGCTATACCTAACCACATTTCTAGCACTTTGGCTATTCTCCACATCTCTGATGTCCATGCATGTGATTCTATTCCAGCAAACGAGAACTTGATCGAGCCTTGTCTTTCTGCTAATTTTTAATCGCCCGCTCGCAAAAAATAGTTCAGCAGGCGTGAACACAACAGACGTAATAACAGTTTCAGCTACATTCTACATAAGCAAAACACATGAAAGATAGCCATGGACGCATCATCACATTGGATTAATAACACGCTCCTTCAGCCTACAGGCTGCCCTAAACCAAACGGCGCAGGTGGAGCCACTCATGGGCTGTTCTGAAAGACACACAAATTAAGTTATCACACGCACAGTCTGTGCACAAATTCAGTAACCACCGGACTATCAAGAAAGATTAACCACAGGATAGTTATGAAACAGCAACAGTTAACAAAAGGCTAGCTAGCGATGGCCACCCAAATGAGGACTCCATGGCCAAGGCTATGCGCCGTAGAGCAGCGCACAACCTCGACAACCAAGGTATTACGTCGCCACCCAAATCCTTTTTAGCCTTTTCCAAAACTACCATCGTTTCTAAGTTGAATAATGTGGGTGTTAGTCTGGGAAAGAATGAGAAAGATATTTCTATTTTGACAAACGCTTTGAAACATTTGGAATATGATCGATTAAAAGTTGTTCCACATGTTTCTAGCAAGTCCTTTGCCACCCATAATGAGGAGGAGGCGCTGCATGCCACATAAGATGCTCATCTCCTCTCTCATTTAGTAGGAGCGGTTTCGGATGTGGGTCTACATGAACCCGGGTTTAGTTCTTTGATAGAGCTTACGGCCTCTGGACGCAAATCAAAGCCGGCACGTTTAAAAAAAGATATTAAGTCCCATAAGAGGACGAAATTTACTAAATCTCCTATTGTTTCCCATGAATGGAATATTTTTTAATAGTAGAAGTCTTGGTGACTTGGCTAAACATTTATTCATTGCAGAGTGTAATAGGGAATACAATTTTGATTTTTTTTGGCTATCTCTGAAATGGGGAGACGTGAATTGTCAGTAAGTCTGCCTAACTATCTTTCTGGCGGGATAGACTTCACTTGGGTTTCACGACTGCCTAGAGGTTGTTCTGGGGACATCTTAGTTGGCGTAAACACAGGGACTATGGATGTGTTGGCTAGTTCAGATGGTAAGTTTCACGTTAAACTCCATATTCGCAACAAGGCCGACAACTTCACATGGACCCTTGTCGCCGTGTATGGGGCAGCCCAGGATGAGTTCAAGGCTAATTTTCTCCGTGAATTGGTTAATCTGGCAAAAGATAATACCTACCCCATTCTTATAGGATGGGATTTTAATTTGCTTCGATTCCCAAATAAGAAAAGGTTTGATAATCATTGGCCTTTCCTTTTCTACGCTATCATCGACCGTCTAGATCTGCGAGAGGTTTCCATGGTTGGAAGACAATTCACTTGGACGAACAGTCTTCCGGACCCGACATATGAGAAACTAGATCGCGTTTTAATGGATACCGACTAGGAATCTAAATTTTCTATGGTGTCTGTTCGTGCTCTACCTCGTATCGAGGCCATATCAGACCACACACCATCCTCCTAACTACTGATTTGCCACGACCACAACATAGACGCAAGTTCAAGTTCGAACTTGGTTGGTTGCATCGGGATGGCTTCCATGACATGGTCAAGGAGGTATGGCAGAACCTGGTGGCCGGGCTAACCTCAATACACAAATGGAATAATAAAATACATGCATTACGTAAATTCCTTGGTGGTTGGGCTAGGCATACCGTGGGTATCCTAAAAAAGGAGAACCTTCGTCTTTCAACTATCATTGATGAATTAGAAGCTTTGGAAGAGGTTAGACCTCTATCTGAGCATGAAATCAAGATCAAGAGTCAATCGAATGCTCAGATAGCTAGCATGCTGCGTGAAGAGGACTCAAATGGTACCAACATTCTAACTCTCAATTCATCCTAAAAGGTGATTCGAATACTAGATATTTCCATGGAGTCACCAATGGCAGACACCGGAAGAAAATAATTCATTCCCTACACCAGGATGAGGGCACGATTGAGGGGCATGAGCAACTTAAATCTTATATCACTAATTATTATAAAAATCTGTTTGGAGCCCCAAAGGAAGGGAACTTCTTGATGGATGAGTCCCGAACATATGACATTCCCGAGGTCTCTGAGAAGGAAAACTGCCTTCTAACAAACAAACAAACAAGTCTCCAATAATTGCACCTACACAAACAAACAAATACTTGCAACCAACGCGATAAAGGGGTTGTCAATCCCTTCACGGTTACTTGCAAGGATAAGATCTGATAGTAATAAATATAAAAAATAAGTAAAAATGCGAAATAAAGTAAGGGTAAATAAATTGCAGCAAGGTATTTTTATGTTTTTGATTTTATAGATCTGAAAATAATATGATAAAGATAGACCCGGAGGCCATACTTTTCACTAGAGAAAGAAAACATACGGTGGGTAAACAGATTACTGTTGAGCAATTGATAGAAAAGCGAATAATCATGACGATATCTAAAGCAATGATCATGTATATAGGCATCACGTCTGTGACAAGCAGACCGACTCCTGCCTGCATCTACTACTATTACTACACACATCGACCGCTATCCAGCATGCATCTAGTGTATTATGTTAAAATGAACAGAGTAACGCCTTAAGCCAGATGACATGATGTAGTGGGATAGATCCAATCAATATGAACAAACCCCATCTTTTTATCCTTAGTGGCAACAATACAAATACGTGTCATGTCCCTTTCTGTCACTGGGATTGAGCACCGCAAGATTGAACCCACTACAAAGCACCTCTTCCATTGTAAGAAAAATCAATCTGTTGGCCAAACCAAATCAATAGATCAGAGAGAAATACAAAACTATCTCAATTATGCATAAAAGAGTTCAGAGAAGACTCAAATAATATTTATAGATAATCTGATCATAAACCCACAATTCATCGGATCTCATCAAACGCACCGTAAAAGAAGATTACATCGAATAGATCTCCAAGAACATCGAGGAGAACATTGTACTGAAAATCAAAGAACTAGTAGAAAACAGGGCTTTGGTCCAGGCCAGAAAAGGGCATTAATCCCGGAACTCCTATGAACCAGGACCAATGGGTGCATCAGTCCCGGTTCATGAGGCCAGGGCGCCGGCTGGGCCTCGGGGGCCATTCGTCCCGGTTCATCTGACCCCTTTGGTCCCGGTTCCAGACACGAACCGGGACCAATGGGCCTCGCTCCTGGCGCAACACCTTTAGTCCCGGTTGGTGGCTAGAACCGGGACTAAAGAGATGCCTATATATACCCTCGCCCCTACCCGCTCACTCCTCTGTTTTTTGGCCGTGTGGGAGGTGTGCATGCGCTGCTCTCTTCTCACTTCTATGCATGCACATGAGGTGTTTGATGAAATGCCCGAGCCACACTTAAGCTTTCTCCTCTCCAAGCTCGACCTCCAAGCTCCATTTTCCTCAAGATTTGTCTAGGTTTGGCGGTCCGTCCCGTCCTGTCCCCGTCCTCACCGCCGTCGATCGCCCGCACCGATCTCGTCGCCGGCACCACCGTGGTGAGCCTCTTGTTCTTATCTTCTTTCTAAAAGAAAAAAAATTACTTGTATGATTTAGATAGATACTTGTATCATTTTCTTATTTTTATTATTGTTTGTTGTTATATAGTGCCATGGTTTTGGTAACCGCCCCCGTCGGCCCTCGTCCTGTCTATGATTCGGATGTGGTATATTATCTTTTATAACTATTTGTTTCATTTAGTATTTATGACAATTATGCCGACCAACGTGACATAGATGTTTTTATTTAGAATGTATGTGAACCGGAAATTCCAACCGACCCTCTTGTCGAGAGGTTAAATTTAGTTGAAAAATAAAACAATTACTTGAATTTTTTTTTGAAAAGAATTGAGGAGCAGAAGATGGAATTGGAGTTGCATGTTGCGGATGTCGTCGATGATCACAAGATCAAGATGGATGCAATGCGCTTGAAGATTAGAAAGATTAGAAAATATGCCATTCATACTGAGGCTTGGTATCATTATGCCGTTGGATCAATTGTTACCTTAGTTACGATTATGATCGCATTTGTTGTTGCATTGAAATGTTTTACATAGTTTCAATGTATGGTTTAATTAGATGCTCTAGAGAGCTGTATGTTGTTCAATGAGAACTATGTATGAACTTTATGTATTTATTTTTTCAGTAATAACATTTGATCACTACTGTACTTTGGTTTTAATGTGATGATGAACTTGCATTAATTTGGTCACTTCTCTATTCATGATGTTCTGTAATGGTTTTTGATACACTTAATTATATAATGCACGCAGATGAACCGGCAATGGATGTACGGTGACCGACGCACCTCCGAGTAAATTGAGGGCCTGCATAATTTTCTCGAAGTGGCTGAGGCAAATAAGCAGAATGGTTTTATGTATTGTCCATGCCCTATCTGTGGGAATACGAAGGATTACTCTGACTCAAAAACCCTTCACATCCACCTGCTTGAGAAGGGTTTCATGCCACACTATAATGTTTGGACCAACCATGGAGAAAGAGGGGTTATGATGGAAGACAACGAAGAAGAAGAGGATGATGACAACTATCCACCCCCCTGAATACGGTGATACTGCAACGGGGGAAGCTGAAGATCAAGAGGAACCAGACGATGTGCCTGATGATGATCTTCACTGGGTCATTGTTGATGCAAAAAGACAATGCCAAAATGAAAGGGATAAGTTGAAGTTCGATCGCATGTTAGAGGATCACAAAAAAGGGTTGTACCCAAATTGCGAAGATGACAACAGAAAGCTCAGCACCACACTGGAATTGCTGCAATGGAAGGCAGACAATGGTGTATCTGACAACGGATTTGGGAAGCTACTGAAAATAATGAAAAAGAAGCTTCCAAAGGATAACGAATTGTCCGACAGTATGTACGAAGCAAAGAAGGTTCTATGCCCTCTAGGATTGGAGGTGCAGAATATACATGCATGCCCTAATGACTGCTTCCTCTACCGCGGTGCGTACGAGGATTTGAACGCATGCCCGGTATGTGGTGCATTGCGGTATAAGATCAGACGAGATGACCCTGGTGATGTTGAGGGCGAGCGCCCTAAGAAGAGGGTTTCTGCCAAGGTGATGTGGTATGCTCCTATAATACCACTGTTGAAACATTTGTTCAGAAACAAAGAGCATGCCAAATTGATGTGATGGCACAAAGAGGACCGTAAGAAAGACGGGAAGTTGAGAGCACCCGCTGACGGGTCGCAATGGAGAAAAATCGAGAGAAGGTGGGGGGACTTTGCAGGTGACGCAAGGAACGTATGGTTTGGTTTAAGCGCAGATGGCATTAATCCTTTTGGGGAGCAGAGTAGCAATCATAGCACCTGGCCCGTGACTCTATGTATGTATAACCTTCCTCCTTGGTTGTGCATGAAGCGGAAGTTCATTATTATGCCAGTGCTCATCCAAGGCCCTAAGCAACCCGGCAACGACATTGATGTGTACGTAAGGCCATTAGTTGAAGAACTTTTACAGCTGTGGAATGGAAAATGTGTACGTGTGTGGGATGAGCACAACCAGGAGGAATTTGACCTACATGCGTTGCTGTTTGTAACCATCAATGATTGGCCTGCTCTCAGTAACCTTTCAGGACAGACAAATAAGGGATACCACGCATGCACGCACTGTTTAGATGACACCGAAAGTATATATTTGGATAAATGCAGGAAGAATATGTACTTGGGGCATCGTCGATTTCTTTCGACCAACCATCAATGTCGAAAGAAAGGCAAGCATTTCAAAAATGAGGCAGATCAAGTAACTTAAATCCTCATGGTATAAGTGGTTCGTCGGCGCACCCGGTTTGGAGGAGACTATGGAGTCTGAAGGTTCCTAGTAAAATTAAAATTTTCCTATGGAGATGTTTACATGATGCAATCCCTTGTTACTGCGTTCTTGCAAACAGACATATATCCAGCTCTGCTCAGTGTCCGATCTGTTCTGCGTATGCGGAGGATATAGCACATATGGCTTTCAAATGCAATCGAGCACAGGACGTGTGGAAGGGACTTGGTCTACAGGAATTAATAGCTACAGTAGCTGTACCTGGTCGTTCGGGAGCAGAAATTGTTGAATTATGCTTTGTGACCCAGAACACAACAAGCAATACATGAGTACTGTTGGACTAGCAGAGATGGTTGCAGTGACTAGCTGGTTCCTTTGGTGGCAGCGAAGATTAATCGTTCGGTAGGAGGAGGTCCAATCACCGGAACGATCCTGTCAATCAATCAGGGCTCTTGCTCTGAACTTTGCGCGCGCCGCCAGCAAGCCGTCTACGACCCCTTGACTAAACTGCTGGAAGAGACCCGTGGCGGGTCAGCTGGCGCTGAATATTGATGCGGCCTTCTCGTCGGATGACAACACATGTGCGTGTGGTGCAATCATTCGGGATAGTAGCGGCCTGTTCGTAGCGGCTGCCACAGCAAGGCTTGAGCACGTAGCGGATGTGGAGTCGGCTGAAGCGACAGCTCTTGTTGAGGGCCTGAAACTAGCCAATACAGTTGGCTGCAGCTCAATATTGATCCAAATGGACAATCTAACCGTGGTGGAAGCTCTCCAACAGAATTCTGGGCATTCGATGTTAGCAGCTCTGATACTTGATGAACGCAGATCACTACTACATGATTTCGGAAAGGTCTTGCTAGAGCATTGTAATCGCGAATCGAACATGGTAGCTCATGAGCTAGCTCAGTTTGGACGTGTTGATCCACCAAATATGTGGTTGGACTCACCTCCCATCTTTATTTCTGAACTTCCCGCGGATGATGTAAGCGTTATTTAATTTTAATAAAACTAGCCATGAAGGCCTTTCCCTCAAAAAAAAAAAAAAAACTCTGCTGCAACATCCATAGCTCGTAACACACGGAGGAGCCTGCACAACAGGCCCTAGCACTCTTGGTGCAAAGGCACCCAAGGCGGCCGCGGGCGCCACCCATGGTGCCTTCTTCGATCGGCGTCTTCATCCATCTACACCAACACGTACATGTACCGCACGCGGGGGACGCAGGGGAAGAGAGCCGGGAGCGGCAACAAAGCGCGCCCCAGGTGAATCGTCGGCGATTACACGCGCTGATGGACAGAGGCCGCGGGTGCCCCGCCAAGGAGGACCATGCGCTCGAATGACGCCGGCGACCGCTGCGCCATAACCGTACCGCGACCACGTCCGTCGGCAAGCCTGGCGGAGCCTTCTTCCGGACACGCTGCCACACCCTACATCAACACGAGCATCCCAAGCGAGGAGACACCCAGGTGGAGATGCACCCACATCTGCGGCGTCGAGGAGCGATGACGACGACACACACACACACGACTAGGAGGCGGCGAGCACCGGCGCCGAGGAGAGCCCTGCCGTGGGTACAAGCGTACTCGGGGTGCACGGCCGCGGATGACGCGCCGGCGGTCACAGCGCCCTGCACGTACCACGGCGACGACGGACACGCGCCGGAGAACGAACCGGCGAAGCTTCCTTGTCTCTGCACCAACGCTTGCATCCTGAAGTAGCCGGCGGTGCCTTCTCCCATCTACATTGACGCCATAGACATACCACGACGACGCCGGAGGGCTAGCTGGCGGTGCCTTTTTCCATCTGCACCAACACACTACATCGACACCCATCCGAGAGCGGCGACGCAGAGAGCGCCTTAGATGGAGCGTCCACACACGTGCCCAAAGGTGGCCACGCATGGCGCGCCGACTACCAGCGTGTACGTCCAACCAGTGAAACAACAAAGGCATCCATCATCATGTGAAAAGTGAAGCGGTGTGCTGAAGTCACATCGTCCATCTTCTTCGGTGGCATGCCTGCATAATTCATCTTCCATCTATCTCTCTTATTTCAGGGCATCGAGCGAGTGGGCCATGCGAATCGCAACGGAGGAAAGATCGGAGCTGGCCCCGTGCAACTGGTTGCTAGCTCTGCCAAATACGAAGATCTTCAAGCAACGCCTCGCCACCATGCGGCGACACTCAAGTCTACTCCAACTTCTACATCAACACACTTCCCCAACCTTGTCCAAGCTCCGACGAGGCGAAGCCACTTCACCGACATGTCTATCTTGCCGGGCACTGACGAGACGAAGGCAAGCCACCATGTCCGACAACGATGAGGCGGACACAACCAGGCCGGGTACCGACGAGGCGAAGGCCGCCCATCTGTCTGAGCTGACGAGGCCAGACACCTTCTTCATCGTACATCGATAAGCCAGAGTGATACGGCCCAGCATCGCCGGAGCGAAGGACCTACCGCTCCACCCTTCTATTCAGCCACATCATCACCATCGTCTACACCGAGCACTTGGAGAAGACGAGACTTGAAGACGACGACCATTGCTGCAACATAATCAGAGGTGGTTCGCGACTTCGACTCGCGGATGTAATTAAGCGGGAGCCTTCCGAGGCCCCGTTAACCAAAACTTCACAATCGCCCAAGTAATATCAGCTGCGCTAGCAGGCCAAGGAGCGCTTATGTAAAGGGATCATGTAATTTGTTTCTCCGATGCGAGATTAATAAAGTACAAGTTTCCTATGATTTATTTGTGTACTTATGTACACTGGCACACCCGCAATATTTATTTCCCCTGGAGCGTAGAGAGACAATAACATGATAATCATTTGTTGATTTTTATTATTTCTCGTGTCAAAGAGGTTGTATTTAGTTGAATAGCCTTGAATTGTGGTGGGGCACGGGTAAGTTATTCAGATAAAAAAACAATGCATGTGTTTCTCTTTCTTCATTCCAAGAGCAGGTTCAGTTTCCAATACTATATGGCATGCATCCTGTCAGTTAAACCCTGATTGTGGCCGCGATCTGTTCACGCCCACCTCGTGAACATAGGATGGCATGTTCGATGCGAGCGGGGCCGTAGCGTGCTGATCAGCCAAGTTTGTTAACTCAAACAGAATAAGAGGCAACGATAAACAGAAAAGCAGTAACGTTTTGCGCTGCGCAATACATCTTGCCCACCTTAGTTCAGAGAGAGAGAGAGAGAGAGAGAGAGAGAGAGAGAGAGAGAGAGCGCACGAGAGTTTGAGCTGCGGTGGCCGCCGCCCGACACATCCTAGATTATTCCTTGTTCGGCCAAAAATATTGCTCGCTGCATCTCAAATGTAAGTCCTATTTTTTCTGTCTCAAGCACATCTGTTTCGGTACACCCCCTTATAAACATCAACTAGACAGAAGGAGTGCAGACAAAGATCAAACTGACATCCTTGTCGTCATGAAGAACCATGCATATATAAATTCGTCACCACTCACCAGTAAATGACGATCATATTTACATGTACACACTCATACCTCGTCGGGACCAAGAACGACGAAGCTGGCCGAAAGAGCAGACCTCTCGATCGAACCTATTATTCTCCTAGTGCAAACACGTAGCACGAAGACGACGCCGATTGACACCAGACGCGCCTCAGTTCATGATATACCATGACTAGCTACGAAAGCCGGGCATGCATGCATGCATGCACGGACTACGTACATAACCACGTAATCGATCGACCAACCGATTACGGCGGACCCATAGTATTGTACGGCCCCTGGCCCTCGTGACCATGACCGGGGCCGGTGCTATGACCGGGAGTCGTCTCCTTATCCATGGCCTCAACCGCAGGGAAGCTACTGCCGCCGCCGCTTCCCGCGGAGAGCGTCCCGCTCGGAACCGTGGTTGCCGTTGCAACCCTCCCGCAGTGAACTACCCTCGGCATGGTGATGGAGTGCGCGACCAGGAGGAGGGCGATGGCCATGGCGGCAAAGGTCGAAGAAGACGATGATTTGTTGGCCATATCGAACTTGGCAACAAGACTAGTCGCTACTAGGTTCTTGGTCTCTGCGTGACTCGAGTGTTGAGAGGGTGGAGGCGTTCATTCGGCACCTTATATAGCCGTCTAGTGAAGTGGAGATTACGGAAGCATATTAGTTTTTGTTAGTGACGATGCAAAAGTGTTAGCACATGCATGCAAGCACACGATGCTTCTTTTCATGAGACGATAAACATATACAACTCAATCAGATGCTCCACCTTATTTAACAATGTGATGGTCCAGTATTCTTGGCGCCAGTATTAGGAACCACAAGCGCGAAACGGTAAAAAAGATGTGCCTATCTGATAAATCGTGGAGACAGCACAATATACTGTCACAAAGAATGCCGCATAGATGTGATAATATTCTGTCCAAGGTTTCCCTCAGATCGGTGGTGTCACTTCTACCTTACCCTCTCTTTCGAATCCTGTACTCCCACGTCACCGATGTTTATCATCGTAATTAGTTTTCGTTTCATGCCTCCGGATTCGTTACGGAACGACCCTTTAATAGAAAAAAATATCACGAGAAACAAGCCTTTAACAATACTAACAATGGGCGACTAGCGACACATCTCGAGAGGCGATAAGGTGCCGCGCACCGCGCCCTCGCCATCTCCCTCCACTATCCCCATGTCGAATCCCGAGAGCTACAATCCCCCTTGCACTTCAATCCATGGCGAGCAACTGGCGTGCGGTGAGGGTCCCTCCTGTGGTGGCGCCGCCGGCTCCCAGTCCGATGCCGGTGGTGGAATGTCTCTCCCTAGAGGTGAATCGGGAGATGGAGACATTTGGATGGATCTGGACATGATTCTAATTCTACCTCCCTCTGAGTTGGTTAAATAAATTTGTTAAATAATCTACATTGCTTATGTACAAATAATTGTTATTAAACCCTTAATAAACTTGTTTATATATAATTGACAGCTTATTTCCTTTCTTCAAGAGATACACGGAAGATAGTAGACAGTACCTACTACAGTTATGACTCAAAGCTAACTTGAGAGGGGAAGATTTCTCTTGCCACCTTTGTTAGCGATGTTCTGACTTTTAAGATAATCTTTGGAGCTGGCCAAAATTATAGTGGATATGTGCCACTAGTCCACGAGTTGAGCGATCGTAACATTCGTGCAAATACCATGATAATTTTTTTACTATTGTGTCACTAATCCATCTTTTTCGTACATTCTTCTTAAGTAAACTACATAGCTAACTATGTTATACTATTATGTTCTTCAACAGAAGCTCCCAAATGATGTTGTGCCTCCTCTTATGTATGTCGAAAGTCAGATGAAATTGTTTGCGTACGACCATGGACAGAGAGTTTCGAATTTCCATACTCGACTTCTCAAACAGACGGAGGCCTCAAATCAAAGTATCGAGAAAAATAGTGACTAAGCCAAGGCCACATATTGGAGACTGGTGGATCTAAATGCTCCATAATGGAGAGGGAGGGTTTTTTCTATTTTATACTATTTGACCTAAGAGAGAGGAGTAGGTCTTAGTACTTGTCATGTGCTAGGAATTTATTTACCAAAATAATAACAATTAGCTAGTAGTGGTTAACTTATGATGATCATTATGGTGAGACATTGTGATATCACTACGATGATGATGAGTTGTATATCACTACGATGATGATGAGTTGTTATATCATTGCTACTGTATAAAAATTTATATACGAGTGTATAAATACAGTATAAATATGCTGAAATGAAATACGTAGGAATAGTAGTGGCGCGGGTTAATACCCAGCGCTGCTGCTATATAGCAGTAGCATGCGTCCTACCCCACGTGACTGCTAAGAAATGTAGTAGCAGCGTGCTAGCAGTAGCGAGGGTCCCCGTGCTACTGCTATGTCTTTACCCCGCGCTACTACTAGAGTTTTCCCTTGTAGTGCATCATCATCGTTTCATCGTGTGCCTCCTTGTCGGACGACTCAATGTAGTACTTGTCTATGTACTCCATGTCCGAATGCATTGTTTCAAGAACGGACAAAAAAAATAGCACGTGCATTTCACCAAACACTTGCCGGGCGTGATGACTCCCATAGGGGAGGATGGTACCTGCGCGGCGTCGGACGATAGGTGTGGACCGGCGGCGGAGGGCAAGCAACACGGAGACCAGGTGCAACGGTGGAGGTCACGGATTTCTAGGAAGGGCTTGGTGGGAGGCTAGGGTGGTAGAATGGCGGAGTCGGCGAGAAGAAAGCCGATGCAGAGAAAGAGGGAAGGATGGAGATGCAGGGTACGGACGGGGTTTTGGGTTGGCCAGGGGTGTCGATGTCCGACGTGGCTAGTGTCCAGACTCCCGCAAAGCCCCTCTAATTTTTTTGGTTTTCGTGAAAATGGACGTCCACACTGATCCCTGGATCGGTGTGGGACGCTACTGGATGGCAAACTACGCCCGGTCTGTTCGGACCGGATGCTTGCCGGCGTTTCGAAGAAACGCTTTGGAGATGCTCTTACCTTACATTTAGGGATAGATAGAATACTTCTGCCTTGGCATACCCCTCTAAACACATCAACTACACAGAAGGAGTGCAGACAATGACACAGAGTATCTACTCCCGAGCTCAATTGCTTCCTTATGAACAGTAAACTGAAAAATTAGTAATTTTTTTAAAAAAACTTCTAAATTTTGAAGGTGCAAACTTTGACAAATGTTTCGTATGCTTGCAAAAAATTATCATAAAATGACATTCCTAGATGTCATGGCAAAAAAAAAAAATCGATGCTCCAAAAATGCTATTTTCGAAAGTATTTTAAAGTTTCTTTTTTTGCCGTGACTTCCATGAATGTTATTTCGGGATGAAATTTCCAAGCGCTACTATAATAATAAATGATATATCATTATTTCTATGGGTTTTCTATGTTAACGTGCCATGCTACTTGGTCTTGAATACAAGGAGGATTTTCAGAGAAAGAACTTATGCCAATTTTCGTATCCTATATAGCTTCTCATTGATACATGGATGAAACAGAATCACTTTTTAATGATGGTATGCCTAACCTAAATTTCAAGACCGTGCAGGTGCACGGGTTGATGACTAGTAAATAAAAATTGATGATCCAAAAATGATATTTTCGAAAGTATTTTAGAGTTTTCTTTTTTTGCCATGACTTCCATGAATGTTATTTCCGGATGAAATTTCCAAGTGCTGAGAAAATTTGTCAAAGTTTGGACCAAAAACAGTTCAGATTTATTTGATTTTTTTTGGAATTTACTGTTCATCCTGAGGTCAAATGAGCTCGGGAGTAGAAGGGTACTTCCGAGCAGACAACGATCAAACTGACATCCATGTCGTCATGAACAACCATGCATATATAAATTCGTCCACTCACCAGTAAGTGACGGTCATACATACATGCAGGCAAACACGCAATACCTGTACACACTCACACCTCGTCCAAACCAAGAACGACGAAGCAGCTGGCCGAAACAGCAGACCTCTCGAACCTATTATTCTCGCGTAGCATGAAGACGTCGCCAATCGACACGGGCCGCCTCTGTTCATAATATACCATAACTAGCTACGAAAGCCGGGCATGCATGCACATACTACGTACGTAGCCACGTAATCGACCGACCGATTACGGCAGATCCGTAGCATTGTATGGCCCCTGGCCCTGGTGACCATGACCGGGGCCGGTGCTATGGCCGGGAGTAGTCTCCTTGTCAATGGGCTCAACGGCAGGGAAGCTGCCGCCATCGCTTCCCCTGGAGACCCTCCCAGGAGCCGCGGTTGCCGCTGCACCCCTCGCGCCGTGAACCACCTCCGGCATGGAGATGAAGTGCGCAGCCAGGAGGAGGATGATGGCCATGGCGGCAAAGGTTGGAGCAGATGATGATTTGTCGGCCATACTGAAAGCCACGCTTCTTGGCAAGACTAGTCGCTAATAGCTAGGTTATTGGCCTGCGAGTTGAGTGTTGAGGGGGTGGAGACGTTCATTCGGCGCCTTATATAGCCATCTGGTGAAGGGGTGATTACGGAAGCTTATTAGTTTTTGTTAGTGACGATGCAAAAGTACTAGCACATGCATGCAAGCACACGATGCTTCTTTTCGTGAGACGATAAACATATACAACTCAATCAGATCCTCCATCTTTTCTAATAAAGTGATGGCCCGGCATTCTTGGCGCCAGTGTTAGAAACCACAAGCTCGAAATGGTAAAAAAGACGTGCCTATCCGATAAATCGTGGAGACAGCACATTATACTGTCACAAAGAATGCCGCATAGATGTGGTAATATTCTGTCCAAGGTTTCCCTTAGATAGGTGTGGTGTCATTTCTACCTAACTTTCTCTTTCGAATCCTGAACTCCCACTTGGACGTTGTTTATCATCGTAATTAGATTTCATGGTTGATTTAGAATGTGAAGCCATGCCTCCGAGTCTTACTTTAAGGAACTCCCAGATGTCACACTCTCGTCTGCCCAAGAATCACTTGACCATTAATTCACGACCGAATCTTACTTTAAGAACAACATGTCTATTTTGTTTTTTATTTTTGGTACTTTATTTACATGGCAAATGGATCCCAAGGTTTTACATAAGTTCTCATCATAATTTCAAGTGATTTACACCATTTTATCATTTTATCCCTACAACATCACTAAGCCATACTACTAAAATGTACTCGGGTGACAAGGATATGGTATTACCAACTACTCCACCAACTATTCATGGTTGCCTTAGAGCATCTTCAACAGCCGTGCAATGCGCGGCGCGCTAAAAAAGTGTTTACAACATAGGAATCGTGAGTTTTTGCTCGCCGCGGTGCGCTGGCTCCAGCGATCGCTGCAAAATATAGCGCGCCCGAGCCGCTCCAGCAGGTGCTGCAAAAAAAGCGGTGCGCATGCTCATATAAAACATTGTATGCACTCCAAACAAATAAAAAACCATAGGCATAGATAAATAAAATAGATAAAAAATGATAACGGTGGAGGTCGCGGATTTCTAGGAAGGGCTTGGTGGGCGGCTAGGGTGGTAGAATGGCTGAGTCAGCGAGAAGAAAGCCGATGCAGAGAAAGAGGGAAGGCTGGAGATGCAGGGTACGGGCGAGGTTTTGGGTTGGCCGGGGGTGTCGGTGTCCGACGTGGCTGGTATCCGAACTCCCGCGAAGCCCCTCTATTTATTTCGGTTTGCGTAAAAATGGATGTCCACACTGATCCCTGAATCGGTGTGGGACGCTATTGGATGGCAAACTACGCCCGGACTGTTTGTACCAGATGCTTGCCGGCGGTTCGAGGATCCGCTTTGGTGATGCCCATAGCTTACATTTAGGGATAGATAGAATACTTCTGCCTTAGCATACCCCTCTAAACACATCAACTACACAGAAGGAGTGCAGACAATGACACGGAGTATATACTCCCGAGCTCAAATGCTCCCTTACAAACAGTAAAATTAGAAATAAAATAAAAAAACATCTGAATTTTTTAGGTGCAAACTTTGACAAATGTTTCGTATGCTTGCAAAAATTTATCATAAAATGACATTCCTAGATGTTATGTCGAAAAATAATAAAAATCGATGCTTCAAAAATGCTATTTTCAAAAGTATTTTAGAGTTTCTTTTTTTGCCATGACTTCCATGAATGTTATTTCGGGATGAAATTACCAAGCGCTGAGAAAATTTGTTAAAGTTTGGACCAAAAACATTTCAGATATATTTGAATATTTTTTGGAATTTATTGTTCATCCCGAGGTCAAATGAGCTCGGGAGTAGAAGGGTACTTCCGTGCAGACAACGATCAAACTGGCAAACGTGTCGTCATGAACAACCATGCATATATAAATTCGTCCACTCACCAGCAAACACGCAATATCTTTACACACTCACACCTCGTCCAGACCAAGAACGACGAAGCAGCTGACCGAAAGAGCCGACCTCTCGAACCTATTATTCTCACTAGCACGAAGACGACGCCAATCGACACGTGACGCCTCTGTTCATAATATACCATAACTAGCGCTACGAAAAGTCGGGCATGCATGCATGCACATACTACGTACGTACTCCCTCCGTTTCAAATTACTCTTCGTGGTACTAAAACCATGACGAGTAATTTGGAACGGAGGGAGTAGCCACGTAATCGACCGACCGATTATGGCAGACCCGTAGCATTGTACGGCTCCTGGCCCTGGTGACCATGACCGGGGCCGGTGCTATGGCCGGGAGTAGTCTCCTTGTCAATGGGCTCAACGGCAGGGAAGCTGCCGCCATCGCTTCCCCCGGAGACCCTCCCAGGAGCCGCGGTTGCCGCTGCGCCCCTCGCGCCGTGAACCACCTCCGGCATGGAGATGAAGTGCGCAGCCAGGAGGAGGGTGATGGCCATGGCGGCAAAGGTTGGAGCAGATGATGATTTGTCGGCCATACTGAAAGCCACCCTTCTTGGCAAGACTAGTCGCTACTAGTAGGTTATTGGCCTGTGAGTTGAGTGTTGAGGTGGTGGAGACGTCCATTCGGCGCCTTATATAGCCGTCTGGTGAAGTGATGATTACGGAAGCATATTAGTTTTTGTTAGTGACGATGCAAAAGTGTTAGCACATGCATGCAAGCACACGATGCTTCTTTTCATGAGATGATAAACATATACAACTCAATCAGATGTTCCATCTTTTTTAATAAAGTGATGGCCTGGCATTCTTGGTGCCATTATTAGAAACCACAAGCTTGAAACGGTAAAAAAGACGTGCCTATCCGATAAATCGTGGAGACCGCACAATATACTGTCACAAAAAATGCCGCATAGATGTGGTAATATTCTGTCCAAGGTTTCCCTCAGATCGATCGGTGGTGTCACTTCTAACTAACTAGGGGTGGATTAACGAGCTGCTCGGCTCGTTAAGCTCATGCTCCTTACGCTAGTGCTCATTAAGGCTTGTCTCGTTAAGGTCGTTAAGCTTAACGAGCAAAAAATCATCCTTGGCTCGCTCATTAAAAGCTCGTTAAGCTCACGAGCGCTCGTTAACAGACTACAATGTGTTATGGTCTATGGAACAAGAGTGTGCCTGTAAATTTTACGAAGGAATATGGTGACAATAAGAGGAGGTGTGTTAGTTTGTTGCCTTCTATGGGTTGGATTGAGTTGATTATATTGAATAGATGGGTTGACGTGGCACAAAAATGTGTTTACGTAAGTAGAAATATCTGTTGTGTTGTACTAACGAGCTTAACGAGCTAACCATGAAACTGGTTAGCTTGTTCATTAAGCTTGTTAAGTTTAACGAGCTAAAATCAATGCTTGGCTCTGTTCATTAAGAAGTGAGCTACAAGCTTAACGAGCCGAACTACCAAGTGCTCATTAATCTCGCGAGCTTGGAGCTTTTGGTCCAGCCCTATACCTAACCCTCTCTTTCGAATCCAGTACTCCCACTTCACCGATGTTTTTACTCCTCTAACTGGTTATAGGGCATCGGTTAGAAATGCCCTAAGTCGCTACTAGAAGTTCTTGATCAGTGTTGACGCGGTAGAGGCATCCATTCGTTGCCTTATATAGCCACCTGGTGAAGTGGTGATTACATTTTGGTGTTGGTGACGCAAAAGTGTTGGCACATGCATGCAAGGACACGATGCTTCTTTTCATGAGACGATAAATATATAAAACTCAATCAGATGTTCCATCTTATTTAACAAAGTGATGGTCCTATATTCATGGAAGCAGTATTAGAAACCACAAGAGTGAAACGGAAAAAGGTGCCTATCTTGTGGAGACAGCACAATATACTGTCACAAAGAATGTCGCATAGATGTGGCAATATTCTGTCCAAGGTTTCCCTCAGATCGATCGGTGTTGTCACTTGTACCTAACCCTCTCTTTCGAACCTTGTACTCCCACTTGGACGTTCTTTATCATCGTAATAAGATTTCATGGTTGCTTTAGAATGTAAAGCCAACAAGCCATGCCAGTGGAATCGTTAAGGAACTCCCAGATGTCACACTCTCGTCTGTCCATGAATCACTTGACCATTAATTCTCGACCGAATCTTACTTTAAGAACAACAACTCTGTTTTGTTTTTTGTTTCTCTCTACTTTATTTACGTGGAAAATGGATCTCAAGGTTTTACATAAGTTCTCATCATAATTTCAAGTGATCCACACCATTTTATCATTTTATCCCTACAACATCACTAAGCCATACTACATTACTTAATTATACCTAAAATGCACAAGCTAGGGTGACAAGGATGTGCTATTACCAACTACTCCACCAACTATTCATGGTCTAGGCGCACCAAGACCCCCCTAAAAGAAATAAGATCATATTCCGAAGAGATAAGATCAAGAACCCTAAAAAAGAAGATAGCGATGGGTGGGGCCCCTTTCACCAACAACCCTAGGGGCTTGGAGGGCAAGCCACCAGCCCCAACACAAAACCCCCCCAAACACTCCCAAACACCAAAACCCCCAAAAACACACAAAACACGTAACCACCACCAACCCCACCCAACAACGAACCAAACCACCCCCCACAACCCCCCACCACCCACCCCCACAAACCCCCACCCACCCAACACCACCAAAACACTCCCCACACCCCCACTCACAAACTCCACCACAAACCCCCAGCCCCACCCCCCCCCCCCCCCCCCCCCACAACAATGCCTATATAAAGTTGGGGAGGCGCAGGCGACATCATCCCTTCCACCCCTTGGTGCCTCTCCCTCTCGTTACTCCTCCTCCTCCGCGTAGCTCTTGGCGAAGCCCTACTGGTGTTCCGCTGCCACCACCACCACCACGTCGTCGTGCTGGCCTAGATCTCAAATACCTCTCCACCATCTCTTGTTGGATCAATAAGGCGAAGACGTCACCGAGACTTACGTGTGCACATCTCAGAGGTGCCGTCCGTTCGGCGCTGGATCGAATTGGATCTCGAAGGGAGTACGACTACGCCAACCATGATCTATAGATCGTTAACGCCTTCGTTCTACAAGGGTATGTAGACAACTCTCCCTCTCGTTGCTAGCATCTACATAGATTAGATCTTGAGTGTTTCGTAGGAAAAAAATTGTTTTCCATGCAACGTTCCCCATGACCCCGGGCCTCACCGGTTTTTTCTCCGGTGATCCTTCACCACCGTCGTGCTGCCGCCCCCACCACCGCCGTGCTACCTCCCCCACCCCACCCTAAGATAGATGATGGGGTAGCCTGCCCAACGAGCTTCTTCCTCCCCTCCGTCGAGGTTTCTTCCTCCCCTCTGGCTGTTTCTTCCTTCAACCAAAATCGACTGACCCAAATTCAAAATTCAGGTGATTGACATGTAGCTATTGTGTTTCTCATTTTGTCCCTACAACATCACTAAGCCATACTACATTACTTAATTTGTACCTAAAATTTACTAGCTAGGGTGACAAGGATATGATATTACCAACTACTCCACCAACTATTCTTGGTTGCCTTAGACTATAGATCCGTGCCTCCGAAATCATTAAGGGCTCCTAATTAAACACTACCGCGTGCCAATCTCAATTGTAGTTTGAACGAGTGATATAAGACACTAAGTTAAATAAAGGTGATACTTATTTTGCAGAACATCAAGCACATACGTACGCTGCCACCAGCCCACCACCCACACAGTGGCAATTGAAGACATATCTCACTGAGCTTCAAGATTAGTGATGTCAACTATCAATGGGAGCATCCAGTACCACTGCAAGTACCACATGGTTTGGAACGCATGCAGGGTTCATCTTCATCACCACAAAATACTTAAATTCCAGTTTACATATTCAAAAGACACACAGAGTTCATCTTCATCATCACACAGTTATCTGCCCAATAAGGATTAGGCGCCCAAGAAGCTAGCAAAATTTGAATGTAGTCGCTTGATATGTGTTAAGGTCGCTCTTTTCGATCTAGTTCATCCATCGAGTCACTATAGTTGCTTGTCGGAACGGACACATAGTTCATCTTCGGCTGCTAACTCCCTGTTTCAAGTTTCAACAACTGTCACGTAAGTACATGGCATGTCTCCCCCGATCTCAGCCAAGGAAGTGTGGGTTGGGCTCATCTTTCTCCTGGGGCCTGGCCCTTGGCGCCCCCCTCTTCTCATCAATCAAAGGTACAAAATATAAAATTCATAAAAAGTAGAAGTCATTTGCTTTAATCCAAAGCATAAAGAAAGACATGTGTAGTCTTTCTAACAAGAACTTTTGTATATCTAAAAAATAAAGCGCTTCTCTGAACCTGCCTTCCTCAGTAGTAGACATATTTGTCTTGTTGCTCTGACATGTAGCATAGCCGCTAACAACATGTCCTGTGCATGGTAGGGTGACAACCCAAAAAAAAATACTAAACGATTGCCACAAACGCCACACCATCTACAACGCCGCAAGGTTTGTGATTGAGGAAAAATCATCGGTGCTGGTTTTTTCCTTTAGCCCTGGTGCAATTATTTTACATCTCGAGTTCTCGATCGAGCTCCCCCTTGACGCTTGTCCATGTCAAATCTTTGCAAGATCTGAACGTCTCAGATTAGTAAACATGCGTGAGGCGTGCACCATGCATCTAGGGAGGCGCCCAAGAAGCTAGACAAATGAGGAGTTTGGTAAAGAAGCTTGGTGGGGCAAAAATTAAAGGAGGGTGGTACAGACTTCATCATCCCTGGGAAAGTGGTAAGTGTTGGGCGCTGCAGGGGCTTTGAAAGTTCGTGGAAACGCGGGAAGCACGCGACCATGTTGGGCTCGTTATGCTGTGTTTATACTCTTGGACTGGATTGCTAATCTGGCTAGAAGTTCAGTTTGTGCCATGTCCTTTTTCTTGGGAATTCCCTAACGAACACACGTTGCGTCAAGATGTCGACGTTTCTCAACTAGCGATCGCAGTGGGCCGACCCATGTTAGCTGTTTAGCGTGTACTCAGATCCTGGTTTTGAGAACGTTCAAACTCTGGGTTTTTTGGGTATTAGGAACCTTCTAGAAGGTTCCTGAACGATTTTGTCTGGTTTCCCGTTGTTGTTTTTGTTTTTGTTTTTTTACTTTTTACCTTTTTTTGATTATTTGTTCTTTTTTCTTTTATATCTCCTTTTTCTTTTCACTTTTTGGTTTCTTCTTTCTTTTCTTTTTTCGTATTTTTTTTTCAAGTTGATTTCCCTTTTAATATATCTTTTTCTAAATTTTCAAATTTTGTTCAGATTTTCAAAAAATGTTCCTCCTTTAAAATTTTGTTCATATATACCAAAAAAATATTCTCGTACCAAAAAATGTACAGGCATTTAAAAAGCTGTTCTTGTCTTTAAATTTTGTTCACAAGTTGAAAAATGTTCAGGAATTCCAAAGTATGTTTCTTTTTTTTGTTGTTCACAAGTTGAAAAATGTTCAGGTATGTTTGTGGTTTTAAATTTTGGTCAGAAATTAAAAAATATTCGAATTTTAGGAAATGTTCAATAATTTCCAAAAATGTTCATGTTTTTTTTTTTGGAATTTCATGAAATGTTCCATTATTTTGTGATTACAAATTTGGGTCAGAGCGTAAAAAAATGTTCGCATTTCAGAAAATGCTCAAGAATTTTAAAAAATGTTGATGATTTCTAATTGTTCCATTTTAAAGTTTTTTTCATAAATTCACAAAATGTCTGTGGTTTCAAATTTTTGTTCCAATTATCATGAAATGTTTCCACTTTTCAGATTTTTTTGTTGAAAAAATCAAAAAATGTTCACGGTTTCAACATTTGTTCAGAATTTCATAATTTGTTCACAAATTCAAAATAAGTTTATGTTTTTAAGAAAACAATATTTTTGTTCCATTTTTTTTTGCTTTTTTAATTTTTGTTCACATATTCAAAAAATGTTCCTGTCTCCGGTCTTTTTTCTTCAGGAATTCAATAAATGTTGGTACTTTTTGAAAATATACACTAAAGAACGTTCAACCCAGTAACTAATTCAGATTCGCTACAATAGCTACTTTCAGTTTGGTACAGTATATACCATTCTGGTTCCACATTTATGGTTAGTTCTTTAAGGGATGCACTGCTTTATTAACAGCAGTACTCGTTAGCCCGAGTGGCTAGTAGTGCGTGATAGTAAGCACTTGGTCTCCGGTTAGATTCCTGGGTCGCGCGCGTTTCCTTTTTCGTGCTATATTTTTCGTCCCGCGGTAGAACTCGATGGGCCGGCCCAGTCAGGTCTCTCTCTGTGCGTCAGGCCGCCAATTTGACGCAAAGCGCGTCAAATAGGGGCTCCCTTTTTCTTGGGCCCGAGGTTGGGTGTGTACGTAGCAGGCTGGGCTTCTATCCACACCAAACAAACGAAAAGGCATGGAAAAAAAAGGGCATGAAGACACACCACAACTTATGCAGCACCGTTCTTAGAAGAAAAAAACGTGCTGCAGTATCAGCTAGCGTACACTGCACTATGAGCCATCGCTACGACCACGGAATAGCTAGCAACCAGCTGGTCCAATACTCAGTCATGTGCACTTGTTTAAAATTGCTCGCTTCCTACTGATCAGACGCCTCGATCACATTCCGCGCAGCTCTGCAGGTGACCAGGGAAGGGGTTGACTGGATCGGGTTAGCGTGTGGGTTTGTGCGGCAGGAGGAAGAATGTGCGGCATCGGAGGGGATTCCCGAGTGAGGAGTAAGAAGGTGTGGCGCAGCCAGACTCTGATTGGAGGTGAAGAAAAATGACCGAAAGCAAAAGAAATAAAATAACGCCAATCACCTGCCGAAATAGTGAGTCCCTTGAAACAATTCAAATTGAAGCGCATGAACCGCGGTACGACCTCATGTAGGTCTGCTCTTCAATTTGGCACTCGCTCTTATGTGTGCCTGAAGCGGCCTTTCCCCGCTTTCATGGAGAAAGGAACGCTGGCTAAGAGCAACTCTAGCAAAATCGTCAAATCACAACCTCTAAAACAGTTGTGGAGTGACCTCCATTTTTCGCAGGCTGGGATAAATTCGGAATCGCTAAAACAGGATCTATATATTTATGGATCCACCCGTCAGCGTATGTGTCGTTTGTACCCAATCTTTCTCATGTATGTCTGTGATCTCATCTCTTCTTCTTGTTCCACTCTCACAATTTTTATGTGCATGTGTTCCCAATATAGAATGTTCAACACCACATACAAGATATTGAAATTTTAAAGTAATTTCACTGATCTGGAACAAGAAACTTCAACGTGGTTTTATTTTGCCGGCAACCGCCATTTTGGAGAACTCACGGGAGAGTGACTTTGGCTGCTTCGACTTGGGCATGGACGCGTTCCAAGCATCAACGAGCGTCTTGGATGCGGGAGGTGGCCACAACGGCTTTGCCATTCATAACGGCTGCTTCGACTTCACGGCGAATATCGACTCCGCCGGGTAACATGACCACGCCCATCGGATGTGATTAGTTTTTTTCAGCCAGATCGCTTTCCGGGCGAACTACAAAATGAAATGAGGCAAGATGTGATTAGTGAGCCGCGAATATTGACTCCACCGGGTAACATGACGACGAGCTAAGGCTAGGAAATTCATTCTGTGAAATCGACGTGTTTGTCATGTGTTAATAAATACTCCTACAAATCAAGACATAATTATAGGCCTACCACCATGTGGTAATAAACCGACGTGTTTGTCATACCACCAGAAACAAAACAATGCATATAACCATGCTCCTGTATGTAATCCAGCTCAGATAGTTCCTGAACTTGGAGGGTATCCGGCCGTGTGGAAACACCTTACCTAGGCGGCCAGCTTTGGGTTTTGTTGGCATGTGCTGCAGATCGTTCGGCGTTTGAGACGAAGTGGACACTTGACCCAATCACCATCAGGTCTCCACACTAGTATAAGAAGAGCCTCCCCCATGCCCATCCATCGTCATCACTCATCACCCACACACACACTCTTCACAAGTTCCCACTGTTTCCTGTCGCTCTGACTGGCTGACTCCCGGCCGGCCTTCCCCCCCTGCCAGATGGCTCAGGTACGCCAGTTTGAGAGTGTTTTCTCCCTGGATTCGTTCAGTTTATAGCATTTCAGTGGATCGTGGCGTCGGTGAAATCTATTGGGAGCGAGAACATACTCTTTAGGAAATGTTTGTTCACTGCTCGCTTCCTTAATTGTGCTGCTTGCAGAAGGTGGTGCTGAGGATTCCCACCATGACCGACGACAAGACCAAGCAGAAAGCCATGGAGGCCGTCGCCGACATCTACGGTACGTAAGCGCACCCCATGAATCCTCCTCCCTTTACTGCTTCGTTTGATCTCGCTTGGCGGTTTGAATCTCACAAAGGAAGGGGGGCAGAAAAACCTCCTCCCATGCTTCCCGGCTCCCGGCCGTTCATCGTCAGTTCATCTTTTCTTCTTGTAGTATTTCTGGAAACACGGCCTTCTACAGTTCTGCCAATGACCCATAGCTGAATTTCGCAAGGATGCATGAATTATTGCTAGGCGATAATGCGATATTCGATCGTGACGCCTGATCAGACGTGGCGGGCCAAGTAAGTCAATCTGTAGGGCCATATGCATGCTACATGCATGCATGTACCATAGTACGAAAATGGCTTTACTCTTGTGTTTGATGAGCCAAGTTGGTAGAACTACACATGGGTCCTTTCCTCCTCCGTAGGAGTCCTACGTATACGTGTGAGTGAGTGGGCATCACTCGATATGCCGTCGGTCAGATCCTCGCACAAAAGATCAAAATCATCACACTACAATATGCTTGTAATCATAGTGCAGATCCAAATTAATGAATGGCTTTGCTACAAAAGAGAGATTTAATTAATCAACGAACATGATTTCTATTGCTTAATCAATGAAGATAGTTTTGTTGCATCTAATCATAGTCCAGATGCAACCAATCAACCAGCATAAATGAACGCATTCCTTTTAATTGTCTACTCGTGGTTGGTTTTAGGTATCGACTCGATCGCCGCGGACCTCAAGGACAACAAGATGACCGTCATCGGTGCCATGGACACCGTGGCCATCGCCAAGAGGCTCAAGAAGCTCGGCAAGATCGACATCGTCTCGGTCGGCCCGGCCAAGGAGGAGAAGAAACCGGCGCCCGCGCCGGCTGCGGAGAAGAAGGGCGAGGAGAAGAAGGGGGACAAGAAAGAGGAGAAGAAAGACGACAAGAAGTGAAAGCAACCCATTGCAGAAGGAGGAAGAAGGAGAAACCCAACATCATCACGCAAACGGCAACAGCAACAAAAAGTCTTTGACATCTGAGGCTCTGATGGAGTGCGAGATAGCTAATTATAATCTCCACTGCGAAATGAGATCACTTTGCGTACTGTACTGGTATAGTGCAGTGCACTACAGACATCAAGTCAAATCAAATATCAAATCAGTGTGTGTACATGTGACTCTGGTTTTGCCTGATTGGATCAGCCAACTTAAGGCAATTTTTCAGAATTCAGACTGCATTGCATGATCTCAGTTTTTTAGCTGTGTGAACCTGAGCTGGCCTGTGACAGAGACTGGTTATCTGCCACCTTCTGATGGGAAGACGCCAAGAATTACAGTCATTGCAATGACTCAGACAAAAAAAGAAGCAGTGTCAGTGTGGCATTTCTCCTAACTCCAAGTTGCCGCAGGCCGAAGTATATCCTATTTTGCTTACATTCGTTAACATGTCACCATTACTACTCCTCCGAGGTAGGGGAAAAAAAGAGCGGCTGGCTGTTCGTTCTGCTCCTAGTCTTGGGCGACGAAAAACTGGCTGGTTTTAATTTTGTCTGTACGATCTGTGAAATATGAGAAAAGATGTAAATGAAAAAGAAAAGTTAAAATTATAAGAAAAAGAAAATTTAAAATTATAAGAAAAAGAAAAGAATACCTGACCATGGGCAGCATGATTTGATCTATACTCATTGCAATGACTTTATAATGGGGTTCACCCGTAAAAGTTACATCTCGTGTATTGCCAAATATAGCAAGCACTTGCCTATGCGCATGTGCACATTTAACACAACCCAACACACCTTCTTTTGGTTTTTGTTGTTCGTTTCCAATTTCCGTTCTTTTTCCCCTTTTTTGTTTGTTTTAATTTGTATTTATTTTTTCCTTTCTGTGATTATTATATATTTCATCTTTTTTCTTATTCCTTCTATTTAATGTCTCGCATATTTTTATTCTTCTTTTCTTTTTTTTTCCTGACTGATCTTTTCTTCTTAGTTCCGGTTTTCCCTATATTTTTTGGTAACATAAACATTAGCACTAAATTATATGAAAAGTAATACTTTTGAAAATATACGAATATTTTCAGAAAAATCAGGAACGATTTTTTAAAAATAAATAATTTTCAAAACAATAAGAGAATAAGTTTTATTTTATTTCCAAATACCCGAGGACATTAGTATAATTACGTGAGCATTTTAGAAGAATTGTGCCCTTTGTATTATTGCATTATTCTTTGGGAAACAATATGTGAACAATTTTTTGTTTACATAAACATTCTGTAAAAAATGTGTGAACACGTTTTTTAGGTACATTAACACTTTTTAAAACATGTGAATACTTTTGCAACCACATGATAATTTTAAATCCGTAAACACTTTTTGTTACATGAATGTTATTTGGAAAATACATGTATACTAAATGCAGTGTGTAAACAGTTTTTAGAAGTATATGGATAATTTATTTATTTTAGGCGTGCATATATGTTTTAGAACAAATGATTTTTTACATACTATTAAAATGAGAGTTATATTAACAAGATATGTATACTTTTTATAATTTATTAAAAAACAGGGAGAAATACATGTTAATGGGACCCACCAAGAAGGCCAACCCAATAGCCTTTGCATCCACGTTAGGATAGCCATTAAAAAAAGAGGAATAAAACTACACTATTTGCTCCTGACTCACGTGGGGGCGCGCAGTAGGCGAAATGCTCTTAATGCTGGCTAACAGCGAGACATAGACATGCCCGCGGGAGCTATTTCTTGAGAAAAGGACGCGAGATCGGGATTCAAATTGTGACCTCCTCGTTGCGGGAACGCGCGTCTAGCCACTAGCCTAGGCTCGTGTTCGTGATGTACATGTAGGGCGGCTTTACTTAAGTCGAAACGACTCGGTTTTTTCACTGTTTCCTCTCCGTTTTTTTTCTTTTTGTATTTCTTTTGTGTTTTCACTGGTTTTTCTCTATTTCCATTTTATTTTTCCTTTTCTTTTCTTTTTCATTGTTTTTCTTTATTTCTTTCTTTCCTATTTTGTTTTCTTTTCCGATTTTTACATTCTTTTCTTGTTTCTTCTCCGAATTGTTTCTTTTTTTGTTTTTTCTTTGTTTCTTTTTGGTTTTTCATTCTACATTCTTATATACATGGTCAATATTTTCTCATATACTTGTTCAACATTTTTCAAATACTTGCTCAAAAGTTTTCAAAAAGTTGTTCAACATTTTTATATACATGACCAACTTTTTTTCAAACACTTGTTCAACTTTTTTATATACATGATCAACATTTCTTAAAATACTTTTTCAACATTTTTTAAATAACTGTTAAACAATTTTCAAATACTTGATCAATATTTTTTATATACATGATCAATATTTTCTTCAAATACTTGTTCAATATTTTTCAAATACTTGTTCAACATTTTTCAAATACTTGTTCAACATTTTTTATATACATGATCAACATTTTTTTCAAATACTTGTTCAACATTTTTCAAATACTTGTTCAACATATTTTATATACATGATCAACATTTCTTAAATACTGTTTAAATATTTTTAAAATACTTGTTAAACATTTTTCAAATACTTGTTCAATATTTTATATATACATGATCAATATTTCTTCAAATACCGATTTAACATTTTCAAATACTTATTCAATATTTTTCAAATACTCATTCAACATTTTCAAATACTTGTTCAACATTTTTGAATTATATTTATAAAGTGTTTTTTGCAATATATGTATTAAAATATTTTAAAGTATAAATAAAAATAAAAATAAAACCAAAACGAAAACAGAAAATTTTAATAACAAATAACAGGCTATGGCTTCCCGGGCGTGTTGGCCGGTCCACCTTGCTCGCCCCATTCAGCGATTCTAGAAGTTAGACTCGCTGAAGGCGAGGAATAGGGGCGCCCTTTGATTCCTGCTATTGTATGCTCTTATGGACAGCCAAAAAGGAGGGAAAACAACGTTATGTTGTTCGCATTTAAGAAAAAGATTGCTCCTAACCCAAGAAGAAAAACGACCTCTATTGTTTACATTTTTTTAATTAAGTTAATATATATGTGCGAATTGAAAATCGAATTTATTAAATAAAATCCATTGTGTTTATAAAAATCATTTATTAAAAATGTCCATATATTTTAAAAATATAAGTGTCTTAAAAATATTTATGCACTTTAAAAAATATTTTAATTTTTTCTAATAAAAGTAAAAACCAGAAAAGAAAAAGTAAGTAGAAAACATGCGGAAGAAAAACTGTGAAACCGGTTACGAAAAGTAGAAAAGGAAAACCCACAATAAAAACCAGTAGAAATGGCTACAGCTAAAGTTACCGCTCTCGAAGGTAGCACGGTGCTATGACACTCTCTAGTCTGTGTGTTTCACTGACAATTTGTCGCAATGGGCAAACAATAAGAATTCCCTTAGTTTTCTGCTTTGTACATGCCCCTAAGGCTAAGGAAAAAATTTCGGACCATATGAGATTATGACCTCGGGAGATGTATGTATTTTTACATGGCCCGAACAAGGTACGAGTGACATGAGTGTCCGATGGAGGTAGCCGTGTCAAGGAATAAAAAACCATGCCAAGCTAGTTTGGTTGGGTTGCATGTACTACTCGATGTAACTCCGCCACAAATTGAATAAGCCATAAGGCTTTCCCTAAAAAAACATGTCAAACTGAGAGTGGAACCCAGCTAACAGCGAATGAGTAGTGCTGATTGTCCTCCTCTGGGAATCAGGTTCCCGCGTAAAATGATGCCTTATAGCTGCATTTTTTGAACTGTGAGCGGCAGGATTTTTAAGACGATTAACGCACTGACCAGTACCTATTTTAACCTGAAAAACGTAGATCAATCGTTTGACGGTAATTTTTATATAAGGTAAGTTACTTTAAAGAAGGAAAACAAATAAATGGAAGTAAAGCTAAGCTATATTACAAAGATATAGCCATCCAATTCATGGTTTGCGCGGCATCGTCAGGTTTGGATTTGTATTCCGTGATCAGCACCTAATTCGTACAATGATCATAACACGTGGCATTTAAGATATATGGTGGAATAAGACCTTTAGGTCGAAGTAAAGCATCACGAGAACAATATACAGCATCACAAAAGATATAACAAGGCCAACAATAGGTGGAGGCGTATGCACTTGAGAAAGGATGCGTGTGTGCTCATATCTCCACCTCAACTGATCAAGATTGCAACAAACTCAACACACATGCATTACTGCCCGCCCTAGACTCCTCTAGAAGCCCATGGTTTACACACCATATGTCGGTTTGTACAAATTCCAACACTCTTCGTCAATCACTACTTTATCAAGTTGAGATTGTTCCTAAAGTTCTCTAGTTTTGCTTGTTAGAGAATGGCTTTGGAAACACATGTACAAGTTGTGCTGGGATGCGTGCGTGTTGATATAAGGTGCCGGTTGGCTAGATTACAGAGGAGTTCGGTTGAGACGTGGATTGGATCCCAAGTTAGCTATATAGATAAGGATCCTATCTCTCTCCCAATCAGATCTGCATCAGCCGCGTATGGTATAAGGCTGCAAACCGATGATCTCTATCCTTTAAGCTTGGCTGTGTATGGTGAACAAAACCAAAATCAGTTCACAAAGCGCCCTTTCTGACTGGACAAGCTTATTTCTGACATATCTGATTGCAAAAGTTAGGTTCACTGGCCTCGCTATCGGCAGAGACATCTTTTTCATAGTATAAATAGACCCCTTAATTAAGCTCACCGCCATATCCAGCAAACCATTTGTTGTAGAGCATCATCCATAGCCAGCAGCCACAATGGAAGTGAGCGTGCAAGACGGCAACTATGTCCAAGTCTACGTCATGCTCCCTGTAAGCACCATCCATTCAACTCAATCTCTAAGCACCATGCACTACAACCATTTCAAGGATCTAATTCACACATGCAATGTTGTACATATAATACCGTTATTCGTAGCACTCTAGTTCAAAGGGTGAAGTCAACAACATCTGAGGGCTCAAATGAGTATTTTATTTGTACTAACCTTGATTTCATTTTCGTTGTGGAAATAAATAGCTAGACGTCGTGAGCGTGAACAACAGGTTTGAGAAGAGCGACGAGCTCAGGGAGCAACTGAAGAGGCTGGTAGAGGCTGGTGTGGACGGCGTCATGGTAGACGTCTGGTGGGGCTTGGTGGAGGGCAAGGGCCCCAGGGCGTACGACTGGTCCGCCTACAAGCAATTGTTCGAGCTGGTGCATGAGGCTGGACTGAAGCTACAGGCCATCATGTCATTCCACCAGTGTGGTGGCAACGTCGGCGACGTCGTCAACATCCCGATCCCGCAGTGGGTGCGGGACGTCGGTGCGAGTGATCCCGACATTTTCTACACCGACCAGCATGGGACTAGGAACATTGAGTACCTCACCCTTGGAGTTGATGACCAGCCTCTCTTCCATGGAAGATCTGCCGTCCAGGTTAATTTAAACCACCACTCTAGCTCTCTCGTACTTATGTTTCATTCAAATGTGTGCTGTTTTGTGTATGTATATTGGAGAGAAAATTTCAAGATGAATCCAAATACAAGCAAAAGGCCAAAAGGTGCCAAAAATATAAACAAAAGAAACGAAATCTAGCCAGTTAAAAGAGTCTAGAGCCTAACCAACAAAAACATCGAGAAGGTGCCTAGAGAGGATGGGTCTGGACAGGACTCCAGCTCTCATGCATTTTTTTGAGGGAATGGTGAAAAACACCGGCCTCTGAATCGATTGATGCAGACAATATTCTATTGTAAGCTATTAGGAAGGAAAAATAGTTGTGATTTTGATAGGTACAATGTGCTAATGGTAGAAAGCTTTGATTCTTCTTTGTGGCTGTGATAGATGTATGCCGATTACATGGCAAGCTTCAGGGACAACATGAAAGAGTTCTTGGATGCCGGTGTTATTGTAGACATTGAAGTCGGACTTGGCCCAGCTGGAGAGTTGAGGTACCCATCCTATCCTCAGAGCCACGGATGGTCATTCCCAGGCATCGGAGAATTCATCGTGAGTGTTTTTTTTCAAATAAAATGCCTCCTCTTGTGTTCCGACCAATATACTTTTGCATGTAACATGTGATGACCAAATGCTGTTTAGTATTGTCCAAGTGACGATCTACATTGGAAAAGTTTTTTCAACAAACCAACACCCAAATGAAAAGTGATTCTTATAAAAAAAATGCAAGGATAAAATGGCAATTTCAGATCAGAACAAGGCATGGCTAAACCCGACTTCATCAGTTCTGCTATCCCATACCCCTATCACAATTTTCTCTTTTTTATTTCTCCTAAAAAAGACATCATACAAACTTGACACATTCGAACTACAATATGAGAAAATATGGGATTCATTTGTGCAACATAAATATTTAAAATGATATTTTTATTGGGAAAAGACTAATTTCATATATTTATGGTACACCAAAAAAAAAATCCAAAATGGCTTTCTGCATGTAGTCCATATTTCAGGTTCACATATTATTTTTTGGAAGAAACAAAAAAGAAGTATCTATGTGGTGAGAATAGTTTGGGCGCCCGGGGGGGGGGGGGGGGGGGGGGCAGTTTGCACCTGAATCCAAGTTTAGGAAGGTTACTTTTGGCTTCCGAGAGACAAGTATCATAAGCAAAGACAAGGTCATCTAAAAATAGATGACATGAAATAATTAAAACAAATATAAAATAATCAACACCATCACCATTAAAGACAAAAGGACTCTACTTAACTGTTTGAACTAATAGTACAAATTAAAAAAAATCTGCAGTGCTATGATAAATACCTGCAAGCAGACTTCAAAGCAGCAGCAGCGATGGTTGGCCATCCTGAGTGGGAATTTCCTGACGATGCCGGACAGTACAATGATACTCCCCAGAGAACTCGATTCTTCGTGGACAATGGAACATACCTCACTGAGCAGGGGAGGTTTTTCCTTGCATGGTACTCCAATAATCTGATCAAGCACGGTGACAAGATCTTGGATGAAGCAAACAAGGTCTTCTTGGGACAAAGAGTGCAACTGGCAATCAAAGTAAGTACCATCACTCTAAAGATCTCAGTTTATTACAATAGTAGATAGGATTTGAGAAACATGATTCAGTTGACAAGTAGTGTATGATAAACAACAAAAAATACACAAATTTATTCTAACACTCTAGGCAACTTGCATTTCTTAATCTAGAATGTAAATGAGACATGGCCAAATGTTTGGTTGCAGATCTCTGGCATTCACTGGTGGTACAAGGTTCCAAGCCATGCAGCCGAGCTCACAGCTGGGTACTACAACTTACATGATAGAGACGGCTACAGACCCATAGCACGCATGCTCAAAAGGCACCATGCTAGCCTTAACTTCACTTGCGCGGAGATGAGGGACTCGGAACAAAGCTCACAGGCGATGAGCGCACCCGAAGAACTAGTCCAACAGGTAGGTAACTTATCCCTCCAGATTTCACGCTTAGATATATCTGATAGAAATATCTAAAGTAGTTGTCGTCGAAATTCTCAGGTGTTGAGTGCTGGATGGAGAGAGGGCCTAAATGTGGCATGCGAAAACGCGCTTGCACGATATGATGCAACCGCTTACAACACCATACTCAGGAATGCGAGGCCTCATGGCATCAACAAGAGTGGCCCTCCTGAGCACAAGCTGTTTGGATTCACCTACCTTCGGTTGTCGAATCAGTTGGTGGAGGGACAAAACTATGTCAATTTCAAGACCTTTGTTGACAGAATGCATGCCAACCTGGTTAGTGCCACAACCCCTTATTCATGCATGTCACAAATTAAACAGAGGGATCATTAATTTGTTGATTTGCACCGGCCTATTACAATAATGTAATTTGATTCTTTTCAGCCTCATGACCCATCTGTTGATACAGTGGCGCCTTTGCAAAGATCAGGGCCAGAAATGTCGATTGAAATAATCCTACAAGCAGCCCAGCCAAAACTGGAGCCATTCCCCTTTGAAGAGCACACCGACCTGCCAGTTCAAGGCCTCGGTGGGGAGGTTGAAGACCCCACTGGTGCCATGGGTGGGGAGGTTGAAGACCCCACTGGTGGCATGGGTGGGGATCTCCCTGCCACCGTGTAATGAAACCTTCATGATCTACAGTACCTTTTATGTTGTGTGTGACAGAGAAACCTTTCTCTGCCTTATTAATAATAATGAATAAAGCACATCACTTGTGTGTGTTCTGGAAAAAAGATCTCAGTGCTGTAGTCTACGAGAAGGGTTAATTGTCTCTTTGTGAGAATTAGCGTGCCCTAAAAATAAGCCGATGAGGATAAATAAGATGTGGTGCTACAGTACATCAAGAGGATTACTCATCAATATTGGATTAGTCATCAAGAGGATGCTTTTCCAATGAGCTGTAGTACATCAGACCTTACATACCTCCATTGTGTGCATATGAGCGAATGAATAACGTATTTTGTGCTCATTTAGTGATTGTATATGGGTCAAGGTTTTGGTTACCGAATGAGGCAATTTTACTGAGGGGGACTGGTAAACGTGGTTATCACGGTTACCGAGAAATACCGGGAATATTTCGAATGAATTTTATAGTTGAATTTTGAATTCAAATAAGTGAATGAACGAACATTCGAACCGGAGACCTCTCAAAACAGGAACTAGGTCGCTACCAACACGTCTGAACCAAATCTCATGGCATTAATTTGATCCTACGTACTTTACTATAAAACGAGAGTTTACATTCAAAAAATTGGTATTTTTTGCTCGGTATGGGGATTTACCGAGGGGCATGGAAATACGCGGTAACCATGCGAAATCTTGAAATTTCGACCGGTAACCAAAACCTTGATATGGGTCCATCATTTTGGATTTTGTCGTGGTCTTGGAATCCAGTGGAAAGGATATCTAGTGCATGTTCACGATTACCACTCGCATGGTTTTGACTTCACCTGGCATTGTCTACCTTCCCTGCTGAATGTTACGTGGTAAACTACTAAGTGTGCAATCTACTTCGATGGATTTTTTGACCATTTTGGAAGAAGAGTTTTAGAAAAAAAAATCATCTTCGTAATCAAGCCGTAAATTTCGTTTGTAGTTTGGTCGCAGTTTACGAAGCTACTCAAGATGATCATAAACTATCTTTTCTTCGTGAACCGGTCAATCTTGCTAAAGAAAACCTATATTCATTGTTTATGGGAGGGGAATTTAACATCCTATGGTTTCAGCGGTGATAAATAATGACTAGTTTGAGTGTTTGACAGTTCTTTCTTATTCAGCATTGCCATTGACAATTTGGATCTACATGAGATATTTCTGGACACCAATTTACCTGGGCTAATAACCGGCTAGAGTCGACGTTTGAAATGATGGATCACATGCCAATGGATGCTGATTGGGAATTAAAATTTCCTTTGGTAACAATACATGCTTTGGAACGTATCAAAGCACCTTCGGTTCATGCTCCAATCATTCTTGATTTTGGTTCTTCAAATCTTACCGCGAGACACCGCTCAGTCAAGTTCAAATCTTACCGCGAGACACCGCTTAGTCAAGTTCAAATTGTTTTGGATGGTCGACGATGGGTGAATCGCCTTCCCAAGGGTTTAAATAAAAAAATCGGCACTTTGAAACAGTACCTCACATGATAGGAATTAACCACCGCATCATATACAATAAAAAACGCCTATATGTGACCGGGTCTTTAACTATGGCGCAGCCCATTAGTACATATTTTTATAATATGTATTTTTATCTTCTACGTGTTCCAAAAATATTACTATAAATAAATTATAACAAAAGGTGTTCGTGTATTGCGAACAAGTGTAGTGTGTGTTTTAAAATAGATGTGCATGACGTAAAAATCAAATGTTTACATAGCTCGAGAGGGATGTTTATGTATTCGTGGACAAAATGTCCATATGTATGAAAATAAAGGTTAATGACTTCAAAAAAAGTTTTACGAACCTAAAATATTTTTTCTTGTATACTATTCTTTGCAATGAATGTAGAATATAGATGACGGGCAGCTTCCATCTGACGGCCTTAAGCGGGAACTATTGGAGTGAACGTCGAAAGGAAATTATAATGGGCCGGGCACTGGTGTACCAAAATAACACCCACAACCACAACCACAACCACAACCACCACAGTAAATCTCCAAAAATATATTAGTCTATGAAATGGTTTAAAATTGTAAATTGTATGTGTTGTAAAGAAAGTTCATTTATAAGGAAAATGCTCATGCATCAGGAAGACAATTTGGCCGTGCATCATAAGAATATATTTCCATATGAGAAAAACATTCACTTATTTCAAGCCAAGAAGGTCGTCGTATGGAAATGTGACATAAAGTAATGTTCCACGAAAGAAAAAACGAGCGTGCGTACACCACGCTGCACACGGCGCCAGATATGGCCACGTCAGGTCCAGGTCGTAACAAGAGACGAAAACATCAGGAGACGATCGCGTTTGGACGCTTCGCATCACCTTTGGATGCCTCGCATGAATGGAGTCGTCTGCTAGCTTTCGCCCACCGCCCACCGAGTCCGAGCGGGCAACAAACATCGGCGAACCACCCAGCTGATCTCTACCGACGAGACTTGAATGCACTACCTTCGTCGGCGGCGATGGCCGCGTACGCTGGCTACGTGCCGCCGCATGCATGGCGGCACATGGCGAGCTCGGACCGTGCGTGGCCAGCTATAGATACGTACCCCGTGAGTCCCCTAGAAACACCTGCCCCTGCGAGAGCGAGCGTGTGAGCAGATCAACGACGACGACAGCAATGGCGATGAGGAAGGAGGCAGTGGTGGCGCTGATGCTGGCGCTGGCACTGCTGGCGGAAGTGCCTGGCTGGGCGCGCGCGGAGTGCCAGGTGACGCAGCTGGCGGTGTGCGCGTCGGCGATCCTGGGCGGGACGAAGCCGAGCGGCGAGTGCTGCGGCAACCTCCGGGCGCAGCAGGGGTGCTTCTGCCAGTACGTCAAGGACCCCAACTACGGGCACTACGTGAGCAGCCCCCACGCGCGCGAGACCCTCCAGTCCTGCGGCATCGCCATCCCGCACTGCTAGGCCCCCTAGCCGAGTGTACTCTGCTAGGTTAGTTACCTCCATGAGTCTATCTAGCTAGCCTAGCTGAGTAAGTGCATGTGGTACGCAAGTACGTATGTTGACGTGTTGGAATAAAACGTACGATGGTGATCTACGGCGCCAATCTGCTGGCCGGTAAACTTGTGTTGGAGCTTGCATATGATTCATTGACTTGTGTCACTATCACTGCTCAGAGAGTCTATTTGGCAAATCAGCCCTTTTTCCGTTAAATGTCCGCGGGCGCGTCCATATGCGTCTTCGGACAGCTCTAGACGACCCCTCATATGCGTCCGGGTACGTCTTCAGATAGGGTCAGACACGACCCCTCATATGTACTATTGGACATACACTCTTCTCATATCTAAACCCTCAAATTCATCTAATCTATGCACGTGGATAATATAGTAAATATTGTTCACAATTCAACAATGCAACAAAGCAAAATAAACCACAATTCAACAATTCGGACATGGCAGAAATTCAACGTCTGAGCCATGACTGGACAACGCAATGAATCACTCGCCGGAGGCCATCTGTACCGCTTGCTCCGTCGTCACCCGTGTCATACGATCTGCCGCCATTTGTACCATGTGCTCTACTGTCACCCATGCCGTGTGATCTGCCGCTATCATGTCGCATGCTCTGCCGTTACCCGTGCCATGTGATCTGCCACCATCCGTGCCGCGTGCTTTGCCATCATCCGTGTCGTGAGATCTGCCACCATCTGTGCCGCCGGCATCGCCTTGTACTCTCTATGCATGTTGATCTTCTTCTTCCTCCCCTCAAGCCACGTCTTGCCTTCCGCATCCAAGAGGTATGCATCCGCCAACATTATCACAGAACCCTCAATGTCTCGAGCAAGTTGCAATCTCTCCTTCTCAATCTCTATTGATCTAAAAGTACTAGCCTTCTCGAGCTCCCATTTGAGAGCCTCCTTCTCGAACTATCTTCTTCATCTCAGTTTCCAACTTGTTGCTTTCAATTTGCAACTTGTTGTTCATCCTTTTCCGTTTCCAATCCATCCGCTCTTTTCTATGCATCCAACGTGAGCTTGTACCTCTCCTCTTTCTTGTCCTCCTTTGTGGAAAAATACCCGTCCATGTGGTGGACAATTTTTTACGCCGCGGCGTCATGGACGACCATACCCTTATCTCACTTGTTTCGCTTTACTTGCCGGTTATTCATTCTCATGGTGGCTCTTTCATTCTGCACTAAAACTTCTTCCTCTTCCTTATCCAATCCGATGGACTAGTGGGAGCTTGAGCCATAATATGTCTTCAACTTCTTGTTAGCTTTCTTGAGGTCTTCCACAACTTGTAGCCACTTTGGTTGGCCATTCAATTTCATGCAAAATGGCTTAAAACGAATGTCTTCTTCTCTGTTTATTGGTACAAAGTGGCGGCCAACAACATATATCAAGAAACAAAGTTATCATGATAACCTGACATAAAAAAGAAAGTTAAATTATGACAAAGCAAACCAATTCAACTTACATGACTTTGGACTCCAATCCCACTTCGATTCTGGCCACGCATGGAAGCATTGTGGCCAACAAACTTGTTGACATGCTCTCAGATGATGGACCATCTATGTTGGAGAGAGGCCACATTACAGGTGGTATTGTTAGGATTTGGATCCACATATTCCTTGTGTTCATGATAGTGCTTGTGGATCTTCTCCCGATACATGTTGGTCTTCTGCTTTGTGTCACATATAGGGTCCAAGGTTGTGGCCAACCAGGATGCAAACGACAAAACATCCTCAATTACTGTGAATGTCGGACCTCTTGCCTTAGGTATCTTTTCCCTTTTCTTCTTAGTGCGTGATGTCCCCCAACATTAAAAGTAGGATAATTTGGATCCCCCAAGCCATATTCCATAGGGTCCATAGGCTCTTGCACCACATTGATCATGTCCGACATGAAATTTTCCTAAAATGAGCATGATTCCAAATAAACTAACATAATAGGCAACTAATTGATTCAATGGAATATGCAACTAACTAATCCACAACATCATAGTCAATATAACAAACGAAGTGATACAAAATGGAGAAAAACATTTACCATCTACTGATGGGTCTCTATGGATGAATTTTTCCATGAACTCGGTTGAGATCGAAGTTTATGTTGATTCCCATCGTATCGTAGTGACTACTTCGCGGGGCGTGTATGGTTCACCAATGACGGAATCATACATTCGGCAGATCTCGGGTAGCAGGTCCCGAGCTAAGTGTTGCCCACTAATGACGGAGTCAAATTCGCAGACCTCGGGTAGGGCATCCTAAGCAAAGTCTCTCAACAAGATGGCAATATGGGCACGAGTTTTTACCCATGTTCGGGCTCTCCTAAGAGATTACCCTACATCTTGCTTGTGTTTGTACTGCTTTGGGATGATGTACAAGGTACATGTGATCTACCTCGAGATTGTTGTGTGTTTCTAGATTTGATGATCTAAGTTGTGTTCTATCGTCTAGCCTAGCCTTGGCATATATAAGAATACCGGAGGCCTAAGATTATAGGAGTCCTAGTTGGCTACGTCGGTGGAGAAGAATCCTCCACAGATAAGGAGTCCTTGACTTGAATGACAAAGCTTCTTGATTTTCCTGGTAGATCGCCATGGGGCGCCCAAAGTGACCTAGGACAGAACCAACAAGGGGGCCCTCAGCCCAGCCCATCTGGCCCGGAGTCGACATGGTGAGAGGCCCCTTAGCTGGGACACCATCACTTGGGGCCCAGGAGGCCTGGCGGCGGCCTTGTCGCAGCGACCAGTCCAAGGACCCTCATGGCGAGGTCATTTAGGTTCCTTGTAAACCTTAACTCTTGCCGCCCATTTATAAGGCGATACTACTGTAGTTCAAGGTATCTATTTCATTATACAGACCTCAGTAGTATTCATCGTCCTCCACGTGTAACCCCCTCACATGAGGTGCTCCCACATATCAATCCAAAATAAAGTAGGAGTAGGGTATTACCATGATCATGAGTGCCTGAACCTGGGAAAAAAACCCGTGCGAACTCCCTTCTGGTACTTCCGGCTACGCTCTCCACCCTACCGAGTGCACTGATAGTTTTCTGCACCGTCAATTAGTTAAAACATACGAAACTAATTACCATAAAAAATAGTGTAAGTGTGTCATTGTGAACCGAACTTAATTCGTTGATATGATGCACACCATAAGTTTTGTAAAATGTAGAAGTTAATTACTTAGTTTTCAAGCATCATCGACATCTAGCAATCTTAAAATTGCTAATCACACATGTTTATTCAACCATGTGCCTTACAATAAAACGTATACCAATAATAACTGCATAGCTAAAAGCTAAAAAATAAAATAACATTTGCACCGAAATAAGCCCAATGGAAGTGGCACAGTCCACTTCCTTTTTCTAATTTATCGGGAGAACGGGGACGTGGGCCGCAACCCACTTGATTGCCAAACCCTTCTACTGATGAAAGCATCTCCAGCCCCCCCCCCCCCCCCCAAACACCCTCCCAGGCACCTTTTTTACAGCCGGCGCCGAAAAAATGGCCCAGTCATGCCCCCAGGACGCCGAATTCCGCCGGTTCGGCCCATTTTTTGGCCCGGCGATCCTAGGCCGAACCCAACGCATTGGGGGCCATTTGGGGGCTCCGGCGGAAGGAAAAGTGGTGCGTGCGCCATGACTGTCAGGCGAGAAACGCCTTTTCCTCGCCTAGATTCGACCCGCGAGCGGGAGGACGCCACTTCCCCCTTCGCCGCCATGCCGATCCCGGCGCCACCCACCTGCCCACAGCCGCTGCTCCGCCGCTAGAAAGCCCCCCCTCCCCACCCCTCGCCGGAATGAGAGGGTTTCGCCGCGATAGCCTCCATCCCGCTCCTGGGCGAGCTCTCCATGACTCCGACCATGCAGGCTAGAATACCGACGGCTGTCCACCCACCACGCCCGCGAGGTGTTCAGCGATTTGTCTGTTCGACGATGGACTCCGACGACGAGGAGGCGTTCGCAGCTCTAATGGAGGAGGAAGCCGGGGCCGACACCGACGACGAAGAGCACCTCATGATACTCGCCGCTCTGGCCGGCCTGTTCGTGAACAATGCAAAACTGCGTGAGGTGGCTTGGCGCCGGGCCACCGCAAGAGCAAGCAGAGGCATCGAGTGGAGGGATATTGCTTGGTCTATGCCGAATACTTCACCGACGCTCCACTGCACGGCGAGAAAGTGTTTCGGCGCTGTTATCGGATGAGCCAGAAGCTCTTTCTCAGGATTGTGAATGCCATCCAGGAGTTTGACAACTATTTCATTTGCAAGAAGGATTGCACCGGCATAGTTGGATTCTCCTCACTCCAGAAGTGCACGACGGCTATGGGGATGCTTGCATACGGAGCTCCCGGTGATATACAGGAAGACCATGGACGGATGGCCGAGTCCACCACCATTGAGTGTTTGTACAAGTTCTACAGGGCAGTGGTGGCAGTGTTTGGATCATAATACTTGCGATCACCCAATGCTGAAGACACTGGTCAGATCCTATCACAGGATGCAGCAAGAGGATTTCCTGGGATGCTTGGAAGCATCGACTGCATGCATTGGGCATGGAAAAACTGTCTATTTGCTTGGCAGGGGATGTACAAAGGCGCCAAAGGAGCTTGCAGTGTGGTATTTGAGGCAGTGGCCACACAAGATCTCTGGATTTGGCACTCCTTCTTTGGTATGCCAGGAACTCACAATGACATCAACGTACTACAGTGCTCGAATGTCTTTGCCAAGCTTGTTGAAGGTCATGCTCCTCCCGTGAACTTCGAGGTCAATGGGCGCCACTACAACAAAGGATAAGACCTAGCAGATGGCATCTATCCTAGATGGTCCACATTTGTGAAGACTATCTCAAACCCTGTGCAAGGAGGCAAGAACTCCTACTTTGCTAAGTGTTAGGAGGCTTGCAGGAAGGATGTCGAGCGGGCATTTGGTTTGCTCCAATCTCGATTTGCTGTTGTCCGGTACCCCGCTCTGACCTGGTCCAAATCTCAGATGTGGGAGGTGATGAATTGCCGTGTCATCTTGCACAACATGATCATTGAGAGCGAGCAGGAAGAGCCAGTGTTTGATACTGAACCATATTTCAGGCAGGGACCTCTTGCAACTGTTGATCACTAGGTACCGGCAGCATGGGTTGCGTTCCTCAATATGCGTCAGGAGATCCGAGACCCATAGGTGCATCAAGAACTGCAGCACGATCTGGTGGAGCACCTATGGAGGCTCAAGGGCAACGCCTAGGTCGATGTGTTTTAATTTGTGTTCGAATTATGAGCTTGCTTCGTTGAACTATTTGATTTGTATTGATTTCTGTGATGAACTATGTGATAAAAAATATTTTTTTGTTGAATTTGTGCCGGAGTTTACCGAATTTGGGCCGAATTTGAGTTTGAAATCGGTGGTTGGGGGCGAACCTGGGGGGCCGGCTGGGAACATGAGTCCCCCACAGCAAACATATCGCCGGTTAACCCCCAGGAGGCGCTATTTCAAGCCCCTGGGGGGGGGGGGGGGGGGGGGGGGGGGGGTGGGGCGAACGGCTGGAGATGCTCTGAGAGGTCCTGGTCTGCACCTTCAGCGCCAAGCGCGAGGAACTCTCTTGGCGCCCACCATTCCTCCTTTCGCTTGTTCGCCCATGTCATATGTCATTCAATCCCGTTTTTTATCCGATTGATTTTCTGCTCCCTGCTCTCTTACTGTTCATGAACTTAAAAAAGTCTGAAAAATAGAAAAAAAAGTTACGAATTTGAAAAAGTTCAAAGTGTAGACTATTGACCAGCTGACCATTAACCTTTGACTTCTGACCAGATCCGTTGTCCATAGATTTTTTTGGAAAAATCATATATTTGAGAAAAAGATCAAAAAATTGAGAAAGGTTCGCAAGTTTGAAAATAAATTGTAAATTTAAAACAAGTTCGTTATTCTAGTTTGAAAAAAGTTCACAGTTTCAAAAAATTTCATGAATTTAGAAAAAAGTTCATGGATTTGAAAATAAAGTTCTCAATTCTGATTTTGAAAAAACATCATGGATTCAAAAAATGTTCAAAAACTTGTGAAAAAATTCATGAATTTGAATTTTTTTCATGGATTCCAGGAAAGTTCATTAGTTTGAAAAGGAAAGTTCTGAAATTTGAAAAAAGATATACAATTTGGAAAGTGGATGAATTTAGTTGTTTCAATTTTTTTTAAGTTCACGCATCTGAAAAAAATAAAAATGAAAACGGAAAACGGAAAAACAGCAAAACCTGGTCCAGAAAAGAAAAAGGTCCAAAGCTTCCAAAAAACCAGGACGAGCGCCTCCCGCGAAAGTGCATTACATGGGCAGGCTGAACTGCATCGGTAGTGAGCGCCGCGTACGAACAGAATATTAACTGGTACGTCAAGCGCCATATAGGATTTGTGTCTCCTGTCCTGATCCCCTTCTCCCTATTGTTCGCCATTAAGATTTGTTTTATATGAGTTACCAAAGAGATAATAATCACTATATGTTGTATACCACCTTCTCATTATTTCTTCACAAGGCTTTTGAGGTACTTTCAACTACTTATCAAATATTAGGTTTCTCACATTTTTCCTACTGTTTTTGGGTGAAATTTTAAGAATTATACAAAGGATTCGACATAGTACATAAAAACAAGAATATTCGTTTTATAGGGAGGAGCTAGTGTTAAGAGTATGATTCAGTATAAGAGGGGATACATCGCATAGCATAACCACAAGATGACGTAAACATGATGCCTTAAGCAAAGAGCAATGGGATGCTCGGCTCAAGCAGAAGCTACTACACAGCTCAAAACAACCCTGGCAAAGAACGACCTGAACCAAAGCGAAAATATCGAAAAATCCATCACTAGGCACGCCACCAGCAATCAAGATGACGGCTTCATGAAGGGAAACGACACCATAACATGCAAGCTTTGCGTATTCACGAAAAAAGGTTATGATTCAGTACTCTTTTTTTGCTTATACTACTTAAGCAACAGTACAAGTAGTTCAACCCATGTGTATATGTATATCCCGCCAATTCTATCGTCAATAAAGACTATGAATTCATCCATTCATCTACCTCACACGCTCTTCAGTTTTCGCTTGTAACATGACCAAAGAGACTAGCAGCGCACCACAACACATATACTCATGCAGTCATGCTGATAATCGTACACCGGTCAATTCTACCTGTGTACGTCCAGGTCGAAGCCACAGACAGGAACATCACGGCGGTGATGCAAGATACTTATCAAATACTATTAGTTTTCTCACATTTTTCCTACGGATTTTTACGTGAAATTCTGAGAATTATACAAAGGATTCGACATAGTACATAAAAACAAGAATATTAGTTGCATAGGGAGGAGGGGGGAGCTAGTGTTAAGAGTATCACTCAACCACAAGAGGGGGTACATCGCGCGCATGGCACAACTATAAGATGGGAACATCACGGCGGTGATGCAAGAGACTAGCGCGTTTGTGCGCTTCGCATCACCTACCTTTGGATGCCTCACATGAATGAGCTCGATCGTCCGCTAGCTTCCGCCTACCACCCACGGAGCAGAGACAGCGGGCAACAACCATCGGCGAACTACCCAGTGGAGTTCAATGCAGGACGTCCAAAGTGTGCCCGTCAACCATTCTGCTGACCGTAGTCATAGCGAACTAGTGCAATTGAGTGCATGCTCTACGTCTAGGGTATAGTGTTCAACTGATTGTTTACAGCGGCCGTGGGCGATTCATTAGCCGGCTCCCGCAGGTGAGTGGTTCATTTGGAGTGATCGCATTTCACTTATTGCCCCTGCATCTTTCTTTAATCGCTCACCTGCTCGGTCGGCGGCGATGGCCGCGTACGCTCCCTACGTGTCGCCGCATGGCATGCACATGGACGGCTGGGGCCACGGCAGTGCGTGACCAGCTATAAATACCCCAGCCGGGAGCTCCTAGATCCATCTCCACACAACAACCAGTACACTCACTCCACTCCCATCACACACACGGACACACCTGCAAGAGCGAGAGCGTGAGCCATGGCGTCCATGGGGAAGAAGCAGGTGGTGGCGGCGCTGATGCTGGCGCTGGTGGTGCTGGCGGCGGCGCCGGGCGGGGCGCGCGCGGCATGCCAGGCGTCGCAGCTGGCGGTGTGCGCTTCGGCGATCCTGTCCGGGGCCAAGCCGAGCGGTGAGTGCTGCGGCAACCTGCGGGCACAGCAGGGGTGCTTCTGCCAGTACGCCAAGGACCCCAACTACGGGCAGTACATCCGCAGCCCCCACGCGCGCGACACCCTCCAGTCCTGCGGCCTCGCCGTCCCGCACTGCTAGGCGCCGGCAGGCCCCTGCCGCATATGGCTAGCTAGCTGCCTGCCTCAGTGACCATGAGAGCGTCAGACTATAGCTAGCCTAGCTGAGTGCGTACGTGTTGCGTCCATGAACGCATCTTCCTGTCAGCCATGTGGTTCGACTTTGATGATGCTGGAATAAAAATTTAAAATGTTGGGTGATGATCTACGGTGGCCATGCCGCTTCTTGGCTGCTGCTGCTGCTGCTGGTAATAAAATTTGTGTTGCAACTTTGATGAGATCGGCTGACAAAACCAAACTGCCCCTATATTAGAATTGGTAAATCTAGTGGTGCGGTATGTAACGACGAAGAATCAATAGGTTTGAATGGAATACATAGAAATGCTTGTGGGCCCTCTCCATGCACCATAACTTTTTTCTGAGCAACTGTGTGGGTGTGGGGGGGGGGGGGGGGGGGATGATTGCATGTATGCTAAGTATTATTTCTCTCCATCCTGTACAACATACTTTTATTTTATTTATTTTGAAAAGAATTTATTATGGATCTGTTCTAAATCAAAAGAATGTTCTTGATTTTTTAGTAATATTTTAATTCACAGCGAGAAGATCTTCGAAACAAGACAAATCATCGATATAAACATGAATTAGTTTTTATTTTTATTGTTGCTATCCCATTTGAAATTAGTTTTAGTAATTTACTCTTTCAATCGTATTTGAAATCACTTTCACATATTTAAAAATCCATTTCATAGATTAAAAATTATTAGTTTCACACACTGAAATATTTTTTTTGGAAAATATAAATGTTTCAACAAAAAATAGGTTTTATATATTAAATTATAACTTAAATGCTGAAATAAGAAAATTCAGAAAATATAAATAATTTTTACAAACAAAAATTATGTTTCATAGATTAAAAATATCAGTTTACGCACTCAAACAAGCAGTTTCAAAAATGTAGATTAGTTTCACTCACTGTAAAATTAGGTTTCACATTTATAAAATAGCCATTTGTATTTTAGAAAAATTCACTTCAACAATTGAGGATATAATTTCACGCATTGAAACAACCTATCTCACATATTCGACAAAACAAATGTTCCATGGATTATAAATATCAGTATGACACACTTATGTAGCTTCCCAAATGGTAAATCACTTTCACTCGCAAAAAAAAAAAACAACACTTTCACTCTTTCAAAATAAACTATATATAAGATTTGAAGAAAATCAGTTTCACGTATAAAAAAACGGTTTCAAGCATTGAAACAGAAAATCCGTTTCGTGGATTCAACATATTAGTTTCACTCATTGAAATTATTAGTTTCACTTCACTAAAGAACCTAGTTTCACATTTTTTAAATAACAATTTCACATATTTGAAGAAAATCAATTTCACAGATTAAGAAAAATGTTTCATAAGTGCAACAATCTATTTCACATATTAGAAAAAAATTACAAATTGAAAATATCAATTTCACACATTGAAATAAGAAACTTCAAAAATTGTAAATGAGTTTCACTTATCGACAAAAGCACTTTCATATTTTTGAAATAACTTGTTTCACACATTTCAAAACACAAGACTTTCACACTTTGAAACAATTTGTTTCATATATAGGAAAACTAACAGTTTCACATTATTTAAACTAGTCATCAACCCGTGCATCTGCACGGGCTAGAGGATTTTATACATTGTACCTGTGATTTATAAATGTAACACAAACTTAAGGTGTTCTTCATAGGTTAGCATATTTTATAATTATACTTGTGATTTTTTGCGGAGAAATTATAGTTATGATTTATAGTTGTAAAACAAACTTAAGTTGTTCTTGGAAGGTTATTATTAATGCGTAATGTTTTTGTAGTTAACCATGCATATAGGAGATGTGGTGTTGTATTCGTTCAATCTGCTTTATGAGGAAATTAGACACCAAAAAGTAGCACCACAATATGAGGATTGTTTATCTTTTATGGAAATTTTAAATGAGGCTCAACTAAAATATTGATGGTTCTTCCTTTTCCTCCCCATGTATTAGCATTATTGGTAATTGTAGTTAGGTTTTCATTAGCCTAATGTCATGCATATCTTACTCTAATTTCCTATTATGCATGCCTACTGATAGAATGTACTAATATTTACCAACAATTGCTAAAACATCATTTTTCTTCCAACTCTTGCATACCTTATGTACTCATTGATTCGTCAACTCTTCTCATGTGATGTCTATGTGACTTTTTACATGAGCATGCCCATGATAGTTCCGTCTGACCATATCTATTTTATTTGCACCGTGTCGTATTTTCTAGAACAATTCCAATATTGTAGTACATACTTGATAGGCTATTTTGCTAATGCATTCTCTCTCAGTCAATTTTGATCATAGTTTATTTTTAAGATCATGTTAATGTTCTTTTGCCTATTTCACTTCCATATATTTTGCAATTCAATTATAATTGACAAAGTAGACCCAACTCTCGGAGAGAGGAGTGGATATGCACTATCATCACCTAGAGTCACATTGGGGGTGCAGATGCACTCCATAGCCAAAACGCCGCTTCCATTGCATAGTCCCTTCTATACAAACGTAAGACGCACATTTTCTAATTGTAAACTTTGATCATATATGTTTATTTCATTAATACTTAAGAGAAAGATAATCACATTAAAGCTGGAATTTACCAATTAATTTCCTACATTTTCTTGTAGATGTAGTTTAATTGACATGTTATTTTTTGCAGAACAACACAATTTAGTTTCCATCATATTATACATCACCCAAGACATTGGAAAAGGCCAGTCCGAGTCCATGTTGGGCCATGGTCTAGCTGCCTCGTATTAGTTTTCAACAATCGGCTGCTGGCCAACTTGTCAGAGATAGTTGCTACACGGCGGCTTCATACCTCTTTCAATCGTAGGTGTTTCCTGTACATGTCCTAGTGGGGTATGACTTTTTTTTTGGCAAGGTGGATATGACTTGTTTATTTAGGTGTAGATCCGTGATAGATTAGAGTTGTATGTATTGTACGTGCATGATCCGGCAGGTTGTCCACTTGCACGTAGCAACAACCGCTTAATTTGTACGATTATTGTTGTATATGTTACTTTTTCTATCATTTAATCTCAATCGCTACTATTTGAATTAACGAATCATATATTTATTTTCCAACTCAAATAAAAAGAAGGGATCATATATTTTTAACATATGTGGATGAATATGGTAGCTTTTTTTTCGCAAAAAAAAATATGGTAGCTTGTTTGTATAAGATGTGTATCCTCAACTTTTTTTATTGGTGTAGATCTTTCCAGTAAATCATAAATCTATGAAGATATAATTTACAATTTTTCTGATAGAGAGTGCATAAATAAATAATAATACTAACTTTTATTGACGAAAAATAGAATAAGAAGTTGATTTACTTCTACAGAAGTTCAGTTGTGTGGACTTATTTTCTAACAGAATTTTTTTTCGCGGGTATTTTCTAACAGAGCTTCAATAAAACTATATTTAGAAGAACAAATTATTCTTATTTATCATTATGTCTGGTCTTAATAATATACTCTATATATGCTTAGCCATATATATTGGCCATTAAAATGAGCATATATCACATACGTGGGAATTGTTTGATTTTCTGATCTGTTCGTGTCTATATATGTCTCCTCCTTCCGGAGAATAATTGGTCTTTGCATATGTTACGGTTCCCAACCGGATCAAGCAATTGCCCGGTTTAATTTTTTTTACTGCTAGCATGGGACCAGGCTGTGTTGTGAGTTTCTATTCAGAAATCTCAACCGTTCACTACTTTTTATTGGTTAATCTTAACCTGTAGTTTTTTAGGCTAGTAACAGTGTGCGTGCTGCTGCATTTTTTTTTTGGAGCGGGCCTACAGTCCAGCTGGCTTTGGACTCTCTCATTGTGGGCTATCTCTCCTTTCTATTTCTGCCATCCTGGGCTTCAGCCTGATAGACTTCTTGGTTTATCTTCTAAACTTCAAATATTAGTCCCTTTAAATCTGAGCCGTTTCCTTTTAGGTGCTTAATCTAAGCCGTTAGTTTCCTTCTGTTTTAATTATATAATAGATAGATGCGTTCACACCTATTAACATGGATGCTTTTGTAATACTTTCTGTTTACATGGTACTTATGGATTAGAATTTTTTTATATCAATTAGGAGAGACAAATTATTACTCTTTATAGATCAGGGGACAAAAAAAAATTCTATTTTAGGCCGGCCGCTCGCGTAGGCTAGCGAGCAGCCTGCGCCCCGCTAGACTCGTTCAAGTATTTAATACCAAAGTTTTTTCAGAACCCACGGTATTCCAAAAAGCCTCCGAAAGTGCTTCACTCCTAAACGCACCCTTGTGTTCTGTATTGCATTCCAAACCACAGGGGAGCAGATACATATAGTGTGTTGGGGTGCAACCGCAGTAGTAGAGACGTGTAGCCGATCGGTGTGCTGATCATGGGAGTACAGGAGCGGACGAAGTCCACACTCTAACAGCGAGGAGGGAGGCACGTTGGCACAGCGGCGTGCTGGGGAGAGTGCGGCGGCGGTAGTGGTGGGTAGGATCGTGGAAGACCGTCATCGGGTCGCGGTCGTGATTTCGGTTGGGCTTATTTTTCACGTACTGAATTGGGAAGTTGCGACTCGCATCTCTGTACATGAACGCGCTATATCGTAGGATCCAAGATAGACGGCATCCACTGCGTTTGGCAGTTTTGCAAAAAAAAAAAAAAAAGTAAAAAAATTGATGTGCCAAATACGTATCTCGATAGATAGACGCATACATACATCGCCTAAAAAAATTATACATACATGCATACATACATACATACATACATACAAGGTATTAACAACTTATTCATATATTAATCAGCTTTCTTAAATCAGTACGTGTGGGAATTCTGCTTATAGATCTGTCTTCGCAAAACTTGAGGTGTGAATCAGAACCACTTATAGATCTTGTTTTATTGCACACAGCAGAAATTATTTCTTTGGACAAGCGAATATGCTATAAGCAAATTCAAAAAATTAAGGAGCAGGTACAGGAGGAGGGGATGTCATCGCCACTGGTATGTCTTGTGAAGACGATGGGTTTTTGCAATCTGACTTGCAGTTATCCATAGTGTCGTAGCAGAAACCGTTTGCCAAACAGCAGAAGCAATACCCATGTTTGGTGCAACGGTTATGGCTTTCATGAACGCATAGCCCATTTGGTAAATCGACCTTCTCGCTATGCATGCCATCCATGATTCGGCCTATATATGGAATAAGAAACGAGCAATTGTTATGCAATCATTTTATTTTAGACTAGAATAAATAAACACACATCATATCATATTAAACAGGAAACAAAAGAAAAAGGCCTTCACTTCACTAGGACATACATACAATTAAGCCCGATTGGTACGTGTGCTTACATTTCGAGCAACGGTAGCAGAACATACGAGACAGGTAGCAGGGGCAGTGCAAGGATGCGAATCCTGCGCTTATCCATTCGACGTTGCCGAGCCCGACGCAGAGGCACTCCGGCTTGGAGCTGACGACGGTGGCGAGCTGCGAGCAGCACGACTCAAACTTGCCGATCTGTACGGTACACTGCGCCGACGCGTATGCACGTACGTACGTAGGCTGGCACGCATGTATCATGACAACAAGAAAAGAAAAAATATATACAAGCATGCGTGTCCATTCCACGTGACCAACCACATAAAACTAGATTCTTTTTTGGGCACGTGCACTTATATACGCTGCCTACAATAATAATAAATAAAATCTAAGTCAATTTTGGACAGAAGATAGACAGATACAACCGCATCTACATGCATGCATAAATCTAAGTCAACGTCCCAGACAATCGACCAGCGCTGGGCCACGGCCAAACGCTACTGCTGCGCCACAACATCAACCTTTCATTTCTCATGTGCGGACCACGGCCGACATGTCGCCGTCGCCACCGCCACCGCCACCAGTTGACGACGCACATCACATCAACCCGTCGTCGCTCTCGCCGCCAAAATCTCTCTCAACCGGGATTCATTTCTACACCAAAGTCCCATCGGGCCTCTCCGCTCTGCCCCCACGCCTGACATGCTTCCACGTTCGACGGACGCCGCTAACGATACGGCCTTCCGCGTCATGCGACATGCCCCCTCGTGGCGTGGCGACCCATCTACCCTCGAGCTCCATGCATGATTTTGTGGCTCAGATGAGCTAGAGTTCTGTAGATGTCGCTCGATGAAACTAACATAGGGCCGGCTGAAGCTCAAAACCCCTAGCCATCGGCAGAGAAGCACGATCGTCCGCCATCGGATGTGAGAGAAAATTAATGGACGATTGAGATCTCTCAAAATTTGGTTTGTCCCGCCCGCCCGCCCGCGCTACGTATTTGAAATAATACTACTTACTACTTATTTGAGACCCCGCCGAACCAACCCTACCCAACTCAGCGCACACCCAAACCCAATCCCCAACCCGAGCCGCTCCCCTGTCTCCTCACCCCCAACGGAGACCAACTCCGCCGCCGCCGCCGACCTCCTCTTCCACAGCCCCTCGCCGGCGACCTCCTCCGCCACCGCCTCTCCGGCGACCCTCTCCTTCTCTCCAGCAGATCCCATGGCGCCGAATGCGACGGCAACCTAGCAGGCAGGACGAGCCCGGCCATGGCGATGGCGGCCTCCTCTCCGCAGCTCCAGCCCCTCACCTTCTCTTCTCTCCTCTCCTCTCCTCTCCCAAGGGAGGGGAGGGAAGGGAAGGGAAGGGAAGGGAAGGAAAGGCCCTAGATCGAGCGGCGCCCAGATCCGCAGCGGCAGCGGCACCGGCGCGCCGTCGTCGATCTGATCCGCGACCCTCCTCGAGGTCGGCCATGGAGGGCGGCAGCACCCATGGACGGAGATGCCCGAAACCCTAGGTAGCCGGCAACAACCGTGGAGGTCCGACGCCTCAACCTCCAAGGACGCGCGCCGGCTGCAGGCCATCTATCTCCGGCGACGGCGAACGACTATGGTGCGTGCGCTTGAATCCCTCCTTCCCTTCCTTTGTCGGTTTCTTCATCTCCCCTCCCTCCCTGTGATTGATTCCATTGTTTGTTTTGTGTTGTGTGCAGGCAGGTTGCTCCGATCTGGACCAACTGCCGCCGCTGCTGCTGCTACTGGTGGACGGGGTGAGCTCCAACCCCATGATTTCACACATCTCATCTCATGTTTGCTGCAATTCTTCTGGAGACAACATAACAGCAAGTCTTGGTTGTTTGATGCAATTTGTGCTGTTTGATGCTTGCTTCACAAGAGGAAAATCTGCACCCTATCTTGTACATACAACATAGGAAACAGTGAGCTTCCTTTCAAGTACTAGTACTTAATAATAATCATTTGTCTCATCATATCTCCATGTCTTGTGTCAAATCTGCACCCTAACATAGGAAAGATGCCACTATGAATCGGTTGATTTATTATATCTATCAACATTGCTTCATTTTCATATCAAGAAATACAGTTAAAAACACAACTTGCGCTTCCACTGGACAGAACAACATGTTGTTTGTGGTTCCATTTGTATGCTGGATCATCGCGTTATGATGAGTAGCAAGCACCCGAGTATCAGGATGTCATTGGCTGTTTGTTTGTTTTTTTGTTAGGCTCGGAACAGCAACACGTAATGATGATCACCTTTACTTTTTTCAACACTCAAATCAACCGCAAGGCTTCAGAATGTTCTTCTGTTGCCATCGCACTCCTCCGCGTAGAGCCTTTCCGGCAGTACGGTGCGCGGCGCCCTGCTCACCGAACACATTACCGCACGGGGCAGACAGCCGAGGCACCGCCCGTGGTGGACACACACCATGCGCACCACACGGGCGCGCCACGCAGCCGGCCAGCAAGCTCTGTCGCCCGTGTGCGCACGCCATTGTCCGCGTGGATGGCGAAGAGAAGGAACGTGAAGCAGCCGTGGCGGCGGGGGAGAGTGTGAGGCGGCGGCGAGGGAGGGGTCGAGGAGGAGGAAGCTAGGTTTCACACGGCTTTCCGCAGTAAACGAGCGCTCACCCCACGTCTTTACCATGACCCCACGAGCAACAAGGCCCAGCGGTCATCCACGGTTGAAGGTTATGGACGGAATCGACGAGAACGAGCGATCTGCTCTCCAACACTATTCATAGCAACGTGGATGCAAGGGTTGTACCTAGCACCCCTTTCATCCTTTATATGTTCAATTCATAGCGACGTGGATGCAAGGGTTGTACCTAGCACCCCTTTCATCCTTTAATATGTTCAATTCATAGCGACGTGGATGCAAGGGTTGTACCTAGCACCCCTTTCATCCTTTATATGTTCAATTCATAGCGACGTGGTTCATTTGGAGTGATCGCATTTCACTTATTGCCCCTGCATCTTTCTTTAATCGCTCACCTGCTCGGTCGGCGGCGATGGCCGCGTACGCTCCCTACGTGTCGCCGCATGGCATGCACATGGACGGCTGGGGCCACGGCAGTGCGTGACCAGCTATAAATACCCCCAGCCGGGAGCTCCTAGATCCATCTCCACACAACAACCAGTACCTCACTCCACTCCCATCACACACACGGACACACCTGCAAGAGCGAGAGCGTGGCCATGGCGTCCATGGGGAAGAAGCAGGTGGTGGCGGCGCTGATGTGGCGCTGGTGGTGCTTGCGGCGGCGCCGGGCGGGGTGCGCGCGGCATGCCAGGCGTCGCAGCTGGCGGTGTGCGCTTCGGCGATCCTGTCCGGGGCCAAGCCGAGCGGTGAGTGCTGCGGCAACCTGCGGGCACAGCAGGGGTGCTTCTGCCGTACGCCAAGGACCCCCAACTACGGGCAGTACATCCGCAGCCCCCACGCGCGCGCGACACCCTCCAGTCCTGCGGCCTCTCCGTCCCGCACTGCTAGGCGCGGCAGGCCCTGCCGCATATGGCTAACTAGCTGCCTCCTCAGTGACCATGAGAGCGTCAGACTATAGCTAGCCTACTGGAGTGCGTACGTGTTGCGTCCATGAACGCCTCTTCCTGTCAGCCATGTGGTTCGACTTTGATGATGCTGGAATAAAATTTAAATGTGGGTGATGATCTACGGTGGCCATGCCGCTTCTGGTGCTGCTGCTGCTGCGCTGGTAATAAAATTTGTGTTGCAACTTTGATGAGATCGGCTGACAAAACCAAACTGCCCCTATATTAGAATGGTAAATCTAGTGGTGCGGTATGTAACGACGAAGAATCAATAGGTTTGAATGGAATACATAGAAATGCTTGTGGGCCCTCTCCATGCACCATAACTTTTTCGAGCAATGTGTGTGTGTGGGTGGGGGGGGGGGGGGGGGGGATGATTGCATGTTATGCTAAGTATTATTTCTCTCCATCCTGTACAACATACTTTTATTTTATTTATTTTGAAAAGAATTTATTATGGATCGTTCTAAATCAAAAGATTTTCTTGATTTTTTAGAATATTTTAATTCACAGCGAGAAGATCTTCGAAACAAGACAAATCATCGATATAAACATGAATTAGTTTTATTTTTATTGTTGCTCCCATTTGAAATTAGTTTTAGTAATTTACTCTTTCAATCGTATTTGAAATCACTTTCACATATTTAAAAATCCATTTCATAGATTAAAAATTATTAGTTTCACACACTGAAATATTTTTGGAAATATAAATAAGTTTCAACAAAAAAATGGTTTTATATTTAAATTATAACTTAAATGCTGAAATAAGAAAATTAGAAAATATAAAAATTTTTACAAACAAAAATTATGTTTCAAGATTAAAAATATCTTTACGCACTCAAACAAGCAGTTTTCAAAAATGTAGATTAGTTTCACTCACTGTAAATTAGGTTTCACATTTATAAAATAGCCAGTTGTATTTTAGAAAAAAATTCACTTAACATATTGTATATAATTTCACGCATTGAAACAACCTATCTCACATATTCGACAAAAACAAATGTTCCATGGATTATAAATATCAGTATGACACACTTATGTAGCTTCCCAAATGGTAATCACTTTCACTCGCAAAAAAAAAAAACAACACTTTCACTCTTTCAAATAAACTATATATAAGATTTGAAGAAAATCAGTTTCACGTAAAAAAAACGGTTTCAAGCATTGAAACAGAAAATCCGTTTCGTGGATTCAACATATAGTTTCACTCATTGAAATTATTAGTTTCACTTCACTAAAGAACCTAGTTTCACATTTTTTAAATAACAATTTCACATATTGAAGAAAATCAATTTCACAGATTAAGAAAAATGTTTCATAAGTGCAACAATCTATTTCACATATTAGAAAAAAATTACAAATTGAAAATATCAATTTCACACATTGAAATAAGAAACTTCAAAAATTGTAAATGAGTTTCACTTATCGACAAAAGCACTATCATATTTTAGAATAACTTGTTTCACACATTTACAAACACAAGACTTTCACACTTTGAAACAATTTGTTTCATATATAGGAAACTAACAGTTTCACATTATTAAACTAGTCATCAACCCGTGCATCTGCACGGCTAGAGGATTTTATACATTGTACCTGTGATTTATAAGTTAACACAACTTAAGGTGTTCTTCATAGGTTAGCATATTTATAATTATACTTGTGATTTTTTGCGGAGAAATTATAGTTATGATTTATAGTTGTAACAAACTTAAGTTGTTCTTGGAAGGTTATTATTAATGCGTAATGTTTTTGTAGTTAACCATGCATATAGGAGATGTGGTGTTTGTATTCGTTCAATCTGCTTTATGAGGAAATTAGACACCAAAAAGTAGCACCACAATATGAGGATTGTTTTATCTTTATGGAAATTTTAAATGAGGCTCAACTAAAATATTGATGGTTCTTCCTTTTCCTCCCCATGTATTAGATTATTGGTAATTGTAGTTAGGTTTTCATTAGCCTAATGTCATGCATATCTTACTCTAATTTCCTATTATGCATGCCTACTGATAGAATGTACTAATATTTACCAACAATTGCTAAACATCATTTTTCTTCCAACTCTTGCATACCTATGTACTCATTGATTCGTCAACTCTCTCATGTGATGTCTATGTGACTTTTTACATGAGCAGCCCATGATAGTTCCGTCTGACCATATCTATTTTATTTGCACCGTGTCGTATTTTCTAGAACAATCCAATATTGTAGTACATACTTGATAGGCTATTTTGCTAATGATTCTCTCTCAGTCAATTTTGATCATAGTTTATTTTAAGATCATGTTAATGTTCTTTTGCCTATTTCACTTCCATATATTTTGCAATCAATTATAATTGACAAAGTAGACCCAACTCTCCGGAGAGAGGAGTGGATATGCACTATCATCACCTAGAGTCACATTGGGGTGCAGATGCACTCCATAGCCAAAACGCCGCTTCCATTGCATAGTCCCTTCTATACAAACGTAAGACGCACATTTTCTAATTGTAAACTTTGATCATATATGTTTATTTCATTAATACTTAAGAGAAAGATAATCACATTAAAGCTGGAATTTACCAATTAATTTCCTACATTTTCTTGTAGATGTAGTTTAATTGACATGTTATTTTTTGCAGAACAACACAATTTAGTTTCCATATATTATACATCCCCAAGACATTGGAAAAGGCCAGTCCGAGTCCATGTTGGGCCATGGTCTAGACTCCTCGTATTAGTTTTCAACAATCGGCTGCTGGCCAACTTGTCAGAGATAGTTGCTAACACGGCGGCTTCATACCTCTTTCAATCGTAGGTGTTTCCTGTACATGTCCTAGTGGGGTATGACTTTTTTTTGGCAAGGTGGATATGATTGTATTTATGTGTAGATCCGTGATAGATTAGAGTTGTATGTATGTACGTGCATGATCCGGCAGGTTGTCCACTTGCACGTAGCAACAACCGCTTTAATTTGTACGATTATTGTTGATATGTTACTTTTTCTTATTAATCTCAATCGCTACTATTGAATTAACGAATCCTATATTTATTTTCCAACTCAATAAAAAAGAAGGGATCATATATTTTTAACATATGTGGATGAATATGGTAGCTTTTTTTTCGCAAAAAAAAAATATGGTAGCTGTTGCTTGTTTGTATAAGATGTGTATCCTCAACTTTTTTTATTGTGTGTAGATCTTTCCAGTAAATCATAAATCTTATGAAGATATAATTTACAATTTTTCTGATAGAGAGTGCATAAAATAAATAATAATACTAACTTTTATTGACGAAAAATAGAAATAAGAAGTTGATTTATTCTACAGAAGTTCAGTTGTGTGGACTTATTTCTAACAGAATTTTTTTTCGCGGGTATTTTCTAACAGAGCTTCAATAAAACTATATTTAGAAGAACAAATTATTCTTATTTATATTATGTCTGGTCTTAATAATATACTTATATATGCTTAGCCATATATATTGGCCATTAAATGAGCATATATCACATACGTGGGAATGTTTGATTTTCTGATCTGTTCGTGTCTATATATGTCTCCTCCTTCCGGAGAATAATTGGTCTTGCATATGTTACGGTTCCCAACGGATCAAGCAATTGCCCGGTTTAATTTTTTTTACTGCTAGCATGGGACCAGGCTGTGTTGTGAGTTTCTATTCAGAAATCTCAACCGTTCACTACTTTTTATTGGTTAATCTTAACCTGTAGTTTTTTTAGGCTAGTAACAGTGTGCGTGCTGCTGCTTTTTTTTTGGAGCGGGCCTACAGTCCAGCTGGCTTTGGACTCTCTCATTGTGGCTATCTCTCCTTTCTATTTCTGCCATCCTGGGCTTCAGCCTGATAGACTTCTTGGTTTATCTTCTAAACTTCAAATATTAGTCCCTTTAAATCTGAGCCGTTTCCTTTTAGGTGCTTAATCTAAGCCGTTAGTTTCCTTCTGTTTTAATTATATAAGATAGATGGTTCACACCTATTAACATGGATGCTTTTGTAATACTTTCTGTTTACATGGTACTTATGGATTAGAATTTTTTTATATCAATTAGGAGAGGACAAATTATTACTCTTTATAGATCAGGGACAAAAAAAAATTCTATTTTAGGCCGGCCGCTCGCGTAGGCTAGCGAGCAGCCTGCGCCCCGCTAGACTCGTTCAAGTATTTAATACCAAAGTTTTTTTCAGAACCCACGGTATTCCAAAAAGCCTCCGAAAGTGCTTCACTCCTAAACGCACCCTTGTGTTTGTATGCATTCCAAACCACAGGGGAGAGATACATATAGTGTGTTGGGGTGCAACCGCAGTAGTAGAGACGTGTAGCCGATCGGTGTGCTGATCATGGAGTACAGGAGCGGACGAAGCCACACTCTAACAGCGAGGAGGGAGGCACGTTGGCACAGCGGCGTGTGGGGAGAGTGCGGCGGCGGTAGTTAGTGGTGGTAGGATCGTGGAAGACCGTCATCGGGTCGCGGTCGTGATTTCGGTTGGGCTTATTTTCACCGTACTGAATTGGGAAGTTGCGACTCGCATCTCTGTACATGAACGCGCTATATCGTAGGATCCAGATAGACGGCATCCACTGCGTTTGGCAGTTTTGCAAAAAAAAAAAAAAAAGTAAAAAAATTGATGTTCCAAATAAGTATCTCGATGATAGACGCATACATACATCGCCTAAAAAAATTATACATACATGCATACATACATACATACATACATACAAGGTATTAACAACTTATTCATATATTATCAGCTTTCTTAAATCAGTACGTGTGGGAATTCTGCTTATAGATCTGTCTTCGCAAAACTTGAGGTGTGAATCAGAACCACTTATAGATCTTGTTTTATTGCACACAGCAGAAATTATTTCTTTGGACAAGCGAATATGCTATAAGCAAATTCAAAAAATTAAGGAGCAGGTAAAGGAGGAGGGGATGTCATCGCCACTGGTATGTCTTGTGAAGACGATGGGTTTTTGCAATCTGACTTGCAGTTACATAGTGTGTAGCAGACAGAAACCGTTTGCCAAACAGCAGAAGCAATACCCATGTTTGGTGCACGGTTGGCTTTCATGAACGCATAGCCCATTTGGTAAATCGACCTTCTCGCTATGCATGCCTCCATGATTCGGCTATATATGGAATAAGAAACGAGCAATTTATGCAATCATTTTATTTTAGACTAGAATAAATAAACACACATCATATCATATTAAACAGGAAACAAAAAGAAAAAGGCCTTCACTTCACTAGGACATACATACAATTAAGCCCGATTGGTACGGTGCTTACATTTCGACAACGGTAGCAGAACATACGAGACAGGTAGCAGGGCAGTGCAAGGATGCGAATCCTGCGCTTATCCATTCGACGTTGCCGAGCCCGACGCAGAGGCACTCCGGCTTGGAGCTGACGACGGTGGCGAGCTGCGAGCAGCACGACTCAAACTTGCCGATCTGTACGGTACACTCGCCGAGCGTATGCACGTACGTACGTGGCTGGCACGCATGTATCATGACAACAAGAAAAGAAAAAATATATACAAGCATGCGTGTCCATTCCACGTGACCAACCACATAAAACTAGATTCTTTTTGGGCACGTGCACTTATATACGCTGCCTACATAATAATAAATAAAATCTAAGTCAATTTTGGACCAGAAGATAGACAGATACAACCGCACTACATGCATGCATAAATCTAAGTCAACCGCTCAAGGGCAACGCCTAGGTCGATGTGTTTTAATTTGTGTTCGAATTATGAGCTTGCTTCGTTGAACTATTTGATTGTATTGATTTTCTGTGATGAACTATGTGATAAAAAATTTTTTTTGTTGAATTTGTGCCGGAGTTTACCGAATTTGGGCCGAATTTGAGTTTGAAATCGGTGGTTGGGGGCGAACCTGGGGGCCGGCTGGGAACATGAGTCCCCCACAGCAAACATATCGCCGGTCAACCCCCAGGAGGCGCTATTTCAAGCCCCTGGGGGGGGGGGGGGGGGGGGGGGGGTGGGCGAACGGTGGAGATGCTCTGAGAGGTCTGGTCTGCACCTTCAGCGCCAAGCGCGAGGAACTCTCTTGGCGCCCACCATTCCTCCTTTCGCTTGTTCGCCCATGTCATATGTCATTCCAATCCCGTTTTTTATCCGATTGATTTTCTGCTCCCTGCTCTCTTACTGTTCATGAACTTAAAAAGTCTGAAAAATAGAAAAAAAAGTTACGAATTTGAAAAAGTTCAAAGTGTAGACTATTGACCAGCTGACCATTAACCTTTGACTTCTGACCGATCCGTTGTTCCATAGATTTTTTGGAAAAATCATATATTTGAGAAAAAGATAAAAAATTGAGAAAGGTTCGCAAGTTTGAAAATAAATTGTAAATTTAAAACAAGTTCGTTATTCTAGTTTGAAAAAAAGTTCACAGTTTCAAAAAATTTCATGAATTTAGAAAAAAGTTCATGGATTTGAAAATAAGTCTCAATTCTGATTTTGAAAAAACATCATGGATTCAAAAAATGTTCAAAAACTTGTGAAAAAATTCATGAATTTGAATTTTTTTCATGGATTCAGGAAAGTTCATTAGTTTGAAAAGGAAAGTTCTGAAATTTGAAAAAAGATATACAATTTGGAAAGTGGATGAATTTAGTTGTTTCAATTTTTTTAAGTTCACGCATCTGAAAAAAATAAAAATGAAAACGAAACGGAAAAAAAACAGCAAACCTGGTCCAGAAAAGAAAAAGGTCCAAAGCTTCCAAAAAACCAGGACGAGCGCCTCCCGGAAAGTGCATTACATGGGCGGCTGAACTGCATCGGTAGTGAGCGCCGCGTACGAACAGAATATTAACTGGTACGTCAAGCGCCATATAGGATTTGTGTCTCCTGTCCTGATCCCCTTCTCCCTATTGTTCGCCATTAAGATTTGTTTTATATGAGTTACCAAGAGTAAATAATCACTATATGTTGTTTAACCACCTTCTCATTATTTCTTCACAAGGCTTTTGAGGTACTTTCAACTACTTATCAAATATTAGGTTTCTCACATTTTTCCTACTGTTTTGGGTGAAATTTTAAGAATTATACAAAGGATTCGACATAGTACATAAAAACAAGAATATTCGTTTAAGGGAGGAGCTAGTGTTAAGAGTATGATTCAGTATAAGAGGGGATACATCGCATAGCATAACCACAAGATGACGTAAACATGATGCCTTAAGCAAAGAGCAATGGGATGCTCGGCTCAAGCAGAAGCTACTACACAGCTCAAAACAACCCTGGCAAAGAACGACCTGAACCAAAGCGAAAATATCGAAAAATCCATCACTAGGCACGCCACCAGCAATCAAGATGACGGCTTCATGAAGGGAAACGACACCATAACATGCAAGCTTTGCGTATTCACGAAAAAAGGTTATGATTCAGTACTCTTTTTTGCTATACTACTTAAGCAACAGTACAAGTAGTTCAACCCATGTGTATATGTATATCCCGCCATTCTATCGTCAATAAAGACTATGAATTCATCCATTCATCTACCTCACACGCTCTTCAGTTTTCGCTTGTAACATGACCAAAGAGCTAGCAGCGCACCACAACACATATACTCATGCAGTCATGCTGATAATCGTACACCGGTCAATTACCTGTGTACGTCCAGGTCGAAGCCACAGACAGGAACATCACGGCGGTGATGCAAGATACTTATCAAATACTATTAGTTTTCTCACATTTTTCCTACGGATTTTTACGTGAAATTCTGAGAATTATACAAAGGATTCGACATAGTACATAAAAACAAGAATATTAGTTGCATAGGGAGGAGGGGGGACTAGTGTTAAGAGTATCACTCAACCACAAGAGGGGGTACATCGCGCGCATGGCACAACTATAAGATGGGAACATCAGGCGTGATGCAAGAGACTAGCGCGTTTGTGCGCTTCGCATCACCTACCTTTGGTGCCTCACATGAATGAGCTCGATCGTCCGCTAGCTTCCGCCTACCACCCACGAGCAGAGAGACAGCGGGCAACAACCATCGGCGAACTACCCAGTGGAGTTCAATGCAGGACGTCCAAAGTGTGCCCGTCAACCATTCTGCTGACCGTAGTCATAGCGAACTAGTGCAATTGAGTGCATGCTCTACGTCTAGGGTATAGTGTTCAACTGATTGTTTACAGCGGCCGTGGGCGATTCATTAGCCGGCTCCCGCAGTGAGTGGTTCATTTGGAGTGATCGCATTTCACTTATTGCCCCTGCATCTTTCTTTAATCGCTCACCTGCTCGGTCGGCGGCGATGGCCGCGTACGCTCCCTACGTGTCGCCGCATGGCATGCACATGGACGGCTGGGGCCACGGCAGTGCGTGACCAGCTATAAATACCCCAGCCGGGAGCTCCTAGATCCATCTCCACACAACAACCAGTACACTCACTCCACTCCCATCACACACACGGACACACCTGCAAGAGCGAGAGCGTGAGCCATGGCGTCCATGGGGAAGAAGCAGGTGGTGGCGGCGCTGATGCTGGCGCTGGTGGTGCTTGCGGCGGCGCCGGGCGGGGGCGCGCGGCATGCCAGGCGTCGCAGCTGGCGGTGTGCGCTTCGGCGATCCTGTCCGGGGCCAAGCCGAGCGGTGAGTGCTGCGGCAACCTGCGGGCACAGCAGGGGTGCTTCTGCCAGTACGCCAAGGACCCCAACTACGGGCAGTACATCCGCAGCCCCCACGCGCGCGGACACCCTCCAGTCCTGCGGCCTCCCGTCCCGCACTGCTAGGCGCCGGCAGGCCCTCTGCCGCATATGGCTACTAGCTGCCTGCCTCAGTGACCATGAGAGCGTCAGACTATAGCTAGCCTAGCTGGTGTGCGTACGTGTTGCGTCCATGAACGCCTCTTCCTGTCAGCCATGTGGTTCGACTTGATGATGCTGGAATAAAATTTAAATGTTGGGTGATGATCTACGGTGGCCATGCCGCTTCTGGTGCTGCTGCTGCTGGCTGGTAATAAAATTTGTGTTGCAACTTTGATGAGATCGGCTGACAAAACCAAACTGCCCCTATATTAGAATTGGTAAATCTAGTGGTGCGGTATGTAACGACGAAGAATCAATAGGTTTGAATGGAATACATAGAAATGCTTGTGGGCCCTCTCCATGCACCATAACTTTTTTCGAGCAACTGTGTGTGTGTGGGGGGGGGGGGGGGGGGGGGGATGATTGCATGTATGCTAAGTATTATTTCTCTCCATCCTGTACAACATACTTTTATTTTATTTATTTTGAAAAGAATTATTATGGATCGTTCTAAATCAAAAGATTGTCTTGATTTTTTAGAATATTTTAATTCACAGCGAGAAGATCTTCGAAACAAGACAAATCATCGATATAAACATGAATTAGTTTTATTTTTTATTGTTGCTATCCCATTTGAAATTAGTTTTAGTAATTTACTCTTTCAATCGTATTTGAAATCACTTTCACATATTTAAAAATCCATTTCATAGATTAAAAATATTAGTTTCACACACTGAAATATTTTTGGAAATATAAATAAGTTTCAACAAAAAAATAGGTTTTATATATTAAATTATAACTTAAATGCTGAAATAAGAAAATTCAGAAAATATAAAAATTTTTACAAACAAAAATTATGTTTCATAGATTAAAAATATCAGTTTACGCACTCAAACAAGCAGTTTCAAAAATGTAGATTAGTTTCACTCACTGTAAAATTAGGTTTCACATTTATAAAATAGCCAGTTGTATTTTAGAAAAATTCACTTCAACATATTGATATATAATTTCACGCATTGAAACAACCTATCTCACATATTCGACAAAACAAATGTTCCATGGATTATAAATATCAGTATGACACACTTATGTAGCTTCCCAAATGGTAAATCACTTTCACTCGCAAAAAAAAAAAACACACTTTCACTCTTTCAAATAAACTATATATAAGATTTGAAGAAAATCAGTTTCACGTATAAAAAAACGGTTTCAAGCATTGAAACAGAAAATCCGTTTCGTGGATTCAACATATAGTTTCACTCATTGAAATTATTAGTTTCACTTCACTAAAGAACCTAGTTTCACATTTTTTAAATAACAATTTCACATATTTGAAGAAAATCAATTTCACAGATTAAGAAAAATGTTTCATAAGTGCAACAATCTATTTCACATATTAGAAAAAAATTACAAATTGAAAATATCAATTTCACACATTGAAATAAGAAACTTCAAAAATTGTAAATGAGTTTCACTTATCGACAAAAGCACTTCATATTTTGAATAACTTGTTTCACACATTTCAAACACAAGACTTTCACACTTTGAAACAATTTGTTTCATATATAGAAACTAACAGTTTCACATTATTAAACTAGTCATCAACCCGTGCATCTGCACGGGCTAGAGGATTTTATACATTGTACCTGTGATTTATAATTAACACAAACTTAAGGTGTTCTTCATAGGTTAGCATATTTATAATTATACTTGTGATTTTTGCGGAGAAATTATAGTTATGATTTATAGTTGTAAACAAACTTAAGTTGTTCTTGGAAGGTTATTATTAATGCGTAATGTTTTTGTAGTTAACCATGCATATAGGAGATGTGGTGTTGTATTCGTTCAATCTGCTTTATGAGGAAATTAGACACCAAAAAGTAGCACCACAATATGAGGATTGTTTATTCTTTTATGGAAATTTTAAATGAGGCTCAACTAAAATATTGATGGTTCTTCCTTTTCCTCCCCATGTATTAGATTATTGGTAATTGTAGTTAGGTTTTCATTAGCCTAATGTCATGCATATCTTACTCTAATTTCCTATTATGCATGCCTACTGATAGAATGTACTAATATTTACCAACAATTGCTAAAACATCATTTTTCTTCCAACTCTTGCATACCTTATGTACTCATTGATTCGTCAACTCTTCTCATGTGATGTCTATGTGACTTTTTACATGAGCATGCCCATGATAGTTCCGTCTGACCATATCTATTTTATTTGCACCGTGTCGTATTTTCTAGAACAATTCCAATATTGTAGTACATACTTGATAGGCTATTTTGCTAATGCATTCTCTCTCAGTCAATTTTGATCATAGTTTATTTTAAGATCATGTTAATGTTCTTTTGCCTATTTCACTTCCATATATTTTGCAATCAATTATAATTGACAAAGTAGACCCAACTCTCCGGAGAGAGGAGTGGATATGCACTATCATCACCTAGAGTCACATTGGGGGTGCAGATGCACTCCATAGCCAAAACGCCGCTTCCATTGCATAGTCCCTTCTATACAAACGTAAGACGCACATTTTCTAATTGTAAACTTTGATCATATATGTTTATTTCATTAATACTTAAGAGAAAGATAATCACATTAAAGCTGGAATTTACCAATTAATTTCCTACATTTTCTTGTAGATGTAGTTTAATTGACATGTTATTTTTTTGCAGAACAACACAATTTAGTTTCCATCATATTATACATCCCCAAGACATTGGAAAAGGCCAGTCCGAGTCCATGTTGGGCCATGGTCTAGCTGCCTCGTATTAGTTTTCAACAATCGGCTGCTGGCCAACTTGTCAGAGATAGTTGCTAAACGGCGGCTTCATACCTCTTTCAATCGTAGGTGTTTCCTGTACATGTCCTAGTGGGGTATGACTTTTTTTTGGCAAGGTGGATATGACTTGTTATTTATGGTGTAGATCCGTGATAGATTAGAGTTGTATGTATGTACGTGCATGATCCGGCAGGTTGTCCACTTGCACGTAGCAACAACCGCTTAATTTGTACGATTATTGTTGTATATGTTACTTTTTCTATATTTAATCTCAATCGCTACTATTTGAATTAACGAATCATATATTTATTTTCCAACTCAATAAAAAGAAGGGATCATATATTTTTAACATATGTGGATGAATATGGTAGCTTTTTTTTCGCAAAAAAAAATATGGTAGCGTTGCTTGTTTGTATAAGATGTGTATCCTCAACTTTTTTTATTGTGTGTAGATCTTTCCAGTAAATCATAAATCTATGAAGATATAATTTACAATTTTTCTGATAGAGAGTGCATAAATAAATAATAATACTAACTTTTATTGACGAAAAATAGAAATAAGAAGTTGATTTATTCTACAGAAGTTCAGTTGTGTGGACTTATTTCTAACAGAATTTTTTTTCGCGGGGTATTTTCTAACAGAGCTTCAATAAAACTATATTTAGAAGAACAAATTATTCTTATTTATCATTATGTCTGGTCTAATAATATACTCTATATATGCTTAGCCATATATATTGGCCATTAAATGAGCATATATCACATACGTGGGAATTGTTTGATTTTCTGATCTGTTCGTGTCTATATATGTCTCCTCCTTCCGGAGAATAATTGGTCTTTGCATATGTTACGGTTCCCAACCGATCAAGCAATTGCCCGGTTTAATTTTTTTTACTGCTAGCATGGGACCAGGCTGTGTTGTGAGTTTCTATTCAGAAATCTCAACCGTTCACTACTTTTTATTGGTTAATCTTAACCTGTAGTTTTTTTAGGCTAGTAACAGTGTGCGTGCTGCTGCATTTTTTTTTTGGAGCGGGCCTACAGTCCAGCTGGCTTTGGACTCTCTCATTGTGGGCTATCTCTCCTTTCTATTTCTGCCCATCCTGGGCTTCAGCCTGATAGACTTCTTGGTTTATTTCTAAACTTCAAATATTAGTCCCTTTAAATCTGAGCCGTTTCCTTTTAGGTGCTTAATCTAAGCCGTTAGTTTCCTTCTGTTTAATTATATAAGATAGATGCGTTCACACCTATTAACATGGATGCTTTTGTAATACTTTCTGTTTACATGGTACTTATGGATTAGAATTTTTTTATATCAATTAGGAGAGACAAATTATTACTCTTTATAGATCAGGGGACAAAAAAAAATTCTATTTTAGGCCGGCCGCTCGCGTAGGCTAGCGAGCAGCCTGCGCCCCGCTAGACTCGTTCAAGTATTTAATACCAAAGTTTTTTCAGAACCCACGGTATTCCAAAAAGCCTCCGAAAGTGCTTCACTCCTAAACGCACCCTTGTGTTCTGTATTGCATTCCAAACCACAGGGGAGCAGATACATATAGTGTGTTGGGGTGCAACCGCAGTAGTAGAGACGTGTAGCCGATCGGTGTGCTGATCATGGGAGTACAGGAGCGGACGAAGCCACACTCTAACAGCGAGGAGGGAGGCACGTTGGCACAGCGGCGTGCTGGGGAGAGTGCGGCGGCGGGTAGTGGTGGTAGGATCGTGGAAGACCGTCATCGGGTCGCGGTCGTGATTTCGGTTGGGCTTATTTTCACGTACTGAATTGGGAAGTTGCGACTCGCATCTCTGTACATGAACGCGCTATATCGTAGGATCCAAGATAGACGGCATCCACTGCGTTTGGCAGTTTTGCAAAAAAAAAAAAAAAAGTAAAAAAATTGATGTCCAAATACGTATCTCGATAGATAGACGCATACATACATCGCCTAAAAAAATTATACATACATGCATACATACATACATACATACATACAAGGTATTAACAACTTATTCATATATTAATCAGCTTTCTTAAATCAGTACGTGTGGGAATTCTGCTTATAGATCTGTCTTCGCAAAACTTGAGGTGTGAATCAGAACCACTTATAGATCTTGTTTTATTGCACACAGCAGAAATTATTTCTTTGGACAAGCGAATATGCTATAAGCAAATTCAAAAAATTAAGGAGCAGGTAAGGAGGAGGGGATGTCATCGCCACTGGTATGTCTTGTGAAGACGATGGGTTTTTGCAATCTGACTTGCAGTTATCCATAGTGTCGTAGCAGAAACCGTTTGCCAAACAGCAGAAGCAATACCCATGTTTGGTGCACGGTTGGCTTTCATGAACGCATAGCCCATTTGGTAAATCGACCTTCTCGCTATGCATGCCATCCATGATTCGGCCTATATATGGAATAAGAAACGAGCAATTGTATGCAATCATTTTATTTTAGACTAGAATAAATAAACACACATCATATCATATTAAACAGGAAACAAAAGAAAAAGGCCTTCACTTCACTAGGACATACATACAATTAAGCCCGATTGGTACGTGTGCTTACATTTCGAGCAACGGTAGCAGAACATACGAGACAGGTAGCAGGGCAGTGCAAGGATGCGAATCCTGCGCTTATCCATTCGACGTTGCCGAGCCCGACGCAGAGGCACTCCGGCTTGGAGCTGACGACGGTGGCGAGCTGCGAGCAGCACGACTCAAACTTGCCGATCTGTACGGTACACTGCGCCGACGCGTATGCACGTACGTACGTAGGCTGGCACGCATGTATCATGACAACAAGAAAAGAAAAAATATATACAAGCATGCGTGTCCATTCCACGTGACCAACCACATAAAACTAGATTCTTTTTTGGGCACGTGCACTTATATACGCTGCCTACATAATAATAAATAAAATCTAAGTCAATTTTGGACAGAAGATAGACAGATACAACCGCATCTACATGCATGCATAAATCTAAGTCAACGTCCCAGACAATCGACCAGCGCTGGGCCACGGCCAAACGCTACTGCTGCGCCACACATCAACCTTTTTTCTCATGTGCGGACCACGGCCGACATGTCGCCGTCGCCACCGCCACCGCCACCAGTTGACGACGCACATCACATCAACCCGTCGTCGCTCTCGCCGCCAAAATCTCTCTCAACCGGGATTCATTTCTACACCAAAGTCCATCGGGCCTCTCCGCTCTGCCCCCACGCCTGACATGCTTCCACGTTCGACGGACGCCGCTAACGATACGGCCTTCCGCGTCATGGACATGCCCCCTCGTGGCGTGGCGACCCATCTACCCTCGAGCTCCATGCATGATTTTGTGGCTCAGATGAGCTAGAGTTCTGTAGATGTCGCTCGATGAAACTAACATAGGGCGGCTGAAGCTCAAAACCCCTAGCCATCGGCAGAGAAGCACGATCGTCCGCCATCGGATGTGAGAGAAAATTAATGGACGATTGAATCTCTCAAAATTTGGTTTGTCCGCCCGCCCCGCCCGCGCTACGTATTTGAAATAATACTACTTACTACTTATTTGAGACCCCGCCGAACCAACCCTACCCAACTCAGCGCACACCCAAACCCAATCCCCCACGAGCCGCTCCCCTGTCTCCTCACCCCAACGGAGACCAACTCCGCCGCCGCCGCCGACCTCCTCTTCCACAGCCCCTCGCCGGCGACCTCCTCCGCCACCGCCTCCCGGGACCCTCTCCTTCTCTCCAGCAGATTCCCATGGCGCCGAATGCGACGGCAACCTAGCAGGCAGGACGAGCCCGGCCATGGCGATGGCGGCCTCCTCTCCGCAGCTCCAGCCCCTCCCTTCTCTTCTCTCCTCTCCTCTCCTCTCCCAAGGGAGGGAGGGAAGGGAAGGGAAGGGAAGGGAAGGAGGAAAGGCCTAGATCGGAGCGGCGCAGATCCAGGGCGACCCGGCAGCGGCCGGCGCGCCGTCGTCGATGATCCGCGACCCTCCTGAGGTCGCCATGGAGGGCGGCAGCACCCATGACGGAGATGCCCGAAACCCTAGGTAGCCGGAACACCGTGGAGTCCGACGCCTCACCTCCAAGACGCGCGCCGGCTGCAGGCCATCTATCTCCGGCGACGGCGAACGACTATGGTGCGTGCGCTTGAATCCCTCCTTCCCTTCCTTTGTCGGTTTCTTCATCTCCCCTCCCTCCCTGTGATTGATTCCATTGTTGTTTTGTGTTGTGTGTGCAGGCAGGTTGCTCCGATCTGGACCAACTGCCGCCGCTGCTGCTGCTACTGGTGGACGGGGTGAGCTCCAACCCCATGATTTCACACATTCATCATGTTTGCTGCAATTCTTCTGGAGACAACATAACGCAAGTCTTGGTTGTTTGATGCAATTTGTGCTGTTTGATGCTTGCTTCACAAGAGGAAATCTGCACCCTATCTTGTACATACAACATAGGAAACAGTGAGTTCCTTTCAAGTACTAGTACTTAATAATAATCATTGTCTCATCATATCTCCATGTCTTGTGTCAAATCTGCACCCTAACATAGGAAAGATGCCACTATGAATCGGTTGATTTATTATATCTATCAACATTGCTTCATTTTCATATCAAGAAATACAGTTAAAAACAAACTTGCGCTTCCACTGGACAGAAAACACATGTTGTTGTGGTTCCATTTGTAGCTGGATCATCGCGTTATGATGAGTAGCAAGCACCCGAGTATCAGGATGTCATTGGCTGTTTGTTTGTTTTTTTTGTTAGGCTCGGAACAGAACACGTAATGATGATCACCTTTACTTTTTTCAACACTCAAACAACCGCAGGCTTCAGAATGTTCTTCTGTTGCCATCGCACTCCTCCGCGTAGAGCCTTTCCGGCAGTACGGTGCGCGGCGCCCTGCTCACCGAACACATTACCGCAGGGGCAGACAGCCGAGGCACCGCCCGTGGGGACACACACCATGCGCACCACACGGGCGCGCCACGCAGCCGGCCAGCAAGCTCTGTCGCCCGTGTGCGCACGCCATTGTCCGCGTGGATGGCGAAGAGAAGGAACGTGAAGCAGCCGTGGCGGCGGGGGAGAGTGTGAGGCGGCGGCGAGGGAGGGGTCGAGGAGGAGAAGCTAGGTTTCACACGGCTTTCCGCAGTAAACAGACGCTCACCCCACGTCTTTACCATGACCCCACGAGCAACAGGCCCAGCGGTCATCCACGGTTGAAGGTTATGGACGGAATCGACGAGAACGAGCGATCTGCTCTCCAACACTATTCATAGCAACGTGGATGCAAGGGTTGTACCTAGCACCCCTTTCATCCTTTATATGTTCAATTCATAGCGACGTGGATGCAAGGGTTGTACCTAGCACCCCTTTCATCCTTTAATATGTTCAATTCATAGCGACGTGGATGCAAGGGTTGTGCCTAGCATCCCTTTCATCCTTTATATCTTTAATATGTTCAATTCATAGCGACGTGGATGCAAGGGTTGTGCATGGAGGCACCCCTTTCATTCTTTATATGTTCAATGTTCAATTTCAGAATCTTAACAGCAACATGCGTGCGTGCATGGATGCATTTTCACTCGGCTAGGCTAGCTATAGTATCTCATCTCTCTTTTCTTTTTTTTGTATTGAGGGGCAACGCCTCCGATTTCATTTCATTGCAGGAAATGAAACCGATAAACAAAGTCATAATTTTAAGAATTCGTCGCCCCCAGGTGCTCTACAGCAACCAGCAGCTTTGAGGAGGTGACCACACAGGGCTCCTCCCCTCACAACCAACCAAAACCTCACTAGTTCTATACCAACTCATATAAGGGAAAACAAACATATCCTTGCATAAGCTTCTACTCCCTCCGTCCGAAAATACTTGTCATCAAAATGGATAAAAAGAGATGTATGTAGAACTAAAATATGCCTAGATACATCCCCTTTTATCCATTTTGATGACAAGTATTTTCGGACGGAGGGAGTACCAGACAAAGGAGAGCAGTATCCTTTTCTTAGGCCCTCTTTGATTTGCAGGATTTTCAAAATACGGGAATAGGAAAAATAGAGGATTTAAGTGGCATGTCCATTTGAATCCTATAGGATTTGCATAGAGTGTTTGATGCCACGGGAAAAACAAAGAATTTGTAAAAAGAGGTTGAAGTGGATGCTTGATTCCATAGGAAAAATTCCTATAGGATTCAATCGTGTGAATCAAATGCCTAACATAGGGAAAAATCCTAAGAATTCTAACCCTTCAAAAATCCTATGAAATTCCATTGAATCAAAGGAACGCTTAGCTGACTCCCAGTCGCTTAGTATCTCACCTCTTAGTATTTCATCTCTTATGGACAGAGGTAGCAAAACAGTATTCTTCACTCGTCGGCGTCGGCGTTGGCGCATTTGAAGATGTCGACGACCGCGCTAGTGACATTGGCCAAGGCATTTATCATTCTCGCCGCGGCAGAGACCCTGGCCGCGCCGCCTGCTTCCGCACCGCGTGCTGCCGCGCCGCCTGTTTCCGCGCCAACTGCTACCGTGCCGCCTGCTGGCGCGCCGCGTGATGCCGCGCCGCCTGCTGCCGCATCGCCTGTTTCCGGGCCGCCTGCTGCCGCGCCGCGTGATGCCGCCCCGACTGCTGCCTCGCCAAGGGTTTTGTCTTGATTATGTACGTGGATGCAGTTCTGGTCCAGCAGATACAACAATATTTTACTGAACGTGTGGACAATTAGGTTGATGAGATACATATGTACTCCCTCCGTTTTTTACTTAGTTGGCATATTAGTTTTGACTGAAGTCAAGCTTTATACGGTTTGACCAAGTTTATAGAAAAAAATATACACATTTACATTAAAAAAAATTATATGATGTGAAAATATAAGTAATGATGAATCCAATGATATTGATTTGGTGGTGTATATGTTAATATATTTGTCTACAAATTAGTTGAAAGTAGATGAAGTTTAACTCTAGACAAAACTAATATAGGAAGTAAATAAAAATGAAGGGAGTCACCTGCAGCTGGTAGCCGCGGTTGACGACGAACGCGTTGGGCCGCGGGTTGACGGCGATCCAACGGCCTTCCTTGAGCACCTGCAGCCCGGTGACCTGCTCGTCCATCATCAGGATGGTGAGGGCGTTGGGGACCGTGTGCGCCGGGAGCCCGTAGGTCAGCTCTGGTGACGGGCACTTGGGGTAGAAGTTGACCGCCATGTGCTGCTCCTGCTCGCCGAGAACCTTCTTGATGTAGTCCTGCTCCAGCCCCAGGCTCTCCGATAGCGCCGCGTAGAACCTCAACCCGAGCTCCCGGACCTCTTTGCAGTACGTGCTCATGACATCCCTGGTTCATGCAAAACTCGCCAGCCGGTTAACCATATGTAAACCTCACAAGTTACGAATAACTTTTTTTTTTTTGCATGGACAAGTTACGAATACTTGAAGGAAGCATCATGTCAAGTGCACCGTACGAATGAAAGAGTAATGGCAGGAATTGGTGAAGAGTACCTGAAGGGCGGCGGATTGGCTGGCCACTCCGGGACGAACTGCTCGAGCGGGTGGCAGTGCAGCCGGAGGTAGTCGCGCCAGTTGTGCACGGCCTCGTTGCGCACGTTGAAGCTGGTTGAGAGGCGCATCTTCTTGGCCAGGTCGTCGGAGTAGAGCTTGGCCTTCTCCTCCGGCGAGAGGCGGAAGAACTCGTGCGCCACCGCCATCGCTCCGAGCATGACCTCCAGCGGCAGCCCGTGGTTGAGCACCTGGCGATCGGAAACCACACACGACATACGCGAGCACGGTGAGCGAAAGCAGAGCAACCCCATTCCCGGCAGAAGCAGAGCACTGAGACGGAATGGGAATAGGAACCTGGAAGAAGCCGTGGGAGCTGCAGGCGGCGCCGATCTGGGCGACGACGGCGGCGCGGTCGGGGTTGGCGAGGTCGACGACGGGGATGTCGGCGTCCGGGACGACCTCGTCCAGGCGCGGCCGCTCCGGAACCGCCCGGACGTAGCTATCGGGCAGCGTGTGGTGCACGGCCGTGGAGATGAGCTGCTCCGCCATGCCGGCGGAAGGACACACTCACGAGAGAGAGGTAACAGATAGATGTCGCGATGGAGGCGAGAGCAGAGGAACGCCGCGGCTGGGTTTTTTCGAGCAGGCGGGGAAGCCGGGGCATTTATGGACGATCGGGACGTCATCGGCCTGGCGACAGGTGACGTACGTCCAGCACCTGACCGGACGGATGGCGTACGTCATCGGCCATCGGCCACGGGTGGCGATGAGAGGCGACCGGGATGGCCTCGGAGTACTGCAAGAGAACAATGACCGGAGGAAGCTAGGGCAAAAGGATGACCTGAGGTACCAGTTGCAACTCAGACGTCAGATTTCAACCAATGGGGGCGGGGGTCAGTTGACTGCAAATTTCTTTTACCATGTCCCTTCTTTTTTCAATCCAATTGGAGTACCTCTTTTTCTGGAAAAAAATCTTGTGAGCACAAAAGGTGTCTCTATATTTTTTTTTCTTCGTCTGATCATAGACGACAGTTTTGTTTTCTTTCTTGTTTTGTACTCTGTGAATTTTAGTGATGCACTGCTACAATTCATGATTATTATGTCTTATGTAATATGAATCTAGTGATGCACTGCTACAATTCATGATTATTATGTCTTATGTAATATGAATCTAGTGATGCACTGCTACAATTCATGATTATTATGTCTTATGTAATATGAATCTAGTGATGCACTGCTACAATTCATGATTATTATGTCTTATGTAATATGAATCTAGTGATGCACTGCTACAATTCATGATTATTATGTCTTATGTTAATTGTTGAATTTTTTTTCCTTCACATTATCATCATCCAGATTATGTTGGCATGGTACTGTTTTATTGCTTGAATTGTTCAGATTATCTCATCGAACATATGGCAAAATATCCGTTCATGCAGCCTACCTCATACAGGCTACCAAACACCGTCTTAGCACACCATGTCTTGTCTGATGCAGGCTACCAAACACAGTCTCAGCTCAGCATGCGTCAATATATACATTGCTACCAAACAGCTGCAGTTGCATGTACTCAGCATGTCTAGACTAAGCATGTCTCAAAGGGGAACAACTATGCTAGGGTGGGAATAGCTACCAAACACACCCTAAAGCGAGCATTTCAAGTTATTGATAGAGCAGAGTGGCATCTTACGCGTTCAGACGTATATGGGGTAACCCTAGGGGTTGGATCATGGCGGAGCACGGCGAGGAGGAGGCCGCGACACAGACACGACGACGAAGGAAAGAGAGACGTTACGCGCGGCGTGGAAGTACTGGAAGAAGCTGGGCTGGGGGAGGGGCGCCGCGTCCTATAGTTTATTATAGCGGTGGCACAGCAGCAGTTTTCTCTCCGATAGGTGGCTGGGCGCGGCGGGGTGGTGGTGGGGGTGGGGAGGTAGCCATCGTTTGCTTAGCTCTTAGAGCAAGTACAATAGAGCTGAGTCAGCCAGCTATAAGGAATAAACTAGTATATTTCTGCTTAGTCGGAGGAAAGAGAAGTGGAGAGAGAAGGTAAGCGGGCTCTTCGTGAAGAGCTAGCTCTAGCACGTGCTCCTAGGCACTTTGTAAGAATGAAAGGTGGGCCACATAATTAAAAAAGTAGTACACTCTTTTGATCTACTATTGTACATGTTGGCTATAAGATGGGCTGTAGATGACATGACACTGGCTTATAGCCAGCAGCTGGCTATACTATTAACCATGCTCTTAAGCGCTGGCGGTAGGCATTTCCGCCATTAATTCTTCAGTTCGCATGATATATACGTACTACTACCGTGGATGCCATTAAAGGCTATATCCTCAATTCCTTCCTGAATTTGCATGCTCGTGGCTGAAGTTAGCGAGAAAAACAGTGTGCCGCACGCCTGAGGGTGAAGCTTAGCGTCAAAGGTATGCCTTCATTGCCTTCCTAAACTGGCTCGAGGCAGTGGTCAGTGGAAAATGAGTGGCACGCGCTGGGGCGCTGGGCAAGCCATGCCGTGGATAGACACGTCGGTTTGAATTGGAGTGGTGCTACTAGTGTAGTCGTCCGCGCGAGACAGCAACCGGCGGCTGTCGCTGCGCGCGTGACCCTGCCGTGCCGACGCGGCCGGCGACTGGCAACGTAGTAGCTCTCGACCGAGCCAGTTGCGGCCTGTCTGTATACATGTCTCTGTCCGCGGCGGTGGGGGCGTTCAACGGAGCAAGTTATTGATAAAGCAGAGTGGCATCTTACGCGTTCAGACATATATGGTTGAGTGTATCATCCTCCCTCTAACCATCTAAATATAGGCGTTGATTTCATAGAAGAACAACTCGACATAATAAATTCCAAGATTGAAAGAAGCCACACACATTTGAAATGACCTCGGAGGAGAAGTAGATCAACTTGCTAATGCTCCTATTACCAAGTTGCATATATTATAACAAAAAAAGGCCCATTGCATCGTTGCTGATCCAGGTCTCAATGCCATCGTATCGGTAATCCGAGTCTCTTTAATTCAAATCATTTTCATAAAAGGGAGAGAGATTATTTTCAAAATGACTATTATTATTCACTATGTGCGTTTTTTTTTCACTGTCCATTATTGACTCGGTCTACACGCCGCTGGCTAAGAGTTTTCATCCTTTCAAAGCAGCTGCTTGTCAAACTCTGAATTATATCTTGTCATGTGGATAAAGAGAAAACTTCGAATTGTACTGTATCACTCTCTCTGAACCTTCCTCCTAAGCCAAGCAAGTGGCTGCTTAGACCAAAGTCCTCCGCACTGCTTCATGCTCAGATTTGTACAGTGCTTCAAAGACGGCACTGTCCACGTCCACGGAAAGATGAGATCGGCCGGGATTCCAGTCCAGGTCTCTACTAGTTCACAGAAACTGCTTATTCTCTGGAAACGCCCATCGGAGTATGCACATGACAGTAGTTGCTTCGCCGATCAGACGTGCTGCCAACCGACTCCGAACGAAAATGTTTGGCTTTGCGGTTATGGAAGTTTGATCTCCGCTGTCGTTTTCGCTCAGGGTTGGCAACTGCACGATTATGAAACGAACGACTCGATCGAGGAAAAAAAATGCCTCACGCCTGCTCGTTCGGGAAAGTGGAAACTGAAACCACGTCCGCAGCTGCACATATACGAAGCATCTCGTTTCCAACCTCAAATTCGTTACGTTCTCACGGTGCACTGTGTGTATCATGTTAGCCACGGCGCTTCCACGTCGTACACGTGCTAGATTCTTTGCTTTCCAATGATGTGCGTCTGTATGAGCCACACCTAGATAAAACAAATTGGCACTTGCTTCATACGTTCTCTATAAATAAATATAAGATGTTTTAGATCACTGTCACGCACTAAGATTATTAGATTTTTCAGAATAATTTGCGCCAATTTACTACTTTCTTGATGCATAATTTTGTTGCCTTCTACAAATATAGTGTGAGTAATTGTGCATTCCATGACAATTTCTAAAACAACTGCGGATAAAACCGCCAAAACTCATTAAAACAGATGCAATAATTCAGTCATTTGTACCATGAAGATTAAAGAAAAGCGCTAAATAATCATTTTTTAATGCTGAGGTAGGCATTTTTAGGTCTGTTGTAAAGCCTGGACTGAAACAAGACTTAGCTTGGTTCTATCTAGTTAGAGCATCTACAACCGAAGCCCTCAAATCCGCCCCAAACGCCTGGACGGGCTGCCCGGTTAGTGATCGGACGCCGTCCTTAAATAAGTGGACATATAGAAAGACAAATTATAGTGGGGTAGAAAATGCACTCGAAAAATGCAAGCCACCATCTTTCTCCTCTTCAATTACCCCACCTTCAATGAGCTAAGTGCATGTAGAAAGTGAGGGGACCATATGTTAAATGTTATTGGTCTTGATTTCCGTGTGATAAGAAGAAGCATTTTTTCTATTTTAAAGTGCATACCAAAGATAGAAGTGGACAAGTTTTGGATGCTAAACGTCCATTAATTTACTTGAGAAAGAACGGAGGGAGCATGTGTCCATCCACCACATGCCCGGTTCATGTGCCAAGCAAGCTGCACCGCTCAATGCTTGCCAAAACGGTGCCACTCCACGTGCACCCTAGCTCACAAATGCGATACAGTTCCAGCGGCGGCAGAGGAGAGGATCAGTGCTCGGTGACAGCTCCAAGTCGAGTCAAGAAAATGGGCTATAGTCTATAGATAGGTACAAGCTGGGCCCATGCGAGTGACGAAAAATACTCCATGGACGTTTAGCATCCAGGATCGCTATGGACCCTTCCTTAACTTCTCTTCACCGTCCCCCTATTTTCAGGAATAATGCTAGACTCGCAAACAACTACGGACGTTTTATGGGGCTCCTTACTAAACTAATTTCTCTGGCCCCCTGATTTTTAGGGGGTGCGGGCTCTTCCTCCCTCAGTCTTTAGTTTCAAAATGGTCCACGTCAACCAGTCCGTGACCTTCTATAATGAGCATTGCTATGCAGACGATGAAACAACACACGACCCACAGACGACTAGTCATGTACACCATTGGATTTCCTCCTTTTTAAATCTGTGTGGCTTAAAGAGAGTGTTGTGCACAAATCGTGCATGAAAAGATCGTGTGCCCAGCAATTTTGTTCTATAATAAATCCCATGTTGATCTAGCACTACTCGATTTTCAACTGGGTGGGGCCCGGCCCTCACCCTTAATCCGATTAGAACATGCCAACTCAAGAATCAGCCTGTAAACCATTTTTTTGCGGGGTAGCCTGTAAACTTAAGTAAACGTCCGTACGTATGCGACGACGCATACGTAGCATGTTGCTCGCGATCGAAAGTGACTCGCTCTAGTCTCTAGTGGTCTAGACTAGATTGGCTGGAGCGTCTGGTTGCTAGATGTACACGTACGTACGTACGTACGTACGACCCTGTGAGATGAGATGGCCAGATAAGCACGCACGCGCTACTCGATCGGGAGATGGCCAGATAAGCATGCACGCACGCACGCACGTGCTTAACTTGTCCTCGCCCATGCCGACCGATGGATCGACGATACTCGGCGGCTTCGTTCCCATCACTGGCCGGGCGAGAACAAGTCAAACGATGGGGACGTGCACGCGCCTAGGCGTAGCAATCCTGAACGATCGCCACAGGTCACGTAGACGGGCTTGACCGTCAGGCTGCTTTTGTTCCAACCTCCGATTTCCGTTTGTCGGAACCAATCACGTTTGGGCATTTAAAAGAAAAAGGAAATATGTATGAGCTCACAAATTTATGGACCAGTGGTGCAAGTGTGCACTGCGAGCATGGACGTCTTCATCGTTCCAAGACGTGCATAGATCAAAGACTTGTTCTCCCGCACACACTTATGAATCTCGTAGAACATGAAGTTCAGAACATCCACTTTCTTCTTTTCATGCAAATACATAAAAACATCCAACATGGAACTTCTCAAGTTATGCGAGTCACCGGCCTTAGCTGTGAGAGTGTACCTCAGGATATGGTGCATAGTATCATACACAGGCAAGAGATCCTTGATAAAACCGGTGACAAAAGCCTTCTCTTGCTTGTAAGCAAATGCAATCTCATCCTTGTACCGCTGCCCAACCTCACGAACACGACCAAACTCTTCATTTTTTTTCCTCAAAGAATGCGCAGGTAATGATCTCAGCAAACTTGGCCATAGAAGCAGAACACCGGTGAGTCCCAGACATCCAAGTGAGAGTACGAGGAGTGTCATTGTGAAGGTACGCCATGGTAAAGAACTGCATGACAAGGTCTTCATTGTATGGATGGTTGAATGTGACAAAAAGGTAGGAGCCCCAGCCTGTTAAGTGGAGAATACTCTCCTGGATAGATATGATCGTTGTACCGGAGAATCTCAACATTGACTTGCTTATGAGGAGCAAACTTCATGTTCTTGATCATTAGAAGCTCATAGTACACCCTATGCTGAAACTCGTTTTTGAACCTTGGATCGACGCTCATACTGGTGGCAGCAGCATATGGGTGAGACTGCCTCTGATGACCCACAAATATAGGGGAGCAATCGTAGTGTCGAACCCAATGAAGAGCAGAAGAAAATGATAAGCGGTTTTCAACAAGGTAATCTCTGCAAGTACTGAAAGTACCAGTAACAGATAGTTTTGATAGCAGGGTAATTCATAACAATTAACAAGTTGCAATAGTAACAAGCGTGCAACAACGTGGCCCAATCCTTTTTATAGCAAAGGACAAGCCGGAACATTCTCTTATAATAAGCAAAGCGTTCTCGAGGACACATATGAGAATTATCGTCTAGTCACTTTCATCATGTTTACTTGATTCGCGTTCGCTACTTTAATAATTTGATATGTGGGTCGGCCGGTGCTTGGGTGTTGTTCTTACTTGAAAAACATCCTACTTATGATTACCCCATCTCGCAAGCATCCACAACTACGAAAGGAGAATTAAGATAAATCTAACCATAGAATAAAACATATGGATCCAAATCAGTCCCTTGCGGAATAACACACACACACACACACACACACACACACACACACACACACACACACACACATATATATATATATAGTGGTTTAAACTTCTGTCACTCTAACAACCCATCATCTACTTATTACTCCACAATGCCTTCCCTTAGGCCCAAGTATGGTCAAATGTCATGTAGTCGACGTTCACATGACACCAATAAAGGAAGCAACAACATACATATCATCAAAATATCGAACGAATACCAAATTTACATTAATACTTATAACAAGGCTTCTCCCAGGTCCTCAAGAACAAAAGTAACTACTTACAAATCATATTCATATTCAGCATTAGAGTAGTATTGAATATCATTAAGGATCTGAACATATAATAATCCACCAAATAAACCAACTAGCATCAACTACAAGATGTAATCAACACTACTAGCAACCCACATGTACTAATTTGAGGTTTTCAGACAAAGATTGAATACAAGAGATGAATTAAGGTTTGAGATGAGATGGTGCTGGTGAAGATGTTGATGAAGATTGGTCCTCCCATGATGAGAGGATCGTTGATGGTGTCGATGGCTTTGATTTCCCCCTCCCGGAGGGAAGTTTCCCCGGCGGAATCGCTCCGTCGGAGAGCAAAAGTGCTCATGCCTAGATTCCGCCTCAAGACGACGGCGCTTCATCCCGAAAGTCTTCTTTTTTTCTAGGGAAAATGGCTTCATATAGCAGAAGATGAGCATTGGAGACTTGCCAGGGGACCCACAAGATCATAGGGCAGAGCACGCCTCCTGAGCTTGCCGCTCCCTGGTAGCTGCTACTTGTGAGATGCGTTGGGATTTCCTCAAAGAGGAGAGGATGATGCAATACAGTAGAGATAAGTATTTCCCTCAGTTAAGAACCAATGTTATCAATCCAGTAGGAGAACCACATAGAATCTCGTTAGCAACACCTGCACACACAAAAGCAAATACTTGCACCCAACGCAATCAAGAGGGTTGTCAATCCCCTTGGCGGTTATTTGCAAGGATTAAATCTCGTAGTTGTAGATAGATAAAATAAAATACAAAACAAAATAAAGGAAATAAAATTGCAGCATGGTATTTTTTGTGTTTTTATATGTGATAAAGGTAGACCCGGTGGCCATAGTTTTCATTAGAGGCTTCTCTCTCTCGAACATATAACATATAGTGGGTAAACAAATTACTGTTGGGCAATTGATAGAAAAACGCATAGTTATGACGATATTCAAGGCAATGATCATGTATATAGGCATCATGTCCGAGACAAGTAGACCGACACCTGCCTGCATCAACTACTATTACTCCACCCATCGACCGCTATCCAGCATGCATCCATTGCATTAAGTTAATAAAAATAGTGTAACACCTTAAGCAAGATGACATGATGTAGAAAAAGTAAATCCAAGCAATATGAATAAACCCCATCATTTTATCCTTAATGGCAACAATACAAATACGTGTATGTTCCCTTCCTGTCACTGGAATAGAACACCGCAAGATCGAACCCATCACAAAGCACCTCTCCCATTGCAAGATAAATCAATCTAGTTGGCCAAACCAAACAGATAGATCGGAGAGAAATACAAAGCTATAACAGTCATGCATAAATAATTTCAGAGAAGACTCAAATATTCCTCATGAATATTCAGATCATAAACCAACAATTCATGGGATCCCAACAAACACACCGCAAAAGAGAATTACATCGGATAGAACTCCAAGGAGATCGAGGAGCACATGGTATTGAAGCCATCAGATAGAACTCCAAGAAGAGAGAGAAGAATCCATCTAGCTACTAGCTATGGATTCGTAGGTCTGTGGTAAACTACTCACGCATCATCGGTAGGGAAGTAAGGTTGATGAAGAAGCCCTCCGTGATCTATTTCCCCTCCGGCAGAGTACCGGAAAAGGCCTCCACATGGGATCATGGAAGAACAGAGACTTGCGGTGGCGGAAAAAGTGTTTCGGGTTGCTCTCTGGTATATTAGGAATATTTGAGAATTTATAGAGGCGGAATTAGGTCAAGAGGTGCCATGAGGGACCAACAAGCCTGGGGGCGCCCCCCTGGGGCGCGCCTAGCGAGCTTTTCGCTCCCTCATGGCTCTTCTGGTCTTCTCCCGAACCTTCAAGGGTCTCTCTTGTTTAGAAAAAAATCATCAAAAAGTTTCGTAGCGTTTTGACTCCGTTTGATACTGATTTTCTAAAAAGCCAAAAACAAGTAAAAAACAGCAACAGGCACTGGGCACTAGGTTAATAGGTTAGTCCCAAAAAATGATATATATAATTGCATATAAAACATCCAAGATTGATATTACAACAACATGGAACAATAAAATTATAGATACATTGGAGACGTATCAGTGGCCCCCCTCCTGGTATTTCTTCCGCCAATATTTTATATATATTCCAAAACAATTCTCCGTAACTTTTCAGGTCATTTGGAGTTGTTGCAGAATAGCTATCTATGTTGTAGCCCTTTCCGGTCCAGAATTCCAGCTACCGACAATCTCCCTCTTCATGTGAAACTTACAAAATAAGAGAGAAAAGGCATAAGAATTGTATCATAAAGTGAAATAATGACCCAAAACATAATAAATAACAGTATGAAAGCATGATGCAAAATGGACGTATCAAATCCCCCAAGCTTAGACCTCGCTTGGCCTCAAGCGAAAGCCAAAATTGATAATCATGACCACATGTTTAGAGAGAGAGAGAGAGAAAGAGAGAGAGAGAGAGAGAGAGGTGTTGATAAAACAAAATACTGACATGAAAGCATCATGATCATTATTATAGCAGCAATATATCATCATAAAAGTTCTCGTGAATAAGTGACAATTCATCCACAAGATAAAGTATGAACCATAAACTTCATTGGAAACTATGATCTAAGTCATTGAAACAATTGCAGTTTATCATATTATCGGAAAGAGTCTATGTAAGAGCTTTGTTTAGCAAGTTCACACGCTCAACTATCATTTAGTCTTCTATAATTGCTGACACTCACATCATATTTATGGAGCAAAAGTTTCAGTCAAACACATAGGAAGATTGGGGCTTATAGTTTCGCCTCCCAACTTGTTCACCTCAAGGGTAATGTCAACAATAATAACTCATGATCACCTACATCCAACTGGATATATATGCCTGGATCTTTCCCCACCCCATGATGCTTGCAAAGAGAAAAATAAAAAAAAATAGAGAAGAACACTATTGACTCTTGCATAAAAGTAAATACATAAAGTAAAAGATAGGCCTTCACAGAGGGAAGCAGAGGTTGTCATGCACTTTTTATTTTTGGATATGCAAGCTCTTAATGCAAAGGAACGCCACTTTATATTGCCCCTTGTGATAGCAACCTTTATTATGCAGCCTGTCGTTTTTATTTCTTCACCATCACAAGTTCGTACAAAGCTTATTTTCCCTTACAATAAAAGATCATACATATTTAGGAGCAATTTTTATTGCTTTTGCACCGACGACAACTTACTTGAAGGATCTTATTCAATCCATATGTAGATATGATGGACTCTCATGACATGAAACTGGGTTTGAGGGTTTTTGGATGCACAAGTAGTATCTCTACTTAGTGCGAATTTTGGCTAGCAAAGGATTATAAGCAAGCACCACATGTTAGAGGATCCATAACAATATAGCTTCTATGTGAACATAAGCAAACATAACTCATTACATTGTCTTCCTTGTCCAATGTCAACTATTTGACATAGAATATTTTAATGGGGGATCACAATCATAAAAGACGTCAAAGATAGTATATTTATATGTGAGACCTCTCTTTCTTTATTACTTTTCATGAAATTGCAACAATTGTTGAGGAACGAAGCATGAAAATCAAAAAAATTCCTACGAACACCCAAGATATATCTAGGAGAAGCATAGCAACAAGAGGGGAGAGTGTGTCTATGTACCACCATAGAACGTTAAGCGGAAGCGTATATCACGCGGTTGATGTAGTCATACTCGTCACGATCCAAACCGATGAAGCACCGAACGGAAGGCACCTCCGCGTTCAGCACACGTACGGTCGATGACGTCTCCTCCTCTTTGATCCAGCAAGCGAAGGAGGAGAAGTAGATGGGATCGCCGGCAGCACGATGGTGTGACAGTTATGGTGGTGGAGTGATTCCGGCAGGGCTACACCGAGCGCTACCAAAACATCGAAGACGGAGGAGTTACGAAGTAACGGGAGAGCGAGGGGGGCTAAGGGCTTGTGTGTCCTCTTGGGGGCGCCCCTCCCCTCTATATATAGGTGAAGGGGCATGGTGGCCAGCCCTCCAAGCCCTAGGGGTGCACCAAGGGGGAGGAGTTGTACTCCTAGTCCAATTCCCTCCCTTTTCCATACACAAGTGGACTTTCCACTTCTCCCAAGCCACATGGGCCTTGAGGGACTTGTGCGCCTGGCCCAATAATCCCAGGGCACCTCCCGTCAGCCCATGCTGGCCCTTGGGATGTGGTGGAACCCTTGGTGGACTTCCGGACTCCTCCGGAAGTTTTTGGAACCTTGTGGAAGCTTCCCAGTACAATACCGAAAAAACTATAACTTTTTTCGGAACCCTAAAAGCAACTTTCCGTATATAAATCTTTACCTCCGGACCATTCCCGAGCTCCTCGTGACGTCCGGGATCTCATCCGGGACTCCGAACAACATTCGGTCACCAACATGCATATCCCAATATTACTCTAACGTCATCGAACGTTAAGCGTGCGGACCCTACGGGTTCGAGAATCATGTGGACAAGACCGAGACACCACTCCGGTCAATAACCAATAGCGGAACCTGGATGCCCATATTGGTTCCTACATATTCCACGAAGATCTTTTATCGGTTGAACCACGATGTCAAGGATTCAGTTAATCCCATATGCAATTCCCTTTGTCCGGCGATATGTTACTTGCCCGAGATTCGATCGTCAGTATCTCCATACCTAGTTCAATCTCATTACCGACAAGTCTCATTACTCGTTCTGTAATACAAGATCTCGTGACTAACTCATTAGCAACATTGCTTGCAAGCTCTTTACGATGTTGTATTAGCGAGAGGGCCCAGACATATCTCTCCGTCACACGGAGTGAAAAATCCCAGTCTCGATCCATGCCAAGCCAACAGAAAACTTCGGAGATACCTGTAGAGCATCTTTATGATCACCCAGTTATGAAGTGACGCTTGATAGAACATAAGGTATTCCTCCGGTAACCGGGAGTTGCATGATCTCATGGTCTTAGGAATAGATAATTGACACGAAGAAAGCTATAGCAATAAGCTCAAGTGATATGATTGAATGCTAAGCTTACAATTGGGTCTTGTCCATCACACATCATTCTCCTAATGATATGATCCCGTTATCAAATGACAACTAATGTCTATGGTTAGGAAACCTTAACCATCTTTGATTAACGAGCTAGTCTAGTAGAGGCTCACTAGGGACATAGTATTTGTTTATGTATCCGCACTTGTATTTAAGTTCCCGGTCAATACAATTCTAGCATCCATAATAAACCTTTATCATGAACAAGGAAATATGATAATAACCAATTTATTATTGCCTCTAGGTCATATTTCCAACAGTCTCCCACTTGCACTAGAGTCAATAATCTGGTTTACATAGTTATTAATCTAACACCCATGGAGTCTTGGTGCTGATCATGTTTTGCCCTAGGAAGAGGTTTAGTCAACGGGTCTGCCACATTCAGATCTGTATGTACTTTGCAAAGTTCTATGTCTCCATCCTTAACATAATTACAAATGGAGTTGAAACGGTCTTGATGTGCTTGGTTCTTTTATGAAACCTGGGCTCCTTGGCAATGGCAATAGCTCCAGTGTTGTCACAAAAGATAGTCATTGGATCTGATGCACTAGGTATTTGATACGTCCATTTTGCATCATGTTTTTATATCAATATTTATTGCATTATGGACTGTTATTTCACATTATGGTAAAATATTTATAAAATACCAGAGGGGACCCACCAGGTGGCCACAAGCCTGGGGGGCGCGCCCTGCCCCCTGGGTGCGCCTCCAGGGCTTGTGGGCCCCCTGTCAGGCCTCCGGTGCCCCTCTTCTGCTATATGGTGTCTTTTGACCTGGAAAAAATCAGAAGGAAGCTTTCGGGATGAAGCGCCACCGTCTCGAGGTGGAACTTGGGCAGGAGCAATCTAGAGTTCCGGCAGAGTGATTCTGCCGGGGAAACTTCCCTCCCAGAGGGGGAAATCGAAGCCATTGTCATCACCAACGATCCTCTCATCGAGAGGGGGTCAATCTCCATCAACATCTTCACCAGCACCATCTCCTCTCAAACCCTAGTTCATCTCTTGTATCCGATCTTTGTCTCAAAACCTCAGATTGGTACCTGTGGGTTGCTAGTAGTGTTCATTACTCCTTGTAGTTGATGCAAGTTGGTTTATTTGGTGGAAGATCAAATGTTCAGATCCTTAATGATATTCAATACCCCTCTGATCTTGAACATGAATATGCTTTGTGAGTAGTTATGTTTGTTCCTGAGGACATGGGGGAAGTCTTGTTATAAGTAATCATGTGAATTTGGTATTCATTCGATATTTTGATGAGATGTATGTTGTCATTCCTCTAGTGGTGTTATGTGAACGTCGACTACATGACACTTCAACAAGATTTGGGCCTAGGGGAAGGCATTGGGAAGTAATAAGTAGATGATGGGTTGCTAGAGTGACAGAAGCTTAAACCCTAGTTTATGCATTGCTTCGTAAGGGGCTGATTTGGATCCACATGTTTCATGCTATGGTTAGATTTATCTTAATTCTTCTTTCGTAGTTGCGGATGCTTGCGAGAGGGGTTAATCATAAGTGAGAAGCTTGTCCAAGTAAGGACAGCACCCAAGTACCGGTCCACCCACATATCAAATTATCAAAGTAGCGAACGCGAATCATATGAGCATGATGAAAACTAAGTTGACAGTAATTCCCATGTGTCCTCGGGAGCTCTTTGATTTTTATAAGAATTTGTCCAGGCTTGTCCTTTGCTATAAAAAGGATTGGGCCACCTTGCTGCACCCTTGTTACACTTGTTACTTGTTACCCGTTATGAATTATATTACCACAAAACTATCTGTTATCGATAATTTCAGTGCTTGCAGAAAATACCTTGCTGAAAACCGCTTGTCATTCCCTTCTGCTCCTCGTTGGGCTTGACACTCTTACTTATCGGAAGGACTACGATAGATCCCCTATACTTGTGGGTCATCAATAATCTTTTCTGGCGCCGTTGCCGGGGAGTGAAGCGCCTTTGGTGAGTGGAATTTGGTAAGAAAATTTTTATATTGTGTGCTGAAATTTACTGTCACTTGTCACTATGGAAAATAATCCTTTGAGGGGCTTGTTCGGGGTATCCCGACCGGAAGAACAAAGAGTTGCTCCTCAACCTACTGAACCTACTGAAAATATTTATTATGGAATTCCTTCATGTATGATAGAGAAACTGTTAGATAATCCTTATGCAGGAGATGGAACACTACATCCTGATATGCATCTAATCTATGTGGATTATTTAAGCTTGCAGGTTTACCCAGAGATGAGGTCAAGAGGAAGGTATTTCCTTTATCTTTGAAGGAAAAGGCATTGACATGGTATCGGCTATGCGATGATATTGGGACTTGGGACTACAATCGATTGAAATTGGAATTTTATCAAAAGTTTTACCCTATGCATCTAGTTCATCATGATCAAAATTATATATATAATTTTTGGCCTCGTGAAGGAAAAAGTATCGCTCAAGCTTGGGGGAGGCTTAAGTCAATGTTATATTCATGCCCCAATCATGAGCTCTCGAGAGAAATTATTATTCAGAATTTTTATGCTCGGCTTTCTTGTAATGATCAATCCATGCTCGATACCTCTTGTACAGGCTCCTTTATGAAGAAGACTATTGAATTCAAATGGGATCTCTTGGAAAGAATTAAACGCAACTCCGAAGATTGGGAGCTCGGCGAAGGTAAGGAGTCAGGTAAAAACCTTGAGTTTGATTGTTTAAATCTTTTATGGATACCGATGCTTTTCGTGAATTTAGCACTAAGTATGGACTTGACTCTGAGGTAGTAGTTTCTTTCTGTGAATCATTTTCTACTCATGTTGATCTCCCTAAGGAGAAGTGGTTTAAATATCATCCTCCCATTGAAGTAAAAATAGTAGAACCCATTAAGGCTGAACAAGAAACTGTTACTTATAATGTTGATCCTGTTATTCCTACTGCTTATATTGAGAAACCACCATTTCCTGTTAGGATAAAGGAACATGCTAAAACTTCAGCTGCAATTTGTAAGAGTTATACTAGAACACCTACACCCCCTGAACAAATTAAAGTTGAACCTAGTATTGCTATGGTTAAAGATAGCTTGGTCGATAATATCGATGGGTATGTTATTTATTTCTATGATGAAGCTGCTAGAATTGCTAAACCCGATGAAAAAGATAAACATAGACCTGTAGTTGGCATGCCTGTTGTCTCTGTTAAAATTGGAGATCATTGTTCTCATGGCTTATGTGATTTGGGTGCTAGTGTGAGTGCAATCCCTTTTACCTTATATCAAGAAATTATGAATGATATTGCACCTGCTGAACTAGAAGATATTGATGTCAATATTAAGCTTGCTAATAGAGATACTATCTCACCAATTGGGATTGTTAGAGACGTTGAAGTCCTGCGTGGGAAAATAAAATATCCTACTGATTTTCTAGTTCTTGGTTCCCCACAAGATGATTTTTGTGCCATTATTTTTGGCAGACCTTTCTTGAACACTGTTAACGCCAAAATAGACTGTGAGAAAGAAACAGTTAGCGTAAGTTTTGGGGATGTGTCTCATGAGTTTAATTTCTCCAAATTTCGTAGACAATCCCATGATAAAGAATTGCCTAATAAAGATGAAATTATTGGTCTTGCTTGTATTGCCGTGCCTCCTACTGATCCTTTAGAACAATATTTGCTAGACCATGAAAATGATATGTTCATGAATGAAAGAAAGGAATTAGATGAGATTTTCTTTAAACAGATGCATGTTTTAAAACACAATTTGCCTATTGAGACTCTTAGAGATCCTCTACCACCCAAGAGTGATCCCTTGTTCGAACTTAAACAATTACCAGATATAATTTATTATTAGTGCTTATCTTGATGAAAAGAAGATATACCCTATTATTATTAGTGCTAACCTTTCAGAGCATGAAGAAAAGAACTTATTGAAAACTCTGAGGAAGCACCATTCCGCTATTGGATATACTCTTGACGATCTTAAGGGCATTAGTCCCACTCTATGTCAGCATAAAATTAATATGGAGCCTGATGCTAAACCAGTTGTTGATCATCAACGACGGTTGAATCCAAAGATGAAAGAAGTGGTAAGAAATGAGATATTAAAGCTTCTAGAAGCAGGTATAATTTATCCTATTGCTGATAGTAGATGGGTGAGTCCTGTTCATTGTGTGACTAAGAAGGGAGGTATTACTGTTGTTCCTAATGATAAAAATGAACTTATCCCACAAAGAATTGTCACATGTTATAGAATGGCAATTGATTTCAGAAAACTAAACAAAGCTACTAGGAAAGATCATTATCCTCTGCCTTTTATTGATCAAATGCTAGAAAGACTATCAAAACATACACACTTTTGCTTTCTAGATGGATACTCTGGTTTCTCTCAAATACCTGTGTCGCAACAGGATCAAGAAAATACTACTTTTACTTGCCCTTTTGGTACTTATGGTTATGGACGTATGCCTTTCGGTTTATGTAATGCACCTGCTACCTTTCAAAGATGTATGAATGCTATATTCTTTGACTTTTGTGAAAAGATTGTTGAGGTTTTCATGCATGACTTTTCCGTTTATGGAACATCTTTTGATGATTGCTTAAGCAACCTTGATCGAGTTTTGCAGAGATGTGAAGAAACTAATCTTGACTTGAATTGGGAGAAGTGCCACTTTATGGTTAATGAAGGTATTGTCTTGGGGCATAAAATTTTCGAAAGAGGTATTGAAGTTGATAAAGCTAAAGTTGACGCTATTGAAAAAATGCCATATCCTAAAGATATCAAAGGTATAAGTAGTTTCCTTGGTCATATTGGTTTCTATAGGAGATTTATTAAAGACTTCTCTAAAATTTCTAGGCCTCTCACTAATCTTTTGCAAAAAGATGTTCCTTTGTTTTTGATGATGATTGTGTAGAAGCATTTGAAATCCTTAAGAAAGCCTTAATATCTGCACCTATTGTTCAACCACCTGATTGGAACTTACCCTTTGAAATTATGTGTGATGCTAGCAATTATGCTGTTGGTGCTGTTCTAGGACAAAGAGTTGATAAGAAATTGAATGTTATCCATTATGCTAGTAAGACTCTAGACATTGCTCAAAGGAATTATGCTACTACTGAAAAGGAATTTTTAGCAGTTGTGTTTGCTTGTGACAAGTTCAGATCTTATATCATTGATTCCAAAGTTACTATTCACACTGATCATTCTACTATTAAATACCTTATTGAAAAAGAAAGGTGCTAAACCTAGACTTATTAGGTGGGTTCTCTTGCTACAAGAATTTGATTTACATATTAGTGATAGAAAGGGAGCTGAGAACCCTGTCGCAGACAACTTGTCTAGGTTAGAAAATGTTCTTGATGACCCGCTACCAATTGATGATAGCTTTCCTGATGAACAATTAGCGGTCATAAACACTTCTCATAGTACTCCTTCGTATGCTGATTATGCTAATTATATTGTTGCTAAATTCATACCACCTAGTTTCACATACCAACAAAAGAAAAAGTTTTTCTATGATTTATGACATTACTTCTGGGATGACCCACACCTTTATAAAGAAGGAGTAGATGGTGTTATTAGACGTTGTGTACCTGAGCATGAACAGGAACAGATCCTACGCAAGTGTCACCCCGAGGCCTATGGAGGACACCATGCTGGGAATAGAACTGCACACAAGGTACTACAATCTGGTTTTTATTGGCCCACTCTCTTTAAGGATGCTCGTAAGTTTGTCTTGTCCTGTGATGAATGTCAAAGAATTGGTAATATTAGTAGACGTCAGGAAATGCCTATGAATTATTCACTTGTTATTGAGCCATTTGATGTTTGGGGATTTGATTATATGGGACCTTTTCCTTCCTCTAATGGGTATAAACATATTTTAGTTGCTGTTGATTACGTTACTAAGTGGGTAGAAGCTATTCCAACTAGTAGTGATGATCATAACACTTTTATTAAGATGCTTAAAGAAGTTATTTTTCCAAGGTTTGGAGTCCCTAGATATTTGATGACTGATGGTGGTTCACACTTTATTCATGGTGCTTTCCGTAAATTGCTTGCTAAATGTGATGTTAACCATAGAATTGCATCTCCTTATCATCCTCAGTCTAGTGGTCAAGTAGAATTAAGTAATAGAGAAATAAAATTGATCTTGCAAAAGACTGTTAATAGATCTAGAAAGAACTGGTCTAAGAAACTTGATGATGCATTATGAGCTTATAGAACTGCTTAGAAAAACCCTATGGGTATGTCTCCGTATAAAATGGTATATGGAAAAGCATGTCACTTACCTCTTGAACTAGAACATAAAGCTTATTGGGCAATTAAAGAGCTCAACTATGATTTCAAACTTGCCGGTGAAAAGAGGTTATTTGACATTTGCTCACTTGATGAATGGAGAACCCAAGCTTATGAAAATGCCAAGTTATTTAAAGAAAAAGTTAAAAGATGGCATGACAAAAGGATACAAAAGCGTGAGTTCAATGCAGGTGACCATGTCTTGCTATACGATTCTCGTTGAAGATTTTTTTGCAGGAAAACTTCTCTCTAAATGGGAAGGGCCTCACATTATCGAGGAGGTTTATCGTTCCGGTGCCATCAAAATCAACAATGCCGAGGGCACTAACCCGAAGGTGGTAAACGGGCAGAGAATCAAACATTATATCTCAGGTACTCCCATAAATGTTGAAACCAATATTATTAATACCATAACACTTGAGGAGTACATAAGGGAAACTTTTCAGAATGCCCCAGACCCCCGAAAAGGAGTAGGTATGTGGTACGGTATGTAAACCGACTCCAAAAGTTTTCTAAAGGCAAATTTTCTCAGTTTTAGAATATTTAAAAAATTAGAAAAATAAAAGTAGTCTGAATAGTGCACGAGGAGGCGACAAGCCTTGGGGGCGTGCCCTACCCCCCTGGGCTCGCCTCCCTGGCTTGTGGCCACCTCGTGTGCCTTGCGGACTCCATTTTCTTGTAGGATACTCCTTTTGGTCGGTAAAAAATTCATTATATTATCCCCCGAAGGTTTTGACCACCGTACCATGGCAATATCCTCTGTTATTGTTTTGAGCTATTTTTCTGACAGATCTGAAAACATTTCGTCCCAAGATTCGGATGGAGAGAGCTATGTTTCAAAATACACGGCAGATCTAAAGATCTTTTGGGAGATCTATCCCTACTTATGGTCCACCGAGGAGGAGCAGGACTCCGACCCGGAGGAGGCAAAAGATGCGAGCTTAGAAGAAGATGATGTTCCCCTACCTCAACCAGGGGATATGCACATGGAGTTCAAGAAGTCAAGCCTGCCAAACAAATCAGGCCAACCTAAGGTCCAATTTATCCCATCTCGTCTTTTGCAGGAAAGCAAGGCGGCACTATGCAAAAGGATATTGAAGCTTGAGCAGGAAAATGATGACTTGAGGGAGGAAAGGTTTATCCTCAAACGTAGGCTGGAGAAGCTCACCACTGCATCATCAATATCACACCACCGCCTCCGAAGAAGGAGACATGAGTACATGGGTATGGGCACTCCCCTTGGCTTGTGCCAAACTTGGGGGAGGTGCCCCGGTATTGTATCGTATCACCATCATATCTCTATTTTTATCGTTTTTCTTAGTTCGATCCTTTTGGCTATATCTTGATCTAGTAGAATAAGAGTTTTAGTATGATCTAGTCCTTGAGTTTTGCTTTGTGATCTATCTATGTAATCGAGTCCGTGAGTTATACAATAAAGAGTAGTTTTGAGTAAGGTCTTTGCTTTCGTGCTTTGATCTTGGAAAACAAGAAAAGAAAATAAAAGAAATAAAAGAGTATATAATAATCTCATGGAGAGTGATGACCTCACATATGAGAAGTATGAGGGTTGAAACTTGCTATGAGTTGACAAACATAGTTTTGGTCATTGTTGCAATTAAAAGGAAGTACTAAAGAAAGAGACGTTCACATATAAATATATTATCTTGGACATCTTTTATGATTGTGAGCACTCATTAAACTATTATATGCTAAGAAGTTGATGTTGGACAAGGAAGACAACATAATGGGTTATGTTTGCTTATTTCCGAATAGAAGTTATATTGTCATATATCCTCTAATATGTGACGCTTGCTTCCACCTCATACTAGCCAAAAATTCCGCACCAAGTAGAGATACTACTTGTGCATCCAAATACCCTTAACCCAGTTTTGCCATGAGAGTCCACTATACCTACCTATGGATTGAGTAAGATCCTTCAAGTAAGTTGTCATCGGTGCAAGCAATAAAAATTGCTCTTTAAATATGTATGATCTATTAGTGTGAAGAAAATAAGCTTTATACGAACTTGTGATGGGGACGAAATAAAAACGACGGACTGCATAATAAAGTTTTCTATCACAAGAGGCAATATAAAGTGACGTTCTTTTGCATTAAGATTTCGTGCATCCAACCAAAAAGCGCATGACAACCTCTGCTTCCCTCTGCAAAGGGCCTATCTTTTACTTTTCAATACTTACCTTTATGCAAGAGTCATGGTGATCTTCACCACTTCCTATATTTTGTCTTTTTCTTTTGGCAAGAGTAATGTGTTGGGGAAAGATCTAGATACATATATCCACTCGGATGTAGGTGATCATGAGTTATTATTGTTGATATTACCCTTGTGGTAAATAGTTGTGTAGCGACCCGACTCGAATGGATCGAAGTCTCTGTGCTTAAGTGTCATCCCTGGATCGGTATGCTGGCACACACAGTACTCGAGGATTTATAACAGAGGTAAATCACATGTATAAAGTAACGTAAACACTATTACCTCAATCCATATAGCGGAAGTAACAACAAGGTTGTGGAGTTCCCAACAACGCCAACGGCAAAGTTGAGTGTAGACATCGTAACCCTAACGTATCACTTACTCGTCGTAAGAATTCCTGCAACATGAGACGTTGCAGCCATGTAGGTCAGTACATTGAATGTACTGGCAAATTCACACCATAGGATAATGATGAACAATATTTATCACTACATGCATATTTGGCTGGTGGAGGCTCTAAGTTTAATTTTGCATAAAGCCAATTTTTCCCTACAACAAAGGAATACTTTTTTTTCTACCAAGTTGATGCCGTTATTGAGAAGGTTCCTCCAACTCAATCCCAAATTCCCAAATCATTAATAACCCAACAATTTCATTAAGTAGAGTGATGAGATCAACAAATATTCACTTCTAGATACTCAAGATGTTCATAACCGGGGACACGGCTAATCATGATTAGTTTGTACACTCTGCAGAGGTTTGCGCACTTTTCCCCACAAGACTCGATCTCCTCCGTTGGATTTCTCGCACTTCACGGTGTTTGAGAAACGGATGACCGAGACACAGTCTTTCCAAAGCGTTAACTCTCTACTCTGGGTAGACCGGTACACCTACTTTCCCCTACATCTGTTAGTCCACCTCTTCAAGAGCTCACACAACTTACTCAACTATGCCAGAGCCCATAATGGCTTGTGGCTGCACACGGAAGTTTCTAGGCATGAAAATATCATATGATCTCTTTGAGCCTGGGTGGCGGACCTAGGGTAATCACACGGGTACTCCGGGATTCCCTTGGGCAAGCACTGGGTTCTCCAGGTGCCCCAAACAATCCACCCAGATGTGTATTAATGTCGCCACCTTAAGTTTCCCTTAGTTAATATTACTCTCGCAAATTTCATGAATCTCACATACCAATCCACGTCTACGAGCATGGCTAAGCAATAAGTAACAAAGCGTATATTCCCAGGGTGATCAAAAGGTATTAGGTTCCTACCTCATCAACTACATAGCAATACCCACATATTCCCAATCCTACTCATGCAATCTTTGAGGGGTGTAACTAATGCAAGTAAAAACTGGGTATAGAAAAATATGATCAAAGTGTGAACTTGCGTGTACTGTTGATGAAGATTCTTCACACTCATAATTCCAGATAGTTCTACTCATCACACTCCGTTCAATCTATCGTGAGCAAGCAATAGTAACCACACATAAGCAGTCATGCAAAAGAATCGAAGAAAAGATGTCGAAAAACTTTGAAAACAAACACTTAACTCTTGTAACAGAAAACAATTTCTAACAGTACCAAAATTAGGTGGATTTGGTCTTATCAGAAAGTTTAGGTCAAGAGCTTCGATTTGCAAAAAGAATCAATTAAATCAGAGTTATAAAACTCGGGTTGTGATCAAAAGAAGTTGAAATTCAAATCTGTTTGAAACCAAATTTTAAACTTTCAAAAATATGTTTAAGTTGGTTATCTGGACAGAGGGGATCATAACAAAGAAGTGGGCGTTGGTTTCGTTGGATTTGGATAAACGAGCTAAAAGTTGTCATCGTTTGAAAACTAGGGGCTAATCTGTGAAAGAAAGTATTTGCATCTAGGTCCCTGGCTACGAAACAGAAACACTAACGGACGAACATGCACTAAAGAAATCTAAATGATGAAAACGTTCACTGCAGAAACTAACCTAGCGAACGTTCACTAAATAATAATAAAAATGATTCAAAGAAAAAAAAACAAAACGATCTGGATCATTGGATCCAGATCGGACGGGCGAGGGGAGGTGGCGGTTACCGCGGCAGCGGCGGTGGTCGACGGCGAGGTGGGACGGCGGCGGCGGCGTCGGCTGCGAGCGGGGAGACGGCTCCGGGGTCAGCGGCGATGGGCGGAGACGGCGGCGAGCGCGGCGCGGGGCGGCGGAGTCGGAGGTGGCGGTGGTGGCGGTCAACGGCGACGCGGGCGGCGGCGGGAAGCAGCGGCGGCGGCGGCGGGATGCGAGGTGGCGGCGGCTGAGGAGAGAGAGAGGGCAGTGCTGGGCTTCGGCCTGGCACTGTTTGAAGAGTTTTTTTTAAATAATTTTACAGAAAACAAAAATAAAATAAACCAAATAAAATAAAAATATACTATAGGCATATTATATATCAAAAATTTTAGAAAAAGATTTCCTAAAAGATGAACATATTTTCAGCGACAAATAAATTTCACAAAATTTAAATAAAGCAAACAGTACTACTGGTTCATTTAAAAACCAAATAAAAATATTTTAAAAGACCAAAATAATTTCAAATTTATTTCTCTCCATTTTTCTACTGTAGGGAATGATTTTACCCTATTTTCCATATATTTTATTTTTGGAGAAAAATAATTTGAATAAAACCCAAATAACTCCAAATTAAAAATGGTTTTCGAAATACCTTCAAAGGGACTTTAAATTTTGATTCTTTGAAACTTCCAACTCATATTTCATACGATTTGAAGAAGTCATTTTATCTTCTCTCATGAAAATCATTGAGTTGCATAAAGTTTCTGAATTTGGAATATTTCCAAATGGAATTCAAATCTTTTCAAAACCATTTTCATTTATTTAAATGGAAGAAGTCATATCATCTTCACTCTAGGGTTTTGGTGATGAAATGAATTTGAATTCATGGAGATCATAAATGCAAGGTGAAAGTTTGGGAAAGTCATTTCATTCCCTCTCATTCAACTTTCTAAAAGTTTCAAATTTCACTCAATTTCACACAAGCAACCACACCACAATCAAACAAACAATCAAAACTATTTATTTAATATAACATTCCAAAATTTAGAATTTTGGGATGTTACAAACCTACCACCCTTAAAATGAATCTCGCCCTCGAGATTCGGAGAGGCTAGCAAGAAATAGGTTAGGTTCGGGGTCTCCTCAAAAATCCATCGATTGGCACGAAGGTCTCAGGTGCTACCACCCTTAGAAACATCGTTACGGTTCCATCAAAACTCATATACTCCATCCTTATTGTTGACAGGGTCAGTCTTCTGTGATCCTCGGAAAAATTCCTACTCTGGCTCTTCCGGTAGTGGCATAATCTTTTCCTCAATTCTTCTGTCTTTTTATCTAGGTACGGTCCTCCTGTGACTGGGTCTTCTTAGCTGACGGTCTGGCGCCAATACTAAACAACCATCAATATCTCATGGTGGTCAACAATTTATGGTTTCTCCTGCAGAAAATGGGTCTGGATTTCATTCTCACCGTATGACCTACGATTGGCAACAACTGCCTTGTACAAGGGAAAATTGTCATACCATTCTAAGGTTTAAACAAGGTTTTGATCGTCGGCGCTCTACTATGGGTAAGTCACTCATATTTACCATCCCATATAGCAAGGCGAATAATAAGAGTAAGTCGGTATGGTGATCAATCCATCCCGCACCCAAATCATTACCTTGTATATGGTTTAGCGAATCTCGCATTCTAACACTCGGTCATCCTCACAAGCATTGCAGAATTTCTCTTGTCGACGAACCAAGTTCGGATAAATCCATTGATTCTGCAAGCCAAACGAACATCTATCGTTTCTTCACATCTCTCAGGTTTTTGCGTTACTCCTATAAGATTGTCAGTTGATAAAGTCGTATCTTCTTCCAGGGTTTTTCCTTCAGCAAGAGTGTGCTTGCTTCTTGGCAGGTCCTGGGGCCTGTGGGTTATGGCCCATCTCATCACTTGTAAACCTTGAACTCATCATCGGGGGGGGGGGGAGGGAGGGGGGGGGCCAATGCTCCCATATTACCAACACTATACTTCCTTTATATCCAATAGTACTTCATCCCTTCATATTCTTGGGGTATCCCACATATCGAGTTAAAACTCATACTTATTTTGTCTGAAGTCCACTCCGTGAAATATCATTATCCTTTCCAGGGGTCAAGTGTCCTCACAGGGTACTACCACCCTTGAAATGCACAAATTCATCCGTAGACCATATTTCTCATATCCTCGAAAATGGTCAAAATCTTTCTTCATAGAGTAACAACTCATAAAATTCAACTTATGAAATCATGACACATGAACTTTATTGATTTCATGAATTTACTACAATCTCTTGCATTTCCATTACATTCCTCAACTTAACACCTGAGTCTAAAAAGAATTGTTCCCACTACTACTACTATATTTATTTTTTTCAACACAACTATTTAGCACAAGTATCCTTCTCATTGGGACAATCTCTGGCAAGGTGCCCTGCTTCATTACATTAGAAACATATTACTTCTGACAAGTCTCATGGTTTCCTAGTGATTACATAGCCTCCTTGGGTCCTCGGCTTCCTTTTTGGTCAATCGCTGAAGTAGTGTCCTAAATCTTTGCACCTAAAACATGTGATATGACTCAGGTCCTTCTTTGTAGAAATTTGGTTGTTCTTGGAGTCCAATCTATTTCTCTTCCTGGACTTTTCCGTGCCAATCAGGGCTTGTATTTCCTGTGGGTCATACTCTACTTCCACTGTCGGGAATGCTACTAGATCCCCCTTCAGACAATTCTGGGAGATGTGTCCTTCTTCTCCACATGAATAGCATGACTTGGTGCAGGGTTTAATCGGGTCTTCTTCGGGTGTGTCCTCCACCTCTTCCTTCAACACAGGTTCTTCTAAAATTTCCATGAAGGCTCCTTTCATTGCTTCTTTCTTCTGCTGGATGGTTCTTTGTACCATGGGGTAAATGTGACATTGAGCAAGGTAGTGGGTAGTCCCTTCACACAAGAAACAAGTAATCTGCCTAGTTGGGTATTCTTCAGCTGGGTGAATTTCTTCACAATGAGGGCATTCATCCTTGTGTTCTTTATGGTTGTGTCCTATTTCTCCACAGAGCTTGCATGCACAAGGTTTCTTCATATTATTTCCATAAGGCTTCATCTTCTGGGACACAAGCCGAGACTTTAGGAGAGTCAACTTAAATTCTTTCCAAGTGGTTACTCCTTGCCATCCATTGATGGTTTGGTACATCCTCCACCAAGTAGCAGCACCTCTTTCAAAGCATGAAGGGCATGCTGGGTCATATCCCTTCCGGGTATAGTGTTATTCTTCATGTGATCTTCCATGTTCCGAATCCATCGGCCCGTCTCCAATTGAGTCATCGGTCCAGAAAATATGAGTTCATCTCCATTCATCCTCTATTGGTTCAAAGGGTTTCGGGGTGGGATAAGAGAGATAGAGAGGGATACACACAATACAAACAACAGTTTTGAAGAGACAGATTTTTAATTTGTGGCTGTCGGAAAAACATCAAACAAATGATAGCTCACAATCGTCGTATCTAACAGGGTATAACAGGGGTTTGGTCTTCTAAAGGTCAATAAATCTTCAAAGTCGCCAAACTCTTCAAGTCTTGTTCATGTCTCCGATGGCTTCTTCCGATCGTGCTTGTCCTTCTCAAGTTCTTCTGTCAGGTCATTTCTGTTGACGCAAAGTTTCTCGTGACGTCCTTTAATATTCTGGAGTTGCGTTCCAAACTTCTGGGTTTCAACATCCTTGGCAATGAACCATGGTCCTACTGTCCTTCAGTTCCTGACGAATCTCTGGTATCTCGAGGTTTTGCTCCTCCGCTTGGCTACTTTCAACTTCTGGGTCCTGAGTTCTTCACAAAATGCTTCCTTGTCAAATACAGCTTCCTGAAGGTCCATCTTAAAATTCTCGATGTAATACTCCAGATCCTGGCAATACACCAGCTAAGGTTAAAACTCCATCTTTTGCTGATAGGTGCTCCATTAGCCTTTTGTCATCCTATCCTTCCGAAGAAATGCATGCTTAACTCAGCACGGTGACAATAGCCTTGGCGGGCGATAGCATCATGGATAGCCATGTTTATGCCCATGTCTCTGCCATGAGTTGTCATTCCATAGTTGATATCTCCTGTCTTAGGGTTTTCTTGACATAAACTTTGAGTTTTAACTCTCCATGTTCCGGTCTTTCTCCGACACACCTTGATCCCGGGTATTGACAGCTTCAAAAGTCTGACAAGTTCCATAAGGGTAGCCTTCCTAGGTCATACCAATCTGGAAATTCTACAGGGCCTTCAAATTTCTCCTAGTCTTCGGAGTCTTCAACCGTTGTAGTTTCCATTATTATAATGCACGGTAAAATCCTCTTCATTCCGAGGTGGTCTTAGTTGTCCGATATCTTGTACTTCTTGGAGTGGTCTCATCAGTCGAACCTCCATGTGGTCAAGAGGGGAAAGGGTATAGTCTAACTATTTGAGATGAGAGGAAAATACTTGGAAAAGATGAGAGTTAAGGGATCTCTTTTAAAAATGAAGTTTTAGAGAAATACTTTCCTATGGGCTTGCCAGTTTCTAGGGGTCACGTCCTACAGTCAACATGTGCTCTGATACCATCTTGTAGCGACCCGACCCAAATGGATCGAAGTCTCTGTGCTTAAGTGTCATCCCTGGATCGGTATGCTGACACACACAGTACTCAAGGATTTATAACAGAGGTAAATCACATGTATAAAGTAACGTAAACACTATTACCTCAATCCATATAGCGGAAGTAACAACAAGGTTGTGGAGTTCCCAATAACGCCAACGGCAAAGTTGAGTGTAGACATCGTAACCCCAACGTATCACTTACTCGTCGTAAGAATTCCTGCAACATGAGACGTTGCAGCCATGTAGGTCAGTACATTGAATGTACTGGCAAATTCACACCATAGGATGATGATGAACAATATTTATCACTACATGCATATTTGGCTGGTGGAGGCTCTAAGTTTAATTTTGCATAAAGCCAATTTTTCCCTACAACAAAGGAATACTTTTTTTCTACCAAGTTGATGCCGTTATTGAGAAGGTTCCTCCAACTCAATCCCAAATTCCCAAATCATTAATAACCCAACAATTTCATTAAGTAGAGTGATGAGATCAACAAATATTCACTTCTAGATACTCAAGATGTCCATAGCCGGGGACACAGCTAATCATGATTAGTTTGTACACTCTGCAGAGGTTTGCGCACTTTTCCCCACAAGACTCGATCTCCTCCGTTGGATTTCTCGCGCTACACGGTGTTTGAGAAACGGATGACCGAGACACAGTCTTTCCGAAGCGTTAACTCTCTACTCTGGGTAGACCGGTACACCTACTTTCCCCTACATCTGCTAGTCCACCTCTTCAAGAGCTCACACAACTTACTCAACTATTGCAGAGCCCATAATGGCTTGTGGCTGCACACGGAAGTTTCTAGGCATGAAAATATCATATGATCTCTTTGAGCCTGGGTGGCAGACCTAGGGTAATCACACGGGTACTCCGGGATTCCCTTGGGCAAGCACTGGGTTCTCCAGGTGCCCCAAACAATCCACCCAGATGTGTATTAATGTCGCCACCTTAAGTTTCCCTTAGTTAATATTACTCTCGCAACTTTCATGAATCTCACATACCAATCCACGTCTACGAGCATGGCTAAGCAATAAGTAACAAAGCGTATATTCCCGGGGTGATCAAAAGGTATTAGGTTCCTACCTCATAAACTACATAGCAATACCCACATATTCCCAATCCTACTCATGCAATCTTTGAGGGGTGTAACTAATGCAAGTAAAAACTGGGTGTAGAAAAATATGATCAAAGTGTGAACTTGCCTGTACTGTTGATGAAGATTCTTCGCACTCATAATTCCAGATAGTTCTACTCATCACACTCCGTTCAATCTATCGTGAGCATGCAATAGTAACCACACATAAGCAGTCATGCAAAAGAATCGAAGAAAAGATCTCGGAAAACTTCGAAAACAAACACTTAACTCTTGTAATAGAAAACAATTTCTAACAGTACCAAAATTAGGTGGATTTGGTCTTATCAGAAAGTTTAGGTCAAGAGCTTCGATTTGCAAAAAGAATCAATTAAATCGGAGTTATAAAACTCGGGTTGTGATCAAAAGAAGTTCAAATTCAAATCGGTTTGAAACCAAATTTTAAACTTTCAAAAATATGTTTAATTTGGTTATCTGGATAGAGGGGATCATAACGAAGAAGTGGGCGTTGGTTTCGTTGGATTTGGATAAACGAGCTAAAAGTTGTGATCGTTTGAAAATTAGGGGCTAATCTGTGAAAGAAAGTATTTGCATCTAGGTCCCTGGCTACGAAACAAAAACACTAACGGACGAACATCCACTAAAGAAATCTAAACGATGAAAACGTTCACTGCAGAAACTAACCTAGCGAACGTTCACTAAATAATAATAAAAACGATTCGAAGAAAAAAAAACGATCTAGATCATTGGATCCAGATCGGACGGGCGAGGGGAGGTGGCGGTTACCGCGCTAGCGGCGGTGGTCGACGGCGAGGTGGGACGGCGGTGGCGGCGTCGGCTGCGAGCGGGGAGGCGGCTCCGGGGTCGGCGACGATGGGCGGAGATGGCGGCGAGCGCGGCGTGGGGCGGCGGAGTCGGAGGTGGCGGGCAACAGCGACGCGGGCGGCGGCGGGAAGCAGCGGCGGCGGCGGCGGGATGCGAGGTGGCAGCGGCTGAGGAGTGAGAGAGGGTAGTACTGGGCTTCGGCCTGGCACTGTTCGAAGAGTTTTTTTTTAAATAATTTTACAGAAAGCAAAAATAAAATAAACCAAATAATATAAAAATATACTATAGGCATATTATATATCAAAAATTTTAGAAAAAGATTTCCTAAAAGATGAACATATTTTCAGCGGCAAATAAATTTCACAAAATTTAAATAAAGCAAACAGTACTACTGGTTCATTTAAAAACCAAATAAAAATATTTTAAAATACCAAAATAATTTCAAATTTCTTTCTCTCCATTTTTCTACTGTAGGGAATCATTTTACCCTATTTTCCATATATTTTATTTTTGGAGAAAAATAATTTGAATAAAACCCAAATAACTCCAAATTGAAAATGGTTTTCAAAATACCTTCAAAGGGACTTTAAGTTTTGATTCTTTGAAACTTCCAACTCATATTTCATACGATTTGAAGAAGTCATTTTATCTTCTCTCATGAAAATCATTGAGTTGCATAAAGTTTCTGAATTTGCAATATTTCCAAATGGAATTCAAATCTTTTCAAAACCATTTTCATTTATTTAAATGGAAGAAGTCATATCATCTTCACTCTAGGTTTTGGTGATGAAATGAATTTGAATTCATGGAGATCATAAATGCAAGGTGAAAGTTTGGGAAAGTCATTTCATTCCCTCTCATTCAACTTTCACTCAATTTCACACAAGCAACCACACCACAATCAAACAAACAATCAAAACTATTTATTTAATATAACATTCCAAAATTTAGAATTTTGGGATGTTACAAGTTGGGAGGTGAAACTATAAGCCCCTAGCTTTCTCTGTGTCCGATCGAAGCTTTGACCTCATAAGTACTGCGTGAGTGTTAGAAATTATGAAACACTAAAAGATGATTGAGTATGTGCATATGCTAGACAAGCTCTTATATTGACTCTTTTCGATGTTACGATAAATTGCAATTGCTTCAATGACTGAGATCTTAGTTTGTTGGTTTACAATAAAGTTTTGGATTCATACTTTATTTTGTGGATGAATTGTCACTTTAGCATGAGAAGTTATATGACAACATATTTATGTTCTAAAGATGATCATGATGCCCTTATGTCCATTTTTTATTTTATCGACACCTCTATCTCTAAACATGTGGACATGATTATCGATTTCGGCTTTCGCTTAAGGACAAGCGAGGTCTAAACTTCGGGGAGTTGATACGTCCATTTTGCATCATGTTTTTATATCAATATTTATTGCATTATGGACTATCATTTCACATTATGGTACAATACTTATGCCTTTTCTCTCTTATCATTTCCAATCAACAATATGTCATCCACATATAGTATTAGAAATGCTACAACGCTCCCACTCACTTTCTTGTAAATACAAGCTTCTCCGTAAGTTTGTATAAAACCAAAAGCTTTGATCACCTCATCAAAGAGAATATTCCTACTCCGAGATGCTTGCACCAGTCCATAGATGGATCGCTGTAGCTTGCATACTTTGTTAGCATCCTTAGGATCAACAAAACCTTCTGGTTGCATCATATACAACTCTTCCTTAAGAAACCCGTTAAGGAATGCCGTTTTGACGTCCATTTGCCTCATAATCATAAAATGCGGTAATAGCTAACAAAATTCTAACTGACTTAAGCATCGCTACGAGTGAGAAAGTCTAATCGTAGTCAACCCCTTGAACTTGTCGGAAACCCTTTGCGACAAGTCGAGCTTTATAGACGGTGACATTACCATCAATGTCTGTCTTCTTCTTAAAGATCCATTTATCTCAATGGTTTGCCGATCATTGGGAAAGTCCACCAAAGTCCATACTTTGTTCTCATACATGGATCCTATCTCGGATTTCATGGCCTAAAGCTATTTGTCAGAATCCGGGCTCATCATTGCTTTTTCATAGTTCGTAGGTTCGCCGTTGTCTAACAACATGATTTCTAGGACTAGATTACCGTACCACTCTGGTGCAGAACGTACCCTGGTCCACCTGCGAAGTTCAGTAGTAACTTGATCCGAAGTTTCATGATCATCATCATTAGCTTCCTCTTCGGTTGGTGTAGGCATCACGGGAACTACTTTCTGTGATGTGCTACCTTCCAATTGGTGAGAAGGTACAATTACCTCATCAAGTTCTACTTTCCTCCCACTCACTTGTTTTGAGAGAAACTCCTTCTCTAAAAAGGACCTATTCTTGGCAACAAAGATCTTGCGCTTGGATCTATGGTAGAAGGTATACCCCATGGTCTCTTTCGGGTATCCTATGAAGATGCACTTCTCCGCTTTGGGTTAGAGCTTATCAGGCTGAAGCCTCTTGACATAAGCGTCGCATCCCCAAACTTTATGAAACGACAACTTAGGTTTCTTACCAAACCACAACTCATACGGTGTCATCTAAATAGATTTAGACGGTGCTCTATTTAAAGTGAATGCGGCTGCCTCTAATGCATAACCCCAAAACAATAGTGGAAAATCGGTAAGAGACATCATAGAATGCACCATATCCAATAGAGTACGATTACGATGTTTGGATACACCATTACGTTGTGGTGTTTTAGGTGGCGTGAGCTGTGAAACAATTCCACATTGTCTTAAATGCATACCAAACTTGTAACTCAAATATTCACCTCCATGACCAGATCGTAGAAACTTTATTTTCTTGTTACGATGATTATCCACTTCACTCTGAAATTCCTTGAACTTCTCAAATGTTTCAGACTTGTGTTCATTAAGTAAATATACCCATATCTACTCAAATCATATGTGAAGGTAAGAAAATAATGATATCCACCGTGTGCTTTGATGACCCACAAGTATAGTAGATCAATCATAGTCCTTTCGATAAGTAAGAGTGTCTAACCCAACGAGGAGCAGAAGGAAATGGCAAGCGGTTTTCAGAAAGGTATTCTCTGCAAGCACTGAAATTATGAGTTACGAGTAGTTTGATAGCAAGATAATTTGTAACGAGCAAGTAACGGTAACGGTAACAAAAGTGCAGCAAGGTAGCCCAATCCTTTTGAGGCAAAGGACAGGGCAAAATAGTCTCTTACAATAAGCAAAGCGTTCTTGAGGGTACACGGGAATTTCATCTAGTCACTTTCATCATGTTGATTCGATTTGTGTTCGCTACTTTGATAATTTGATATGTGGGTGGAACGGTGCTTAGGTGCTGTTCTTACTTGAACAAACCTCCTACTTATGATTAACCCCCTCGCAAGCATCCGCAATGATAAGAAAAGTATTAAGATAAAATCTAACCATATCATTAAACTTTTGGATCCAAATCAGTCCCTTACGAAGTAGCGCATAAACTAGGGTTTAAGTTTCTGTCACTCTCGCAACCCATCATCTAATAACAACTCCACAATGCATTCCCTTAGGCCCTAATAAGGTGAAGTGTCATGTAGTCGACGTTCACATGACACCACTAAGGGAATCACAACATACATATCATCAAAACATCGAACACATATCAAGTTCACATGATTACTTGCAACAAGATTTCTCCCGTGACCTCAAGAACAAAAGTGACTACTCACAAATGATAATCATGCTCAAGATCAGAGGGGTATTAAATAGAATAATGGATCTGAACATATAATCTTCCACCAAATAAACCATATAGTAATCAACTACAAGATGTAATCAACACTACTAGTTACCCACAAGCACCAATCTAAGGTTCCGGTACAAAGATTGAACACAAGAGATGAACTAGGGTTTGAGAGGAGATGGTGTTGTTGAAGATGTTGATGAAGATTGCCCTCCCCAAGATGGGAGAGTTGTTGGTGATGATGATGATGATGATTTCCCCCTCCAGGAGGGAAGTTCCCCCAGCGGAATCGCTCCGCCGGAGGGCAAAAGTGCTCCTGCCCAAGTGCCGCCTCGAGACAGCGGTGCTTCGTCCCGAAAGTCCTCCCCTATTTTTTTAGGTCAAAATGACTTATATACCAGGAGATGGGCACCGGAGGTGGGCTGAGGAGGGCACAACCCACCAGGGCGCGCCTGGGCTCCCTGGCGCGCCCAGGTGGGTTGTGCCCACCTGGTGGGCCTCCTCTGGTAGTTATTTGCTCCAGTAATTCTTAAATATTCCATAAAAAACCCTCGTGAAGTTTCAACTTATTTGGAGTTGTGCAGATTAGGTAGCTCTGACGTGCTTTTTCAGGTCCAGAATTCCAGCTGCCGGTATTCTCCCTCTTTGTGTAAACCTTGAAAATTATGAGAGAAAAGGCATTAGAATTACTCCCAAAAGCATTATTATACATAAAAACATTATAAATATCAGTAGCAAAACATGATGCAAAATGGACGTATCAACTCCCCCAAGCTTAGACCTCGCTTGTTCTCAAGCGAAAAACAGAAATCGAAAAACATGTCCACATGCTTAGAGAGAGAGGTGTCGATAAAAACAAAATACGGACATAGAAGCATCATGCACATTATTATAACAGCAAGGAACTTAAACATAAAGTTTTTATCACATAACTTTTATCATATAACTTCTATCATATAACTTCCCATGAACAAGTAATAATTCATCACAACATTGAAGTATAAAGCATAAACCTTATTGAAAACCAACAAACTATGTTCTCAGTCAACTTTGCAACTACAATCCATCATATTTTCAGGAAGGGTCACGTGTCGGAGCCTTTAGGCAAGTCCACATAATCAACCATCATATAGTCTTCTATGATTGCTAACACTCACAGCGTACCCATGAACAAAAAGTTTCAACCAGACACATAGGAAGATAGGGGCTTATAGTTTCTCCACCCAACATATTCACCTCCAGGGTGATGTCAACAATAATAACTCATGTCTACTCATATCCAGCTGGATATATGTGCCTAGATCTTTCCTCACCACATGATGCTTGCCAAAAGAGAAAAATAAAAAGGAATAGGGAAGAAAACTTTGACTCTGCATAAAAGTAAAAGATAGGCCCTTCGTAGAGGGAAGCAGAGGTTGCCATGCACTTATTTGTTTGTATGCCAAATCCCATAATGCAAAAGAACGTCACATTGTATTGCCCCTTATGGTAGCAACCTTTATTATGCAGTCTGTCGCTTTTATTCTTTGCCATCACAAGTTCGTACAATGCTCAAATTTCTCTTACACTAAATGATCCAACACATTTAGAAGCAATTTTTATTGCCTTATTGCACCGATGACAACTTACTTGAAGGATCTTACTCAATCCATAGGTAGGTATGGTGGACTCTCGAAATAAGATTTGGGTTAAGGGTTTTTGGATGCACTAGTAGTATCTCTACTTAGTGCGGAGTTTTTGGCTAGAAAAGTTATTGGGCAAGCACCACATGTTAAAGGATCTATGACAATATAACTTCTATGTGAATATGAAAAAACATAAATCATTACGTTGTCTTGCTTGTCCAGCGTCAACTATTTTGACACAAAATATTTAATGGGGGCTCACAATCATAAAAGATGTCCAGGATAGTGTATTTGCATGTGAATCTTCTCTTCCTTTATTAATTATTTCATGGGTTGCATCATTGACCAATGCTATGTTTGTCAATCTCCAACAAATTTTACCACTTATACTTTTCCTTATGTGATGTCATTACTTACCATAAGATTAGCATATGATCTTTTCATTTATTTATTCCTTTTCTTTTTATTGAAACATAAAAGTGCAGAAAGCAAAACTTGAACCAACTTTATTATATAACTCGCACACGATTGCATAGATAGACACTAAGCAAACACTCGAAAACAAAAGTTTGAACTAAGCTTTTATTTAACTAGATCAAAAGATGACTAAGGATCGAACTAAAAATAGATAAAAGCAAAGATAGTGGTGGTGATACGATACCGGGGCACCTCCCCCAAGCTTGGCACAAGCCAAAGGGAGTGCCCAAACCATGAACTCAAGTCTCCTTTGGTGATGAAGAAGGTGGTGGTGATGGAGTAGTAGTATTCTTCTTCCCTAGCTTACGCTTGAGGATGGAATTCTCCTCCCTCAAATCATCGATCTCCTGCTCAAGCCTCAGTACCTATTTGCACAATTCTTGTTTACATTCCTACAAGAGATGAAAAGGGATAAAGTGGACCTTAGGTTTCTTTGCTTTATTAGGGAGACTTGACTTCTTGAATTCCACGTGCATGTCCCCAGGTTGGGGTAATGGGACTTCATCTTCATCTGAACTTGTCTCTTCTTTGCTTTTCGGATCATAATCCTCTTCTTCCTCCATGGTCCAACCATTATGTTCCACATCTCCATAAACCTTGGGGTTTGCAATATAATCATCAACATAGCTCTCACCCTCCGAATCTTGAGACGACATATTTTTGGATCTGCCAGAAAACAGCAAGAAAGAAGAACAGAAGATTTCTCTGCGATACGGAGGCCAGTACGTTCAGGGGGTATATAAGGATTTTTTAATCTTGGGAAACAAGCAAACAGAAGAAAAACAGAGTCTGGAAGGTAACCGAGGTGGGCACAACCCACCTGGGCGCGCCAGGGGGCCCTGGCGTGTCCTGGTGTCTTGTGCCCACCATGGTTGCCTTCCTGGTTATTTCTTATTTTCCTAATTTTTGATATATTCCAAAACTGACAAAAAATATTTTTGCGATTTTTCGGAGTCCGTTTACTTACCGTACCACGTACCTCCTCTTTTTTGGTTATTTTGGAGTGTTCCGAAATGTTTCTTTTATGTGTTCCTCCGGTGTCATGGTTTGGATAATATTGCTTTCAACATTAATAGGCGTACCTGAGATGTAGTGTTTAATTCTTTGACCATTGACCACCTTCGGGTTAGTACCTTCAGCATTATTTATTTTGATGGCTCTAGAGCGATAAACCTCTTGGATAACATACGGTCCTTCCCATTTGGAGAGAAGCTTTCCTGCAAAGAATCTGAATAGAGAGTTGTATAGAAGAACATTTTCCCCAACTTTGAATTCCCGTTTTTGGATTCTTTTGTCATGCCATCTTTTAACTTTCTCTTTAAATAGCTTGGAGTTTTTATAAGCTTCGGTTCTCCATTCATCTAATGAGCTAATATCAAATAACCTATTTTCACCGGCAAGTTTGAAATCATAGTTGAGTTCTTTAATTGCCCAATATGCTTTATGTTCTAACTCTAGAGGCAAATGACAAGCTTTTCCATATACCATTTTATACGGTGACATACCCATAGGATTTTTATAAGCTGTTCTATAAGCCCAAAGTGCATCATCTAATTTTCAGACCAATTCTTTCGGGACCTATTAACAGTTTTCTGTAATATTAGTTTTATTTCTCTATTACTAAGTTCAACTTGAGCACTAGATTGAGGATGATAGGGTGATGCAATTCTATGGTTAACATCATACTTAGCAAGCATTTTACGGAAATCACCATGAATAAAGTGTGAACCACCATCAGTCATTAAATATCTAGGGACTCCAAACCTTAGGAAAATGACTTCTTTAAGCATTTTAATGGAGGTGTTGTGATCAGCACTACTAGTTGGAATAGCTTCTACCCACTTATTGACATAATCAATAGCAACCAAAATATGTGTATACCCATTAGAGGAGGGAAAAGGTCCCATATAATCAAAACCCCAAACATCAAATGGTTAAACAGCAAGAGAATAATTCATAGGCATTTCTTGATGCTTACCGATATTACCAATTCGTTGACATTCATGAAAAGATAAAACAAACTTACGGGCATCCTTGAAGAGAGTAGGCCAATAAAAACCCGATTGCAATACCTTATGAGCAGTTCTATCTCCCGCATGATGCCCTCCATAAGCTTCAGAGTGACATTTCCGTAAGATTTGTCCCTGTTCATGCTCAGGTACACAACGTCTAATAATACCATCTACTCCTTTATAAAGATGTGGGTCATCCCAAAAGTAATGTCTTAAGTCATAGAAGAATTTTTTCTTTTGTTGGTATGTGAAACTAGGTGGTATATATTTAGCAACAATATAATTAGAATAGTCAGCATACCAAGGAGTATTATGGGAAACATTTATTGCAGCTAGTTGATCATCAGGGAAACTATCATTAATAGGTTGTGGGTCATCAAGAATATTTTCTAACCTAGACAAGTTGTTAGCCACGGGGTTCTCAGCTCCCTTCCTATCAGTGATATGTAAATCAAATTCTTGTAGCAAGAGAACCCATCTAATGAGTCTAGGTTTAGCATCTTTCTTTTCCACAAGATATTTAATAGCAGCATGATCGGTGTGAACAGTAACTTTAGAATCAACAATATAAGGTCTGAATTTGTCACAAGCAAACACAACCGCTAAAAATTCTTTTTCAGTAGTAGCATAATTTCTCTGGGCACTGTCTAGAGTTTTACTAGCATAATGGATAACATTTAGCTTCTTATCAACTCTTTGTCCTAAAACAGCACCAATAGCATAATCACTAGCATCACACATAATTTCAAACGGCAAGTTCCAATCAGGTGGTTGAACAATAGGTGCAGAAATTAAGGCTTTCTTAAGTATTTCAAAGGCTTCTACACAATCCTCATCAAAAACAAAAGGAACATGCTTTTGTAAAAGATTGGTAAGAGGCCTAGAAATTTTAGAGAAGTCTTTAATAAATCTCCTATAGAAACCAGCATGACCAAGGAAACTATGAATACCTTTAATATCTCTGGGACATGGCATTTCTCAATTGCATCAACTTTAGCTTTGTCCACCTCAATACCTTGTTCAGAAACTTTATGCCCCAAGACAATACCTTCATTAACCATAAAGTGGCACTTCTCCCAATTCAAGACAAGATTAGTTTGCTCACATCTCTACAAAACTCGATCAAGGTTGCTCAAGCAATCATCAAAAGAAGTTCCATAAACAGAGAAATCATCCATGAAAACCTCAACAATCTTTTCACAAAAGTCAAAGAATATCGCAGTCATACATCTTTGAAAGGTAGCAGGTGCATTACTTAAACCAAAAGGCGTACGTCTATAAGCATAAGTTCCAAAAGGACAAGTAAAGGTGGTTTTCTCTTGATCAGGTTATGAAACAGGTATTTGAGAAAAACCAGAATGTCCATCTAGGAAGCAAAAATGTGTGTGCTTAGATAGTATTTCTAGCATTTGATCAATAAAAGGCAAGGGGTAATGATCTTTCCTAGTTGCTTTATTTAATTTTCTAAAATCAATTACCATCCTATAGCCAGTAACAATCCTTTAATGAATCAGTTCATTTTTATCATTTGGAACAACGGTAATACCTCCTTTCTTTGGGACACAATGAACGGGGCTTACCCATCTACTATCAGCTATGGGATAGATTATACCTGCTTCCAGAAGCTTTAATATTTCAGTTCTTACCACTTCTTTCATTTTGGGATTCAACCGTCGTTGATGATCAACAACGGGTTTAGCATCAGGTTCCATATTAATCTTATGCTGACAAAGAGTGGGACTAATGCCCTTGAGATCATCAAGGGTATATCCAATGGCAGCTCGGTGTTTCTTCAGAACTTTCAATAATCTTTCTTCTTCATGTTCTGAAAGGCTAGCGCTAACAATAACAGGATATATCTTTTTCTCATCAAGATAAGCATATTTCAAAGTGTCTGGCAATTGTTTCAATTCAAACACAGGATCACCTTTAGGTCGAGGAGGACCTCCTAGAGTTTCAATAGGCAAATTGTGTTTAAGCAGAGGTCGTTGTTCGAAGAAAATTTTATCTATCTAATTTCTTTCATGCATATGCATATCGTTTTCATGGTCTAGCAAATATTGTTCTAGTGGATCAGTAGGAGGCACAACAATAGAAGCAAGACCAATTATTTCATCCTTACTAGGCGATTCTTTCTTGTGAGATTGTCTATTAAACATGGAAAAATTAAACTCGTGAGACTCATCACCAAAACTAACACCGACGGTTTGATTCTTACAATCTATTTTAGCGTTAATGGTGTTCAAGTAAGGTCTACCAAAGATAATGGGACAAAAGTCATCTTGTGGGGAACCAAGAACTAGAAAATCTGTAGGGTATTTTATTTTCCCTCACAAGACTTCAACATCTCTAACTATCCCAAGTGTTGTGATGGTGTCTCTATTAGCAAGTTTAACAGTAACAGCTATGTCTTCTATTTCAGTGGGTGCTATGTCATTCATAATTTCTTGATATAAGGTAAAGGGAATTGCACTCACACTAGCAACTAATTCACATAAGCCATGATAACAGTGATCTCCTATTTTAACTGAGACAACAGGCATGCCAACAACAGGTCTATGTTTATCTTTTTCATCTGGTTTGGCAATTCTAGCAGCTTCACCACAGAAGTAAATAACATGCCCATCAATATTTTCTACCAAGAGATATTTAACCATAGCAACACTAGGTTCTATCTTGATTTGTTCAGTTGGTTTAGGTGCTCTGATATAGCTTTTATTGACCACGGTTGAGACATTGGCATGTTCCTTTATCCTAATAGGGAATGGTGGTTTTTCAATGTAAGCAGTAGGAACAACTGGGTCAACATTGTAAATAATAGTTTCATCTATAACCACAACCGGTTCTTTAATTTCTTCTTTAATAGGTGGATGATATTTAAACCACTTCTCCTTAGGGAGATCAACATGAGTAGCAAATGATTCACAGAAAGAGGCTACTATCTCAGAGTCAAGTCCATATTTAGTGCTAAACTTTTGAAAAGCATCAGTATTCATAAAGGATTTAACACAATCAAACTCAAGCTTAATACCTGACTCTTTATCTTTATCGAGTTCCCAATCTTCAGAGTTGTGTTTAATTCTCTCTAAAATATCCCAACTGAATTCAATAGCCTTCTTCATAAAAGAACCAGTACAAGAAGTATCGAGCTTGGATTGATCATTACGAGAAAGCCGAGCATAAAAATTCTGAATAATAATTTCTCTTGAGAGCTCATGATTGGGGCATGAATATAGCATTGATTTAAGCCTCCCCCAAGCTAGAGCGATACTTTCTCCTTCATGAGGCCAAAAATTATATATATAATTCCGATCACGATAAACTAGATGCATTGGATAATTTTTTTGGTGAAATTCCAATTTCAATCGATTCCAATTCCAAGATCCAATTTCATCGCATAGCCTATACCATGCCAATGCTTTTCCCTTCAAAGATAAAGGGAAAACCTTCTTCTTACCTTCATCTCCGGGCAAACCTGCAAGCTTAAATAATCGACAAATTTCATCCACATATATCAAGTGCATATCAGGATGTTTGGTTCCATCTCCTGCATAAGGATTAGCTAGCAGTTGTTCTATCATACCTGAAGGAATTTCATAACAAATATTTTTAGTAGGTTCAGTAGGTTGAGGGGTGACTAATTGTGGTTCCGGTCGAGGTGAAGATACCCCGAACAAACCCCTCAAAGGATTGTTCTCCATAGTAACAAGTGACAATAAATTTCAGCACATAGTAATAATTTTTCCTTACCGATTTCCACTTACCAAGAGCGCTTCACTCCCCAGCAACGGCGCCAGAAAAGAGCCTTGATGACCCACAAGTATAGGGGATCAATCGTAGTCCTTTCAATAAGTAAGAGTGTCGAACCCAACGAGGAGCAGAAGGAAATGACAAGCGGTTTTCAGCAAGGTATTCTCTGCAAGCACTGAAATTATGAGTAACGAGTAGTTTGATAGCAAGATAATTTGTAACGAGCAAGTAACGGTAACGGTAACAAAAGTGCAGCAAGGTAGCCCAATCCTTTTGAGGCAAAGGACAGGCCAAAACGGTCTCTTATAATAAGCAAAGCGTTCTTGAGGGTACACGGGAATTTCATCTAGTCACTTTCATCATGTTGATTCGATTTGTGTTCGCTACTTTGATAATTTGATATGTGGGTGGACCGGTGCTTAGGTGCTTCTTACTTGAACAAACCTCCTACTTATGATTAACCCCCTCGCAAGCATCTGCAACTACGAGAAAAGTATTAAGATAAAATATAACCATAGCATTAAACTTTTGGATCCAAATCAGTCCCTTACAAAGTAGTGCATAAACTAGGGTTTAAGTTTCTGTCACTCTCACAACCCATCATCTAATAACTACTCGACAATGCATTCCCTTAGGCCCTAATAAGGTGAAGTGTCATGTAGTCGATGTTCACATGACACCACTAAGGGAATCACAACATACATATCATCAAAACATCGAACACATATCAAGTTCACATGATTACTTGCAACAAGATTTCTCCCGTGACCTCAAGAACAAAAGTAACTACTCACAAATGATAATCATGCTCAAGATCAGAGGGGTATTAAATAGCATAATGGATCTAAACATATAATCTTCCACCAAATAAACCATATAGTAATCAACTACAAGATGTAATCAACACTACTAGTCACCCACAAGCACCAATCTAAGGTTCCGGTACAAAGATTGAACACAAGAGATGAACAAGGGTTTGAGAGGAGATGGTGTTGTTGAAGATGTTGATGAAGATTGCCCTCCCCAAGATGGGAGAGTTGTTGGTGATGATGATGACGATGATTTCCCCCTCCGAGAGGGAAGTTCCCCCGGCGGAATCGCTTTGCCAGAGGGCAAAAGTGCTCCTGCCCAAGTTTCGCCTCGAGACGGTGGCGCTTCGTCCCGAAAGTCCTCCCCTATTTTTTTTAGGTCAAAATGACTTATATACAAGGAGATGGGCACCGGAGGTGGGCCGAGGAGGGCACAACCCACCAGGGCGCGCCTGGGCTCCCTGGCGCACCCAGGTGGGTTGTGCCCACCTGGTGGGCCCCCTCTGGTAGTTATTTGCTCCAGTAATTCTTAAATATTCCATAAAAAATCCTCGTAAAGTTTCAGCTTATTTGGAGTTGTGCAGAATAGGTAGCTCTGACGTGCTTTTTCAAGTCCAGAATTGCAGCTGCCGGTATTCTCCCTCTTTGTGTAAACCTTGCATATTATGAGAGAAAAGGCATTAGAATTACTCCCAAAAGCATTATTATACATAAAAACATTATAAATATCAGTAGCAAAACATGATGCAAAATGGACGTATCATGCTTCAACACTCATCGGACCGCATACATCGGTATGTATTATTTCCAATAAGTCACTAGCTCGCTCCATTGTTCCGGAGAACGGTGTTTTAGCCATCTTGACCATGAGGCATTGTTCGCATGTCTCAAATGATTCATAATCAAGAGATTCCAAAAGTCCATCAGCATGGAGTTTCTTCATGCGCTTTACACCAATATGACCTAAGCGGCAGTACCACAAATATGTGGTACTATCATTATTAACTTTGCATTTTTTGGCATCAATATTATGAATATGTATATCACTACGATTGAGATTCAACAAGAATAAACCATTCACAAGGGGTGCATGACCATAAAAGATATTACTCATATAAATAGAATAACATTTATTCTCTGACTTAAATGAATAACCGTCTCGCAATAAACAAGATCCAGATATAATGTTCATGCTGAACGCAGGCACCAAATAACAATTATTTAGGTTTAAAGCTAATCCCGAAGGTAGATGTAGAGGCAGCGTGCCGATGGCATTCACATCAACCTTGGAACCATTTCCGATGCGCATCATCACCTCGTCCTTAGCCAGTCTTCGTTTATTCCGTAGCTCATATTTCGAGTTACAAATATTAGCAACCAAACAAGTATCAAATACCCAGGCGCTACTACGAGGACGAGTAAGGTACCCATCAATAACATGTATATCAAATATACCTTTGTTGACGTTGCCAGCCTTCTTATCTTCCAAGTACTTGGGGGAGTTCCACTTTCAGTGACCATTCCCCTTGCAGTAGAAGCCATCAGTCTCAGGTTGAAGGAAATATGCCCTATAGGCAATAATAAAGTTGTTATTTTATATTTCCTTATTCATGATAAAGGTTTATTATTCGTGATAGAATTGTATTGATCGGAAACTTAAATAAATGTGTGAATACATAAACAAATACCGTGTCCCTAGTAAGCCTCTACTAGACTAGCTCGTTGATCAAAGATGGTCAAGGTTTCCTAACCATGGACATTTGTTGTCATTTGATAACGGGATCACATCATTAGGAGAATGATGTGATGGACAAGACCCATCCATTAGCTTAGCATGATGATCGTTCAGTTTATTGCTATTGCTTTCTTCATGTCAAATACTTATTCCTTCGACTATGAGATTATGCAACTCCCGGATACCGGAGGAATACCTTGTGTGCTATCAAACGTCACAACATAACTGGGTGATCATAAAGATGATCTACAGGTATCTCCGAAGGTGTTTGTTGAGTTGGCATAGATCGAGATTAGGATTTGTCACTCCGAGTATCGGAGAGGTATCTCTGGGCCCTCTCGGTAATGCACATCATAAGCTTGCAAGCAAATGACTAAGGAGTTAGTCACGAGGTGATGTATTACGGAACGAGTAAAGAGATTTGCCGGTAACGAGATTGAACTAGGTATGAAGATACCGACGATCGAATCTCGCGCAAGTAACATACCGATGGACAAAGGGAATTACGTATGTTGTCATAATGGTTCGACCGATAAAGATCTTCATAGAATATGTAGGAGCCAATATGGGCATCCAGGTTCCGCTATTGGTTATTGACCGGAGAGGTGTCTCGGTCATGTCTACATAGTTCTCGAACCCGTAGGGTCCGCACGCTTAACGTTCGATGACGATATAGTATTATATGAGTTATGTGATTTGGTGACTGATAACCCACAAGTATAGGGGATCGTTTGTAGCCTTCTTCGATAAATAAGAGTGTCGAACCCAACGAGGAGCTAAAGGTAGAACAAATATTCCCTCAAGTTCTATCGATCACCGATACAATTCTACGCACACTTTAACGTTTGCTTTACCTAGAACAAGTATGAAACTATTTTGCAAGAATAAAATTACGAGTACTTTGCGAAAATAAAACTATGAATAAATTGCAAGGCAATAAATGTGGATAGCTTTTGTCAAGAAGAAAGTCATTTGTCCCTAGGCAATCGATAACAAGTACCGGTAATCATTCTTGCAATTCTATATGAGGGAGAGGCATGAGCTAACATACTTTCTCTACTTGGATCATATGCACTTATGATTGGAACTCTAGCAAGCATCCGCAACTACTAAAGATCATTAAGTTCGTGAAACCCAACCATAGCATTAAGTATCAAGTTCTCTTTATCCCATACGCAACAACCCACCTACTCAGGTTTAAGCTTCTGTCACTCTCGCAACCCACCATAAGCGAATCATGAACGTATTGCAACACCCTACAGCGAGGATCCCTCACGTTTGTGCGAGACGGAGGGCACCATAGGACAGCACCATAAATAAAATATACAATCATACCAACCAAGATCACGATTAACCCACAGGACAAAACGGATCTACTCAAACATCATAGGATAGCCATAGATCATTGGGAAATAATATATGGAGTTGAGCACCATGTTTAAGTAGAGATTACAGCGGGGAGAAGGGATGTTACACTACTGCATAGAGGGGGAGAAAGTTGGTGTTGACGGTAGCAATGTAGATCGCCGTCACGATCCTTGCCCGGGCGGCGTTCCGGCGCCACAGGGAGAGAGGGGGAGAGAGCCCCCCTCCTTCTTCTTCTTCCTTGGCCTCCCCCCTAGATAGGAGGAGAGTTCCCCCTCTAGTCCATGGCCTCCATGGCGGTGGAGGGGCAGGGGCCCCTCCGAGATTGGATCTCCCTCTCTGTTCTCTTCTGTTTCGCGTTCCCCAGATCTGGCCGAAAACCATTTCTTATATTCCTGGAGATCTGTAACTCCGATTGCGCTAAAATTTTAACACGATTTTTTTTGGATATAAGCTTCCTTGCGCCCGAAGTAGAGCTCCAACCGACGTACGAGGTGAGCATAAAATACCTGGGCGTGCCCGGGGCCTGGGGCGCGCCCTGGTGTATCTTGGGGCCTGTGGGCCCCCGTTTGCGTTGATTCCACATCCCAAAAATCACATATATTCCAAAATAATTCTCCGTAAATTTTTATCGCGTTTGGACTTCGTTTGATATGGATTTTCTATGAAACAAAAAATGTAAAAAACAGGAACTGGCACTGGGCACTGGATCAATAGGTTAGTCTAATAAATCATATAAAAAGTTGCCAAAAGTATGTGAAAGTTGTATAATATTGGCATGAAACAATCAAAAATTATAGATACGATGGAGACGTATCAGCATCCCCAAGCTTAATTCCTGCTCGTCCTCGAGTAGGTAAATGATAAAAAAGATAATTTTTGATGTGGAATGCTACCTAACATAAACTTGATCATATATCTAATCATGGCATGAATATTAAGACATAAGTGATTCAAAGTAATAGTCTATAATTTGACATAAAGACATTAATACTCAGGCATCCCAACAAACAATCGTGTCTTTCAAAATATCAACGCTAAAGAAAGTTATCCCTACAAAATCATATAGTATTGTCATGCTCTGTCTTCTTAACACAAAGTATTTATCATGCACAACCCCGATGACAAGCCAAGCAATTGGTTCATACTTTTTAACGCGCTTCAGCTTTTTCAACCCTCACGCAATACATGAGTGCAAGCCATGGATATAGCACTACGGGTGGAATAGAGTATGATGATAGGGGTAAATATAGAGAAGACAAAAAGGTAAGAAAGTCTCACATCGACGCGGCTAACCAACGGGCTATGGAGATGCCCCTCAATTGATATCAATGTGAGGAGTAGGGATTGCCATGCAACGGATGCACTAAGAGCTATAAGTGTATGAAAGCTCAATATGAAAACTAAGTGGGTGTGCATCCAACTTGCTTGCTCATGAAGACCTCGGGCATTTGAGGAAGCCCATCATCGGAATATACAAGCCAAGTTCTATAATGAAAAATTCCCACTAGTATATGAAAGTGACTACATAGGAGACTCTCTATATGAAAAACATGGTGCTACTTTGAAGCACAAGTGTGGTAAAAGATAGTAGTAATGCCCCTTCTCTCTCTTTTTTTCTTTCTTTTTTTTCTTTTTTTTTCATTTTTTTCTTTTTCCTTTGTTTTTCTTTTTTTTTCCTTTTTTTCTCTCTCATTGTCCGGAGTCTCATCCTGACTTGTGGGGAATCATAGTCTCCATCATCCTTTCCTCACTGGGACATGCTCTAATAATGAATAATGATGATCATCACACTTCTATTTACTTATAACTCAAAAGAAATAAAAATTACAACTCGATACCTAGAACAAAGTATGACTATATATCAATGCCTCTGGCAATGTACCAGGATGTGCAATGATCTAGCATAACAACGATATCAAAAAATGGACAAGCCATGGAAATATCATGCTAGCTATCTTACGATCATGCAAAGCAATATGACAATGAATGCTCAAGTCATCAAAACGGAGGCGGTGGAAGTTGCATGGCAATATATCTCAGAATGGCTATGGAAAGGCCATAATAGGTAGGTATGGTGGTTGGTTTGAGGAAGATATAATATTGTTTATGTGTGATAGAGCGTATCATATCACGGGGTTTGGATGCACCTGCGAAGTTTGCACCGACTCTCGAGGTGAGAAAGGGCAATGCACGGTACCGTAGAGGCTAGCAAATTGCGGAAAGGTAAGAGTGCGTATAATCCATGGACTCACATTAGTCATAAAGAACTCATATACTTATTGCAAAAGTTTATTAGCCCTCAAAGCAAAGTACTACTACGCATGCCCCTAGGGGGATAGATTGGTAGGAAAAGTCCATCGCTCGTCCCTGACCGCCACTCATAAGGAAGACAATCAATAATAAATCATGCTCCAACTTCATAGCATAGCGAGAGACTATAAGTGCATGCTTCGGGAATCACAAACCTTAACACCAATATTCTTACTAACCACAACCATTTACTAGTACCTCCCACATATTCCATCTCTATATCGCAAAACTATTGCAAGGAATCAAACATATCATATTCAGTGATCCATAAGTTTTATGTAGGATTTTATGACTAACCATGTGAATGACCAATTCCTGTTGACTCTCTAAAAAGATATAAGTGAAGCATGAGAGTTTAATTCTTTCTACAAAAGACCCCGCTCTAACAAATATAAGTGAAGCAAAAGAGCATTCTACAAATAACGGTTTTCTGTGAAGAGAAACAGGCAATCCAAACTTTAAATGATATAAGTGAAGCACATGAAGCATTCTATAAAGCCACACTCAAAAGATATAAGTGAAGTGCAATGAGCATTCTATAAATCAACCATGGACTATCTCATACCAGCATCGTGCATAAAAGAAAAATAAAAAGTAAACACTAAAGACGCTCCAAGATTTGCACATATCACATGAACGAAACGAAGACGAAAACATACCGATACTTGTTGAAGAAAGATGGGATGTCTTCCGGGGCATCCCCAAGCTTAGATGCTTGAGTCTCCTTGAATGTTTACTTGGGGTGCCTTGGGAATCCCCAAGCTTGAGCTCTTGCCTCTCCTCCTTCTCCTCATATCGAGACCTCCTCAATCTTTGATCACTTCATCCACACAAAACTCAACAGAAAGCTCGGTAAGATCCGTTAGTATAATAAAGCAAATCACTACTCTAAGTACTGTTGCAAACCCATTCATATTTTGTTTTTGCATTTTAGATAATGTAATATAACTTTTCCATATCTTATACCACCGATAAACATCGATAGTTTCATCAAAACAAGCAAAACAATGCATCAAAAATAGAATCTGTCTTAAACAGGACAGTCTGTAGCAATCTGAACACCTACCATACTTCCGCTACTCCAAAAATTCTGAAACATTAGGATAACATAAAAAATTTGTATATAAATACTGTGCAAAAAGTTTCAGAACCTTTTGATGTTCCAGTAAAAAATGTAAAATCGCACACTACAGTCAAAGTTTCTGTTTTGCACCGCACATACCAACAAACAATCTAATCATCCTAAAGGCAAATCTTGGCACATTATTTTTATAATACAATGGATTTGTACAAGGGGATAATTATTTTTGCGAGAAATTTCATGAAAAATTCTACATTGTTTCCATGAGCATGAACACAAGTGTTCAAGGTCGACCCTCACTTCTTCAATGCATCACCTTTCAATCGCTTCTCTTTTTGTGAAGTTTTAAGTTCCCCTCTATATTTTTTTTTGTTTTTAAACTTTATAAAAGCACTCAAAAGAAATAAATGACTCTCTAAAACCTCCGGGTTGTCTCCCTGGCAGCGCTTTCTTTAAAGCCATTAAGCTAGGCATAAAGTGCTCAAGTAATGAATCCACCCGGATCCCAAGGTATATCAAAGCCAATTTTAATTAACAATGATTTGGCATTTAGTAGTGAGCACAAAGCAACATATATCATGCACTGACGAAATCTAACTCTCTTCCTATGCATCGGCATGTCATACAAGAACAATTCATGCACATCAAGTAAAGGCCAATACATAGCATAACAAGTTTCTTGCAATTTTTTCGTGTCGAAAACATAGAGAGGCGGAGATATAGTTCCTCTCTCATAATAATTGCAAGTAGGAGCAGAAAGCACATGCATATTATATTCATCAAAATTATCATGTGTAATGGTAGAATGCAACCCATCAATATAATCCTTAATAAGAGCAAACTTCTCTGATATAGTGTAGTTTGGAGAATTCAAAAAGATAATAGGACTATCATGTGTGGGTGCAATAGCAACAATTTCATTCTTAACATAAGGGACTATATAAAGTTCATCTCCATAAGCATAATTCATATTGGCATCTTGGCCACAAGCATAGCAAGCATCAAGTTCATCAAAAAGGGATATTTCAAAAGAATCAACGGGATCATAGCAATTATCATAGTAATCTTCCTTCGGTAAGAACGAAGGGAAATTAAACAATGTATGAGTTGAAGAGTAACTCTCATTAGAAGGTGGGCACGGGTGATCAATCCGCTTTTCCTCTGCTTGTTCTTTGCTCTTCTCATCATCTTTTTCATCCAATGAGCTCATAGTGTCATCAATTCCTTCTTCCATAGACTCCTGCAAATTATTAGTCTCTTCTTGGACAGCGGAGACTTTCTCAATAAATATATCAATATCGAAATTGTATTTATAATTATCATAGCAATATTTAAGGATAGCAAAATTTTCAGGTCTATAAACTGAATCATCAAAATCTTCAAACTTTTCAAACAAAGATTCAATTTCATAAGCACCCTTAAAAGCAACAAATTCTTCTATTCATTCCACATCATAGTAATCATATCTACCATTAGCATAAGAAGCCAAGGTTTCATTGGCATTAAATTTGCATGAAAAGGGAAGGTGTGGAGCATTCATCTTAGAGCAACAACTATAATCATATCTAGAGCATAGATTCCAAGCATACCATTTCAACATATGAATTTGAACCCATAAGAGTTTCCCTTTTTGTGTCAAGCGATAATCCATAAAGTATTCACGTTGATCCAATGTGTCTCCCATTATCAAGTTGAACAGGGTTTTCTCAGGATTATCAAAGTGGTGCATAATATCTTTCACATAACAAGCATCGAGGGTTTTAGGAGGTTCCCCATCTCCATGAGTAGCAAGTACCTCTAATTTTTTTGGTCTTTGGTGTTCCATATCCATAACTAAAGATAGAGAACAACTTAGAACAAGAAATAAAAACTACTTAGTGATAAAGCAAACAGGCACACACGAGAATATTCACCCCACGCTATTGCTCCCCGGCAACGGCGCCAGAAAAAGGTCTTGATAACCCACAAGTATGGGGGATCGTTTCTAGCCTTCTTCGATAAATAAAAGTGTCGAACCCAACGAGGAGCTAAAGGTAGAACAAATATTCCCTCAAGTTCTATCGACCACCGATACAACTCTACGCACACTTTAACATTTACTTTACCTAGAACAAGTATGAAACTATTATCCAAGAATAAAACTACGAGTACTTTGTGAAAATAAAACTACGAATAAATTGCAAGGCAATAAAAGTGGATAGCTTTTGTCAAGAAGAAAGTCATTTGTCCCTAGGCAATCGATAACAAGTACCGGTAATCATTCTTGCAATTCTATATGAGGGAGAGGCATGAGCTAACATACTTTCTCTACTTGGATCATATGCACTTATGATTGGAACTCTAGCAAGCATCCGCAACTACTAAAGATCATTAAGGTTGTGAAACCCAACCATAGCATTAAGTATCATGTCCTCTTTATCCCATACGCAACAACCCACCTACTCGGGTTTAAGCTTCTGTCACTCTCGCAACCCACCATAAGCGAATCATGAACGTATTGCAACACCCTACAGCGAGGATCCCTCATGTTTCGCGAGGCGGAGGGCACCGTAGGACAGCACCATAAATAAAATATACAATCATACCAACCAAGATCACGATTAACCCACAGGACAAAACGGATATACTCAAACATCATAGGATAGCCATAGATCATTGGGAAATAATATATGGAGTTGAGCACCATGTTTAAGTAGAGATTACAGCGGGGAGAAGGGATGTTACACCGCTGCATAGAGGGGGAGAAAGTTGGTGTTGACGGTAGCAAGATTGTTGATGTAGATCGCCGTCACGATCCTTGCCCCGGCGGCGTTCCGGCGCCACCGGGAGAGAGGGGGAGAGAGCCCCCCTCCTTCTTCTTCTTCCTTGGCCTCCCCCCCTAGATGGGAGGAGAGTTCCCCCTCTGGTCCATGGCCTCCATGGTGGCGGAGGGGCAGGAGCCCCTCCGAGATTGGATCTCCCTCTTTGTTCTCTTCTGTTTCGCGTTCCCCAAATCTGGCCGAAAACCGTTTCTTATATTCCCAGAGATCCGTAACTCCGATTGCGCTGAAATTTTAACATGATTTTTTTTCTGGATATAAGCTTCCTTGTGCCCGAAGTAGAGCTCCAACCGATGTACGATGTGGGCATAAGTCACCTGGGCGCGCCTGGGGCGCGCCCTGGTGTATCTTGGGGCCTGTGGGCCCCGTTTGCATTGATTCCACCTCTCAAAAATCACATATATTCCAAAATAATTCTCCGTAAATTTTTATCGCGTTGGATTTCGTTTGATATGGATTTTCTGCGAAACAAAAAACATGCAAAAAATAGGAACTGGCACTAGGCACTGGATCAATAGGTTAGTCCAATAAATCATATAAAAAGTTGCCAAAAGTATGTGAAAGTTGTATAATATTGGCATGAAACAATCAAAAATTATAGATACGATGGAGACGTATCAGTGACCGAATGTTGTTCGAAGTCCCGGATGAGATCACGGACATGACGAGGAGTCTCGAAATGGTCGAGAGGTGAAGATTGATATATAGGACAATGGTATTCGGACACCGGAAGTGTTTCGGGGGGTACCGGGTACTTATCGGGTCACCGGAAGGAGTTCCGGGCACCCCCGGCAAAAGATATGGGCCTTATGGGCCAAGACGAGAAACGCACCAGCCACAAGGGGCTGGTGCACCCTCCATATGGGCCGGCCTAAGGAGGAGAAGGAAAGGGGATAAGGGAAAGGTAAGTGTGGATTAGGATTCCCACTTCCTTCCCTCTCCCCCCTCTTTCCTCCCCCCTCCGACAATCATGGCTGGGGGGCGCGGCCAAGGGTAGGAGCCCAAGTAGGTTTCGGACCTACTTGGGGCGCCCCTTGGCCTCTCCCCTCTCCCTCCCACCTATATATATGATGAGGGGGGCGCCTCGCATACCCGGACAATTTCCTAGCCGTGTGCGGCGCCCCCCTCCACCGTTTACACCCCCGGTGATATTTTCGTAGTGCTTAGGCGAAGCCCTGCGGAGATCACTTCACCATCACCGTCACCACGCCGTCGTGCTGACGAAACTCATCTACTACCTCGACGTCTTGCTGGATCAAGAAGGCGAGGGGCGTCACCGAGCTGAACGTGTGCAGAACGCGGAGGTGCCGTGCGTTCGGTACTCGATCGGTTGAAGCGCGAAGAAGTTTGACTACATCAACCGCGTTGTGAAACGCTTCCACTTACGGTCTACGAGGGTACGTAGACACACTCTCCCCATCATTGCTATGCATCTCCATGGATAGATCATTGCGTGTGCGTAGAATTTTTTTTGTTTTCCATGCAATGATTTCCATCAGTGGCATCATGAGCCAGGTCTATGCGTAGATGATATGCACGAGTAGAACACAAAGAGTTGTGGGTGGTGATAGTCATACTTCTTACCACCAATGTCTTATTTTGATTCGGCGGTATTGTGGGATGAAGCGGCCCGGACCAACCTTACATGTCCACGCATATGAGACCGGTTCCACCGACTGACATGTAACTAGTTTTGCATAAAGGTGGCTGGCGGGTGTCTGTTTCTCCTACTTTAGTTGAATCAAATTTGACTACGGCCGGTCCTTGAAGAAGGATAAAATAGCAAACTTGATGAAACACCGTTGTGGTTTTTGCGTAGGTAAGAATGATTCTTGCTAGAAGCCTGTAGCAGCCATGTAAAACTTGCAACAACAAAGTAGAGGACGTCTAACTTGTTTTTGCAGGGTATGTTGTGATGTGATATGGTCAAGACATGATGTGATATATGTTATTGTATGATATGATCATGTTTTGTAATTTATCGGCAACTGGCAGGAGCCTTATGGTTGTCTCTTTATTGTATGAAATGCAAACGCCATGTAATTGCTTTACTTCATCGCTATGCGTTAGCAATAGTTGTAGAAGTAATAGTTGGCGAGACGACCACGACGCAACGATGGAGATCAAGGTGTCGAGCCGGTGACGATGGAGATCATGACGATGCTTTGGAGATGGAGATCAAAAGCACGAGATGATGATGGCCATATCATGTCACATATTTTGATTGCATGTGATGTTTATCTTTTATGCATCTTATTTTGCTTAGAACGACGGTAGCATTATAAGATGATCCCTTCACTAAATTTCAAGATATAAGTGTTCTCCCCGAGTATGCACCATTGCGAAAGTTTGTCGTTTCGAGACACCACGTGATGATCGGGTGTGATAGACTCTACGTTCACATACAACGGGTGTAAGACAGTTTTGCACATGCAGAATACTTGGGTTAAACTTGACAAGCCTAGCATGTACAGACATGGCCTTGGAACACTGGAGACCGAAAGGTCGAACGTGAGTCATATAGTAGATATGATCAACATAGAGATGTTCACCATTGATGACTACCCCATCTCACGTGATGATCGGACATGGGTTAGTTGATTTGGATCATGTATCACTTAAATAACTTAAGGGATGTTAATTTAAGTGGGAGTTCATTAGTAATTTGATTAATTGAACTTAATTTATCATGAACTTAGTCTTGATAGTTTTGCATATCTATGTTGTAGATCAATAGTTCGTGATATAGCTCCTATATATTTTTGATATGTTCCTAGAGAAAACTAAGTTGAAAGATGATAGTAGCAATGATGCGGACTGGGTCCGTGATCTGAGGATTATCCTCATTGCTGCACAGAAGAATTATGTCCTTGATGCACCGCTAGGTGACAAACCTATTGCAGGAGCATATGCAGACGTTATGAACGTTTTGCAAGCTCGATATGATGACTACTTGATAGTTTAGTGCGCCATGCTTTACGGCTTAGAATCGGGACTTCAAAAATATTTTGAACGCCACAAAGCATATGAGATGTTTCAAGAGCTGAAATTTGGTATTTCAGATTCATACCCGTGTCAAGAAGTATGAGACCTTTGACAAGTACTTTGACTACAAGATGGAGGAGAATAGCTCAGCCAGTGAGCATGTACTCAGAATGTCTGGGTACTACAATCGCTTGAATCAAGTGGGAGTTAATCTTCCAGATAAGATAGTGATTGACAGAGTTCTCTAGTCACTATCACCAAGCTACTAGAACTTCGTGATGAACTATAATATGCAAGGGATGAAAAAAATGATTCCCAAGCTCTTCGCGATGCTGAAATTGGCGAAGGTAGAAATCAAGAAAGAGCATCAAGTTTTGATGGTTAACAAGACCACTAGTTTCAAAAAAAAGTGAGGGAAAGAAAAGGAACTTCAAGAAGAATGACAAGCAAGTTGCCACTCCCGTGAAGAAGCCCAAAGCTGGACCCCAATCCTGAAACTGAGTGCTTCTACTGTGAAGGAAATAGTCACTAGAAGTGGAACTGCCCCAAATACTTGGCGGATAAGAAGGATGGCAAAGTGAACAAAGGTATATTTGATATACATGTTATTGATGTGTATTTTACTAGTGTTCGTAGTAACCCCTAGGTATTTGATACCAGTTCAGTTGCTAAGATTAGTAACTCGAAACAGGAGTCTTGAGACTAGTTAAAAGCGAGGTGACAATGTGTGTTGGAAATGATTCAAAGGTTGATATGATCACCATCGCACACTCCCTCTACCTTCGGGATTAGTGTTGAACCTAATTAAATGTTATTTGGTGTTTGCGTTGAGCATGAATATGATTAGATCATGTTTATTGCAATACGTTTATTCATTTAAGTTAGAGAATAATTGTTGTTCTGTTTACATGAATAAAACCTTCTATGGTCATACACCCAATGTGAATGGTTTATTGAATCTCAATCGTAGTGATACACATATTCATAATATTGATGTCAAAAGATGCAAAGTTTATAATGATAGTGCAACATACTTGTGGCACTGCCGTTTAGGTCAGATTGGTGTAAAGCGCATGAAGAAACTCCATTCAGATGGACTTTTGGAATCACTTGATTATGAATCATTTGATACTTGCGAACCATGCCTCATGGGCAAGATGACTAAAACTCCGTTCTCTGGAACAATGGAGCGAGCTAATGACTTATTGGAAATAATACATACCGATGTATGTGGTCCGATGAGTGTTGAAGCACGCGGCGGGTATCGTTATTTTCTGACCTTCACAGATGATTTGAGTAGGTATGGGTATATGTACTTGATGAAACACAAATCTGAAACATTTGAAAAGTTCAAAGAATTTTAGAGTGAAGTGGAGAATCATCATAAGAAGAAAATAAAGTTTCTATGATCTGATCGCGGAGGCGAATATTTGAGTTATGAGTTTGGCCTTCATTTAAAACAATGCGGAATTGTTTCACAACTCACGCCACCTGGAACACCACAGCGTAATGGTGTGTCCGAACATCGTAATCGTACTTTATTAGATATGGTGCAATCTATGACATCTCTTACCGATTTACCACTATCATTTTGGGATTATGCATTAGAGACAGCTGCATTCACGTTAAATAGGGCACTGTCTAAATCCGTTGAGACGACACCGTATGAACTGTGGTTTGGCAAGAAACCTAAGCTGTCATTTCTTAAAGTTTGGGGTTGAGACACTTATGTCAAAAGGCTTCAGCCTGATAAGCTCGAACCCAAATCGAAGAAGTGCGTCTTCATAGGATACCCTAAGGAAACAATTGGGTACACCTTCTACCACAGATCCGAAGGCAAGATTTTTGTTGCCAAGAATGGAACCTTTCTAGAGAAGGAGTTTCTCTAGAAAGAAGTGAATGAAAGGAAAGTAGAACTTGATGAGGTAATCGTACCTTCTCTCGAATTGGAAAGTAGCACATCAGTGAAATCCGTTCCCGTGATGCCTACACCAACTAGAGAGGAAGCAAATGATAATGATCATGAAACTTCAGATCAAGTTGCTACTAAACCTCGTAGGTCAAGCAGAGCACGATCCGCGCCAGAGTGGTACGGTAATCCTGTCCTGGAAGTCATGTTACTAGACCATGGCGAACCTACGAATTATGAAGAAGCTATGATGAGCCCAGATTCCGACAAATGGCTTGATGCCATGAAATCTGAGATAGGATCCATGTATGAGAACAAAGTGTGGACTTTGGTGGACTTGACCGATGATCGGCAAGCCATAGAGAATAAATGGACCTTCAAGAAGAAGACTGACGCTGATGGTAATGTCACTGCCTACAAAGCTCGACTTGTCGCAAAAGGTTTTCGACAAGTTCAAGGGGTTGACTACGATGAGACCTTCTCACCCATAGTGATGCTTAAGTCGGTCCGATTCATGTTAGCAATTGCCGCATTTTATGAAATCTGGCAAATGGATGTCAAAACTGCAATCCTTAATGGATATCTTAAAGAAGAGTTGTATATGATACAACCAGAAGATTTTGTCGATCCTAAAGGTGCTAACAAAGTGTGCAAGCTCCAGCGATCCATCTATGGACTGGTGCAAGCATCTCTGAGTTGGAATATACACTTTGATGAGGTGATCAAAGCATATGGTTTTATACAGACTTATGGTGAAGCCTGTATTTACAAGAAAGTGAGTGGGAGCTCTGTAGCATTTATGATATTATATGTGGATGACATATTATTGATTGGAAATGATATAGAATTTCTGGATAGCATAAAAGGATACTTGAAGAAGAATTTTTCAATAAAAGACCTCGGTAAAGCTACTTATGTATTGGGCATCAAGATCTATAGAGATAGATCAAGACGCTTAATAGGACTTTCACAAAGCACATACCTTGACAAAGTTTTGAAGAAGTTCAAAATGGATCAGTCAAAGAAAGGGTTCTTGCCTGCATTACAAGGTATGAAGTTGAGTAAGACTCAAAACCCGACCACGGTAGAAGATAGAGAGAGAATGAAAGTCATTCCCTATGCCTCAGCCATAGGTTCTATAAAGTATGCCATGCTGTGTACCAGACCTATTGTGTACCTTGCCATGAGTTTGGCAAGGGGGTACAATAGTGATCCAGGAGTAGATCACCAGACAGCGGTCAAAATTTATCCTTAGTTACCTAAGAAGACTAAGGAAATATTTCTCGGTTATGGAGGTGATAAAGAGTTTGTCGTAAAGGGTTACGCCGATGCAAGCTTTGACACCAATTCGGATGACTCAGAGTCTCAATCTGGATACATATTGATAGTGGGAGCAATTAGCTAGAGTAGCACCATGCAGAGCATTGTAGACATAGAAATTTGCAAATATACATACGGATCTGAATGTGACAGACCCGTTGACTAAACTTCTCTCACAAGCAAAACATGATCACACTTAGTACTCTTTGGGTGATAATCACATGGCAATGTGAACTAGATTATTGACTCTAGTAAACCCTTTGGGTGTTGGTCACATGGCGATGTGAACTATGGGTGTTAATCACATGACGATGTGAACTATTGGTGTTAAATCACTTGGCAATGTGAACTAGATTATTGACTCTAGTCCAAGTGGGAGACTAAAGGAAATATGCCCTAGAGGCAATAATAAAGTTGTTACTTTATATTTACTTATTCATGAAAAAGGTTTATTATTCATGCTAGAATTGTATTGATCGGAAACTTAAATACATGTGTGAATACATAAACAAATACCGTGTTCCTATTAAGCCTCTACTAGACTGGCTCGTTGATGAAAGATGGTTAAGGTTTCCTAACCATGGACATGTGTTGTCATTTGATAACGGGACCATATCATTAGGAGAATGATGTGATGGACAAGACCCATCCGTTAGCTTAGCATGATGATCGTTCAGTTTATTGCTACTGCTTTCTTCATGTCAAATACTTATTCCTTTGACTATGAGATTATGAAACTCCCGGATACCGGAGGAATACCTTGTGTGCTCTCAAATGTCACAACATAACTGGGTGATCATAAAGATGCTCTACAGGTATCTCCGAAGGTGTTTGTTGAGTTGGCATAGATCGAGATTAGGATTTTTCACTCCGAGTATCGGAGAGGTATCTCTGGGCCCTCTCGGTAATACACATCATAAGCTTGCAAGCAAATGACTAAGGAGTTAGTCACGAGGTGATGTATTATGTGACGAGTAAAGAGACTTGCCGGTAACGAGATTGAACTAGGTATGAAGATACCGACGATCGAATCTCGGGCAAGTAACATACCGATGGACAATGGGAATTACGTATGCTGTCATAACGGTTTGACCAATAAAGATCTTCGTAGAATATGTAGGAGCCAATATGGGCATCCAGGTTCCGCTATTGGTTATTGACCGGAGAGGTGTCTCGGTCATGTCTACATAGTTCTCGAACCCGTAGGGTCCGCACGCTTAACGTTCGATGACGATATAGTATTATATGAGTTATGTGATTTGGTGACCGAATGTTGTTCAGAGTCCCGGATGAGATCACGGACATGACTAGGAGTCTCGAAATGGTCGAGAGGTAAAGATTGATATATAGGACGATGGTATTCGGACACCGGAAGTGTTTCGGGGGGTACCGGGTACTTATCGGGTCACCGGAAGGGGTTCCGGGCACCCCCGGCAAAAGATATGGGCCTTATGGGCGAAGAGGGTAAACGCACCAGCCACAAGGGGCTGGTGCGCCGCCCATGTGGGCTGTCCTAAGGAGGAGAAGGAAAGGGGAGAAGGGAAATGTAAGTGTGGATTAGGATTCCCACTTCTTTCCCTCTCCCCCCCTCTTTCCTTCCCACCCCCGACAAACATGGCAGGGGGGGCGCGGCCAAGGGCAGGAGCCGAAGTAGGATTCGGACCTACTTGGGGCACCCCTTGGCCTCTCCCCTCTCCCTCCCACCTATATATATGAGTATGGGGGGCGCCTGGCATACCCAGGCAATTGCCTAGCCGTGTGCGGCGCCTCCCTCCACCGTTTACACCCCCGGTCATATTTTCGTAGTGCTTAGGCGAAGCCCTGCGGAGATCACTTCACCATCACCGTCACCACGCCGTCGTGCTGACGGAACTCATCTACTACCTCGAAGTCTTGCTGGATCAAGAAGGCGAGGGACGTCACCGAGCTAAACATGTGTAGAACGTGGAGGTGCCGTGCGTTCGGTACTTGATTGGTTGAAGCGGGAAGAAGTTCGACTACATCAACCGTGTTGTGAAACGCTTCCGCTTACGGTCTATGAGGGTACATAGACACACTCTCCCCCTCGTTGCTATGTATCTCCATGGATAGATCATTGCGTGTGCGTAGATTTTTTTTTGTTTTCCATGCAACGATTACCATCACAGGTTTGGGTCCAGCCTTGGGTTTCTTCACGGGAGCCGCACCTACTCCACAGACGACGCTGGAGGAGGTTCGGCACCTAGCGGTGCCTCAAGTACATGAGACTTCTGTGCTGAAAGGAGTTAAAAGGTTTCTAACTCGAGGAAAACTTGCACCAGGATACATTGGCATGTTCCCCGTGATGACCAAAGTTGGTGCAGTGGCATTCCAACTGGAACTCCCACCTGAGTTATCCGAGGTGCATGATGTCTTTCACGTGTCGCAGTTACAAAAGTGTATCTCACCGCCAGAGAAATGGACTGATCTGACAGAATTAGAGCTTGCTAAGGATTTGACCTATGAGGAGAAACATTTTTGAATATTGGATGAGATGGAAAGGGTCACCTGCAACAAGCCAGTCAAGTTTTACAAGGTATAATGGGAGCATCATACTGAGGATGAAGCTACCTGGGAAAGAGAGGACTTCTTAAGGACTGCATACCCTAAATTGTTTCCCGAGCAACTGAATCTCGAGGACGAGATTCATCCTAGGGGGCGAGGTTTGTGACACCCTGGTTTTTGCCATTTTTCTTTTTCTGAAATCTATTGGATATTTGGTTTTTGCATTTGAATTTCAGTCAACTGTTTTGGACTTACCACTTGGGAATTCTTTTGATATTCTTCCAAGTGGGTTCTTGCACTCTCAAATCATCTCTTGACTTCATCCCTCTCAAGATCGTGCCATGAAATGATTTTCTTAAATGACCTAAAATTCATTTTCCCTCTGAAAATGAATATTTTCTCCTCCATTATGAAGCAACCCTCATTTTTATGGCTCAAGAAAATCCCAATAAATTCCTTAATATTCTTTGAGTCATGCCTCACCTTCCTATGCAAAAATATTCCATAGTCATGTGGAGAGATTTTGCTCAAGAAAATATTTTCAGTTCTGGTCAGTGAGGGCACTTTGTGAAGCAAGTGCATTTTTGCTTGATTATTTTGAGCTGAAAATTTTCTCACATGACTACCTTCCTACCAGAAGCTTAGCCACCAAGTTTCATACTCTAACTCTTTGTAGATTTCTCGCAAACTTACTTAACAGTTTGACCAGAAACTTGCAAACTAGCTTCAGTCGTGTCTGGTCGTCCCTGTGGCAAACCAATTGTATCGAGAGGCTCAGTGCTGAAAAGACTAGAGCCTAGACACAGTCTGGCTGCCCTGGTGCACCGTGTTGCACCAGTGCATGCGGTGACCACGTGGGAACAGGGTGTTCGACAGGCAGTCGACGCGCTCTGCACATCGCGACCCTCTGCCCTCGCCCATGCGCTCGCCCCGTGCCACCACCGCTTGTCCTAGCCCTTCTGCAGCTTCGACCTCTTCCTCCCAGCTATCTTTTGCTGCTCCCCAATGCTGACAGCCTGCACGGCAGACGGACACGGTGGAGCAGAGAGCACAGTGCCCGCACGTGATCGAGCCGTCCTTCTCCGTGCCATGTTGCTTGGCCGTTCGTCGCCAGTGTGCTTGGGCGAGCTCAGGTGATCTTATTTCGTCGAGCCCAAGCTCTCTCGGCCCCTCTCTTGATACATCTCCAACGTATCTATAATTTTTGATTGTTCCATACAGTTATATTATCAATCTTGGATGTTTTATATTCATTTTATAGCAACTTTATACCATTTTTTGGGACTAACCTATTGACATAGTGCCCAGTGCCAGTTGCTATTTTTTGCTTGTTTTTTACTGCGCAGAATATCAGTACCAAACGAAGTCCAAATGCCACAAAACTTTTTGGAGATTTTTTTCTGTCCAGGAGATAACTTGGGAGCCAAGGAAGTGCTGGAGGGGAGGCCCATGGGGCCCACAAGTCACCAGGGTGCTAGAGGCCCCTGGCATGCCCTGGTGGGTAGTGGAGCCCACAGACCACCTCTCCACCGCCTCTCAGCTCTATAAATACCCGAATATTCCAGAAATCCTAGGGGAGTCGAGACATCAGAGTTTCCACCGCTGCAAGTTCCAGAACCACGAGATCCAATCTAGAGGCCTTTTCCGACACCTTACCGAAGGGGGAAACGATCACAGGGGGGGTTCATCATCTCATTGGTGCTCCTCCGATGATGCGTGAGTAGGTTACCACAGACCTACGGGTCCGCAGGCAGTAGCTAGATGGCTTCACTAGTAGAAAACAGGGCTTTGGTCCAGGCCGGGTAAGGGCATTAATCCCGGTTCACTCATGAACCGGGACGAATGGGGGCATCAGTCCCGGTTCGTGAGGCCAGGGGGCCGGCCAGGCCTTGGGGGCCATTGGTCCCGGTTCGTCTGGCCCCATTGGTCCCGGTTCTAGACACGAACCGGGACCAATGGGCCTCGCTCCTGGCCCACAACCATTGGTCCCGGTTGGTAGCTGGAACCGGGAGCAAATGGGGTCCTTTAGTCCCAGTTCTAGCCACAAATCAGGACCAAAGAGATGCATATATATACCCGGCGAGCAGAGCAGTGGAGTGCTCTGTTTTTTTGGCCGGTCGTGGGAGAGCTTTGTGGTGCTCTAGCTCACCTTCTATGCACATGAGGTGTTCGATGAAATGCCCGAGCCACACTTAAGCTTTCTCCTCTCGAAGCTCCTTGTCCAAACTCCATTTTCCTCAAGATTTGTCTAGGTTTGGTGGTCTGTCCTGTCCCATCCCCGTCCTCACCGCCGTCGATCGCCCGCGCCGATCTTGTCGCCGGCACCACCGTGGTGAGCCTCTTGTTCTTATCTTCTTTCTAAAAGAAAAAAGTTCTTACTTGTATGATTTAGATAGATACTTGTGTAATTTTCTTACTTTTATTATTGTTTGTTATGATATAGTGCTATGGTCTTGGTATCCGCCTCCGTCGGCCCTCGTCCTGTCTATGATTCGGATGTGGTATATATATTATCTTTTATAACTATTAGTTTCATTTAGTGTTTATGACAATTATGCCGACCAACGTGACATAGATTTTTTTTATCTAGGAGGTATGTGAACCGGAAATTCCAACCGACCCTATTGTCAAGATGTTAAATTTAGTTGAAGAAGAAAACAATTACTTGAAGGAAAAATTGAAAAAAATTGAGGAGGAGAAGATGATATTGGAGTTGCATGTTGCGGATGTCGTCGATGATCACAAGATAAAGATGGATGCAATGCGCTTGAAGATTAGAAAGTATAGAAAATATGCCATTCATACTGAGGCTTGGTATCATTATGCTGTTGGATCAATTGTTACCTTAATTGCGATAATGATCACATTTGTTGTTGCATTGAAATGTTTTAGATAGTTTCAATGTATGGTTTAATTAGATGCTCTGGAGAGCTATATGTTGTTCAATGAGAACTATGTATGTACTTTGGTTTTAATGTGATGACGAACTTCTATTAATTTGGTCACTTATCTATTAATGATGTTCTGTAATGGTTTTTGACACACTTAATTATATATAATGCACGCAGATGAACCGGCAATGGATGTACGGTGACAGACGCACCTCCGAGTACATTAAGGGCGTGCATAATTTTCTCGAAGTGGCTGAGGTAAACAAGCAGAATGGTTTTATGTGTTGTCCATGCCCTATATGTGGGAATACGAAGTCTTACTCTGACTCGAAAACCCTTCACACCCACCTTCTTTATAAGGGTTTCATGCCACACTATAATGTTTGGACCAAGCACGGAGAAAGAGGGGTTATGATGAGAACAGCAAAGAAGAAGAGGATGATGACAACTATGTGCCCCCTGAATACGGTGATGCTGCAACGGGGGAAGCTGAAGATCAAGAGGAACCAGATGATGTGCCCGATGATGATCTTCGCCGGGTCATTGTTGATGCAAAGAGACAATGCGAAAGTGAAAAGGAGAAGTTGAAGTTCGATCGCATGTTAGAGGATCACAAAAAAGGGTTGTACCCCAATTGCGAAGATGGCAACACAAAGCTCGGTACCACACTGGAATTGCTGTAGTGGAAGGCAGAGAATGGTGTATCTGACAAAGGATTTGAGAAGCTACTGAAAATATTGAAGAAGAAGCTTCCAAAGGATAACGAATTGCCTGACAGTACATACGCAGCAAAGAAGGTTGTATGCCCTCTAGGATTGGAGGTGCAGAAGATACATGCATGCCCTAATGACTGCATCCTCTACTGCGGTGAGTACGAGGATTTGAACGAATGCCCGGTATGCGGTGCATTGCGGTAAGATCAGACGAGATGACCCTGGTGATGTTGACGGCGAGCGCCCCACGAAGAGGGTTCCTGCCAAGGTAATGTGGTATGCTCCTATAATACCATGGTTGAAATGTCTGTTCGGAAACAAAGAGCATGCCAAGTTGATGCGATGGCACAACGAGGACCGTAAGAAAGACGGGAAGTTGAGAGCACCCGCTGATGGGTCGCAGTGGAGAAAAATTGAGAGAAAGTGGGGGGGACTTTGCAGGTGATGCAAAGAACGTATGGTTTGGTTTAAGTGCGGATGGCATTAATCCTTTTGGGGGAGCAGAGCAGCAATCATAGCACCTGGCCCGTGACTCTATGTATCTATAACCTTCCTCCTTGGCTGTGCATGAAGCAGAAGTTCATTATGATGCCAGTTCTCATCCAAGGCCCTAAGCAACCCGGCAACGACATTGATGTGTACCTAAGGCCATTAGTTGAAGAACTTTTACAGTTGTGGAATGGAAAAGGTGTACGTGTGTGGGATGAGCAAGACCAGCAGGAATTTGACCTACATGCGTTGTTGTTTGTAACCATCAATGATTGGCCTGCTCTCAGTAACCTTTCAGGACAGACAAACAAGGGATACCACGCATGCACGCACTGTTTAGATGACACCGAAAGTATATATTTGGACAAATGCAGGAAGAATGTGTACCTGGGGCATCGTCGATTTCTTCTGACCAACCATCAATGTCGAAAGAAAGGCAAGCATTTCAAAGGCGAGGCAAATCACCGAAGGAAGCCCGCCGTCCGTACTGGTGATCACATACTTGTTATGGTCAATGATTTACAAGTAATCTTTGGAAAGGGTCCCGACAGACTATCTGTTCCGAATGACGCTGAGGGATGCGCACCCATGTGGAAGAAGAAATCTATATTTTGGGACCTACCCTATTGGAAAGACCTAGAGGTCCGCTCTGCAATCGACGTGATGCACGTGACGAAGAATCTTTGCGTGAACCTGCTTGGCTTCTTGGGTGTGTATGGGAAGACAAAAGATACACCGGAGGCACAGGAGGACCAGCAACATGCGCACGAAAAAGATGGCATGCCTCCAAAGCAGTATGAAGGTCCTGCCAGCTACGCTCTTACCAAAGAGGAGAAGGAAATCTTCTTTGAATGCCTGCTCAGTATGAAGGTCCCGTCTGGCTTCTCGTCGAATATAAAGGGAATAATAAATATGGCAAAGAAAAAGTTCCAGAACCTAAAGTCTCATGACTGCCACGTGATTATGACGCAACTGCTTCCGGTTGCATTGAGGGGGCTTCTACCGGAAAATGTTTGATTATCCATTGTAAAGCTATGTGCATTCCTGAATGCAATCTCTTAGAAGGTGATCGATCCAGAAATCCTACCAAGGTTAAGGAGTGATCTGGCGCAATGTCTTGTTAGTTTGGAGCTGGTGTTCCCACCATCCTTCTTCAATATCATGACGCATGTCCTAGTTCATCTAGTCGACGAGATTGTCATTCTGGGCCCTGTATTTCTACACAATATGTCACCTCTAGTATTTTTGAAACTAAAATTATATAAAATTTATGCAACTAAAATTATCAAAGTATTTTCTGTTCAAAACATTAATAGCAAAAAGAATTTTCATAAATAAATTTTTTGTTAGAAACTTTAATAGCAAACTAAAATAACAAAATCTGTTTTTGATTAAAACAAACATTTAAAATAACCTAAAAATTACCAAATTGAATATAATGATAAAACACAGAAATATTAAATAGCAGGAAAAAGAATCACTCAAAAATCTTTTTTTATAGTAAAGTTATTCACAAACTAGTGATTCACACAAATTTAAAAGAATTCAAATTTGAAAACTAATGGCACTAACAGAAAGTTTATAATTTTTGTGACCTAAAAGCAAAAAGAATCACCGAAAAACTGTAAGTATTTAGTTAGTACAAAAAAAGCATCAAAGAAAACAAAAAATGGATTTTTTTTTTAAAAAAATGCCGCCTACTGGGCCACCACGGCCTGAATATGACTAGAAACCCATTGGGCCAGGATTCAGGCCCGCCGCAGGCCCAGTAGGCCCACAGGCAGAGGAGTGTGTGATTAGGCCCGTAAGCCTGCAGTTGAGAGGAGCTCGAGAGGGTCAGCGCAGCAACGCTTATAAACAACTCTCGAGCCCTCTCAGTTAGCGAGGTGGGACTAAACTTTTGGCCCCGGGCAGCACCCCCCTTTCGTCCCGGTTGGTGGCACCAACCGGGACCAATACCCACCTTTGGTCCCGGTTCGTGGCACCAACCGGGACCAATGCCCAACCGGGACCAAAGGTCTCTGCTTCCCGCCCTTTGGGCTGCTGAAAAGAGACCTTTGGTCCCGGTTGGTCGCATGAACCGGGACCAAAGGGTGGCATTGGTCCCGGTTGGTGCCACGAACCGGGACCAAAGGGTTGGGTATATAACCAACACTTGTGAAAATTTTCATTTTCATCTCGCAGTTGCCGCCCCCGACGACGCCGACCTCCTCGACGCCGCCAGGCTGCCCCGACGCCGTCGCCGTCGCCCGGTCCCCTACCCCGCCCCCGAACCCACGCCGACGCCGTCTGCCACCCACGCCGTCGCCGTCCGCCGCCCCCGAGCGCGCCCGGCCACGCCCCTGCCCGCCCCCACCATCGCCGTCGTCGCCGCCCCCGAGCGCGCCCGGCCACGCCCCTGCCCCGGCCTGCCCCCACCGTCGCCGTCGTCGACGCCCTCGCCGGCCGCCCCCGCTGTGAGCCGCCGCCACCCATTTTTTTTCATTTTTTATATGATGATGTTTTTGTTCATATATATATATAATGTATATATGTATGTATGTGGCTATATGTATGTATGGATGTTCATATATATATATGTATTAATTTTTTTGTTCATAGCATTTTTTTTGTTCATATGTGTATTAATTTTTTTGTTCATAGCATCTTTTTGTTCATATATGTATTTTTTTCATAGCATTTTTTTCATGTATATATGTATGTGGCTATGTATGTATAGATGGATATCATTTTTTTTCATGTATGTATGTCGTTGTCGATATACCCCCTCCCCGATAATTTCGATATGAGGGGGGGTCAATATACCCCCTCCACGATAACATTTTTTTTCTAAGTTACTAAGGTAAAATGTTCACCCCCCTGTCGATATACCGGGCAACCAACTCTCGAGGCCACCCAAACCCTAGAAAAAAAAGCGTTGTCGATCTCCTACCCCCTACCGCCCGTACCCGACAAACTCTCGAAGCCACCCAAACCACTAGAAGAAAACTCCGGTAACTTCGACATGAGGGGGGACGTCGATCAACCCCCTCTCGCCCGAACAAGTCTATGTATCATTTTATATCGCGGTGGACATATATCAAAGTTTGATCATATGTCAAAGTTTGAATTTTGACATATGCAACATTTGATCATATATCAAAGTTTGATCATATGTCAAAGTTTGAATTTTGACATATGCAACATTTGATCATATGTCAAAGTTTGACTTTTGCCATAGATTTATCAAGAATGCCCCCATTATGGATGTGCACAAGTTGATCCAATTTTTTTCTGATCTCATCTATATATATATATATATATATTCTTCTATATGTCACATTGTCTGTCAAAGTATTGAAGAAATCCATGGCTTCATCATTAGCCGGAAGTAACAAGCGTATGATGCTACGAAGCTCTTCAAAGTTGTTTTGGAACGGAGTTCCGGATAGAATAATTTTCTTTTTGGTACGAATTTCTGCAAAGGCCTTCCAAATAGCGATATTCGGAAGGCTCTTGCTGAACTTCGTACCAAAAAACTAATTATCCTATCCGGGACTCCGTTCCAAAACAATTTTGGAGAGCTTCGTACCATTATGCGCCTGTTACTTCCGGCTAATGATGAAGCCATGGTTTTCTTGAATCCTTTGACACTAGACAACGTGACATATAGAAGGGTAGATGAGATCAGGAAAAATATGGACCATTTTTTGCACGTCCAGAATGGCGCCATTTTGTTAAATCCCTTAAAGGTTAAGAGAATACCCCCCTCGCCTGACCAAACCCTAGAAGCATTGCCGAGGCCACCCCAAACCCTAGAAGCATCAAGGCCACCCAAATTTACCAAGTTAAAAGCGCGTTGTCGAGGCCACCCCAAACCCTAGAAGCGTTGTCGAGGCCACCCCAAACCGTAGAAGCGTCGAGGCCACTAATATGATTCCTTGTTATGATTAGCTAGCTAGGTCTATGTTTGCCACTAATATATCCATCTCTCATGTTTGTATATTAATTGCCATGTTGTAATATTTGCAGAAACTATGGAGCAAAGAGACTTGGAACAAGAACAGTTGTTGGGGGACATAATCCTCGGCGGAGGTGATGTCTTGTCATTTCTCAACGACACCGATGGTCAGGAATGAGAGGATGACGGCTCCGGTGATCGAACAATGGAGGAGGAAGGACATGATCATGCTGGCTCCAGTGACCGAATGTCGGAGGAAGAAGCAGACCATGATGACGGCTCCGGTGATCGAACGGAGGAGGGAGCTGTTGCAAAGTCCGGCAAGGTATATATATTAATTAAGCCTGTGCTGACTAGCTAATTGATGCATTAATTGTTTTGGTATGTACATATATTAACTCTTCTTTCTTCTTTTATAGCCCTCTGGATCGAGCCAAACTTCGGTAACGAGACGAGGCCCGAAGAAAAGGTTGCGCCAGGATGAAAGGTTCACGATCACAGCACTCGCGGACGATGGCCTACCGATTGAACCCAAGCGGACCAAGGACGCATTTTCTGCTCAGTGCAGAGCTATTGTTAGGGACAGCATCCCGATCAGCATCAAGCAATGGAATAAGCCTAAGGACGACGACCCTGAAGTTTCTTATGTCACCGATAGACAGAAAGATGATCTTTGGACATCGCTGAAGGCAAATTTCACCCTACCGCCAGAGGTGGATCCGAATAAGCCAGTTATAGAGCCACTGGTCAAGGCGTGTGCTCTTAAGAAGATGGCAGATCTATTCAGGAGGTGGAAGAATGAGTTGAAATCAAAGTTTATCGACAAAGGGAAGACTCCAGAATTCACCGGCCGATTTGAGAAGATAAGAGATCACTGGCCCGCATTTGTGGCCTACAAGACATCGGACAAGAGTAAGAAAATGTCAGAGACAAACAAGATAAATGCTGCAAAGAAGCTGTATCACCATCACACGGGGTCAGGTGGCTACCTCAAAGCCCGGCCGTTGTGGGACAAAGCTGAGCAAGACCTGCTTGCTAAAGGGGTCGAACCACAAACATTGAACTGGCCAGACCGTTCAAGGACTTGGTTCTTCGGGGTTGGGGAACTTTGGACCCTGAAACAGGGAAGTGCCGTTGGACGGACGAGCAAATTGTAATACCCGTCAAGAAGCTTCAGAAGTATATCGCCGCAGCGTAGGAAGGGACGTTCATTCCCGACAGAGAGAAGGATGAGCTGACTGAGGCACTCGGGAATCCTGAGCACCCTGGACGAACACGAGGCACACCAGGCTCTGTTCCGTGGGTGGTTGGGTTTGCCGGCGCAAGCAGTTATAGAAGCCGGGTGAGAAAGAGGAAAGCGGAGCTGAGCGAAATGCAGAAGCTCAATGCAAGACTAGTAAAGCTAGAGGAACTTGCAGCTGCCGGCCAACCATCTCACTCGCACGAAGATCCTACCCAAGAAGCTACCCCACCATCTCAGCGGAGAAGCAGCATGGCTTCCACGGAGTTCACTCAGCCTGATTTCACGGCTCCTAGCTACCCCGTGGATACTATCACTAAGGCTCAACATTGCCAGCTTATGATGAAATGGCAGAACCTCACTTTGAAGGCGGCTGTCGGCTCTGTTGCACCTCCTCAACCTGACGGAACATTTCACTGCCGTCCGATTCCACATGGCTATGCTGTTGTGACGGTGGATGAAGTAATGGAGGGATTTGATGAGCTCGAGCTTGACCACCCTACAGGTGAAGGGGAGAATCAGCTGGGTTATGCTCTGATGACTACATGTCTATGGCGGAAGGAGTACATCAAGCTTCCAAACTGGATGCCTCCGCCTCCTCCTCCTCCTTTGGCGAGTGATCAGGGCACTCCGCCTCCTTCTCCGCCTCCTCCGGCGCGTGAGGGCACTCCGCCTCCTCCGGCGCGTGAGGCCACTCCGCCTCCTCCTCCGCCTCCTCCGGTGCGTCGGAGCACTCCGCCTCCTGCTCCGCCTTGTCAGCAACGGTGGAAGAGAGCCACCGCCGCTCCGACGGCTAGCAGTACAAGCAGAGGCGGGAAGCAATTCAGATACAGTCCATCTTTCAAGCCTCTAGAAAAGTAACCATATGAGAGGACCGACGAGGAAACTGCGAAAATCAGTTCTGCCGAAGTGCATGAACATTTTGCACGAAAACCTCCACCTCCAAAGGAGACGATAGATCCGGTGAAAGCGAAGCGCACTATCCGCCGCAATCCAACTATCTACGCATTATTGAAAGGACATTTAAGGAAGCGGAGCTGTCGGGAAGTACTTGCAGTCATGCAAGGTTAGCAGAATGAAGAAGTGGGAAAAAATTCCCCAGCTTGGCGAACAGGCGAACCAATCGTGCCCCCCGCGCAAGGTGTCTAGCGATATCATCGCTAATCATCCGGGGATGGTGCCCGGTACCAATCCTGCTGATTACCTGAGCGATTATGTAGAGTTTGAAACAATGGAGGTGGACGAATTCAGATACCAGTACGGGCAGCCTCTCGTCAAACCTGATCATCATCCTCCTCTAACAACGATGATGCGAAGATTCAATGAATGGTACATGAAAACCTGCAGCGAGTCTGCGAAGGATACTTTGACGCTGAGAATTAAAGAGGAGCACGACCTCGTTGGAATGGATCTGTTGTCTGTTGAATTTGATGAGTTATTCCAGTTATATAATCAAAAGGCCCTCGATAAAACACTCGTGACTTGCTACTGTCTGTAAGTACTACTTCTGTAATGAAGTCTCTATATATAGATCAGCTCTTTCATTGCATGCATATATAATTATCCTCACTATATTATGTAGATTGAAGATCGTCGAATGCAGAAATGCACAAATCTATGACATTGGGTTCATTAACCCAAATATCATACATGAATGGACGGTTCAAAAGAATGTCAAAGAAACCGAGGACAACTTGCTACAATTGTTGCTTAAAAACCAAAACAAAGAGAAAATACTCTTTCCTTACAACTTCAAGTGAGTGTTACTGTCTTGTGCATATTCGGTTTCCCTTATTACTCGAGGTTATAGTAATGTAATTGATGAGTTATGCATGCGTGCGCAGGTTCCACTTTATTCTGCTAGAGATTAAGCTTGAGCGGGGAGTAGTAACCGTCTTAGACTCGAGACGAAAAGATCCCCAGGAGTATGCGGACATGACTGAAATGCTCCAGAAGTAAGTTCAATCGATCATTATAGCACCATATCGGCAACTTTGTTCATTTCCTGATATCAAGTAATTATTTTCTTTGTCTGGCAGGGTTTGGAAAGAGTTCACCAGAATTGTTCCGGCACTGCCGAGGGAGCTGCGATTTACACACCCAAAAGTAAGTACTACTAGCTAGTTTCACGCATCTCCCATTGATTCTAATTTCATCAATACCATTTATAATGCTTGATTATTAGTTTGATTGAACTCTATTTCTCGTAAAGTGCTTGTGGTAGGAAGCCGGGAATGATTTTTGTGGATACTACGTTTGCGAGTTCATCTACAACGCGACGACCTCTAAGCGGGGCTACTCTGAAAAACAATATGATGTGCGTAAGCAATAATATTCACAATTTTATTTTATTACCATCATTTGTGTTGAGTTTCATTCATATATATGTATTGACCCCCTTCTTCAAATTAGTTGTGGCAGATGCGGGATGAACTCCTACCACATGATCGCATACGAGCAATTCAAGAGGAATTGGCGGGATTCTTTCTTGACCACGTCATAAATAAAACCGGAGAATACCATGTGGAATTTGACATTAGATGTTAGGGATTGTACGTAAGAGATCTTATATTGTATATATATAGCTAGTAGCGTCGGATAGATATACGAAAACTTGTTGTTCGACCAATCTCTCGGAGAAAGAGAGGTCGATCACTTCTCTCTGTATATGTTCATGACGATCTTGTGTACTTAATGGTTCCTTCATTTGCTTACTAGCTAGTGTGTCGAGTTCTCTCTATATGTATAGTAGCTAGCGTCGACCAAGCACGGAGAAAGAGAGGACACTTCTCTCTATTAGCTAGCTAACACAATATGAAACCCCTAAATTAACCCTCCAAAACCCCTTAAACCCTCGCTTTCAAAAAAAAAAACCCCCAGCCTTTTGGTCCCGGTTGGTGTTACCAACCGGGACTAAAGGTCCTCCTGCCTGGGCTCCCCGCAGCGGCCACGTGGAGCCCCTTCTGTCCCGGTTCATAAGCGAACCGGGACTAAAGGTTTTGGGCTTTAGTCCCGACCCTTTAGTCCCGGTTCCAGAACCGGGGCTAATGGGCCTCTGGAACCGGGACAAATAGGCCGTTTTCCACTAGTGCTTCTTCTCTCTTTTTGATCTTCAATACAATGTTCACCTCGGAGATCTATTTGATGTAACCTTTTTGCTGTGTGTTTGTTGGGATCCGATGAATTGTGAGTTTATGATCAGATCTATCTATGAAAATTATTTGAGTCTTTGTTAGACTCTTATATGCATGATTGTTATAGCCTCGTATTTCTTCTCCGAAACTTTGGTTTGGTTTGGCCAACTAGATTGATTTTTCTTGCCATGGGAAGAGGTGCTTTGTGATGGGTTCGATCCTGCGGTGCTCAATCTCAGTGATAGAAAGAGACACGACACACATGTATCGTTGCCATTAAGTATAAAAAGATGGGGTCTATTCCTACATGAATAGATCTTATCTACATCATGTCATCATTCTTATTGCATTACTCCGTTTCTTCATGAACTTAATACACTAGATGCATGCTGGATAGCGGTCGATGTGTGGAGTAATAGTAGTAGATGCAGAACCGTTTTGGTCTACTAATCTTGGACGTGATGCCTATATACATGATCATTGCCTTGGATATCATCATAATTATTTGCTTTTCTATCAATTGCCCAACAGTAATTTATTTACCCACCGTATGCTATTTTCTCGAGGGAAGCCTCTAGTGAAATCTACGCCACCCGGGTTTATTTTCTATCATATTGCTTCAGATCTATTTATCCAAAAAAAACAGAAATACCTGGCTGCACTTTTTCTTTCTTTATTTCATTTTTTGTTTTCATCAGATCTATTTATCCAATCTTATACTATTTAATCTATCTCAATACCGAGGAGGGATTGACAACCCCTATTACACGTTGGGTTGCAAGTTTTTGTTATTTGTGTGAAGGTACTGCTTACATAGTTTGGTGGATCCTCCTACTGGATTGATACCTTGGTTTCATAACTGGGGGAATACTTATCGTTGCTGTGCTGCATCATCCTCTCCTCTTCGGGGAAAATACCAACACAGATACAAGCAATCAGGAAGAATTTCTGGTGCCGTTGCCGGGGAGGATCAAGTCCAGATCTATCAGGTACAGAATCACAAATCTCATGCCCTTGCAATTTACTTTATTTGCCATTTGCCTCTCATTTTCATCTCCCCCACTAGTAAAACATTTTTGCGAAAAGCACAAAAATATTTGCCTTCTTTTTGTTTACCTTTCTCGCATTCGATCTTTCGTTTGCTTGCTAAGCCCTTTGAATCTGTCATCATGAGTGATTTTGGTATGGCAGAAATAGATGATGGCAGAACTCCTAAAATTGGACGTTCAGGTAATCTGGATGCTAAAACTTTTGTCTTGGGACAAGGGAATGTTATAGGGAAATAAACCATCCAAGAATTCTTTAATTGTGTTGAAACTTTGACTTGTGATGATGCTGCTATACTTAAAAGAACTAAAACTTATGCATAAGCTATCTCAACACTAGTTCTGAAACTTGAGAATAGATTTATCCGTACTCATCCTACCTTGCAAAGACTGTTTTATGAATTACTTGTTATAAAAGATCCTAGAGCTAAAAAGATAGCCACCCTTTTCTTAATGAATGAATTTGTTCACATAGTGCGGGAAGCTAGGGAGATCTTTGATTTTTATGGTATGAACCGTGAAAAACCGGTGATAGATGAGATTCTTTACAATAGTGATTATGTTTTAAGCCATTTTCTTGGCAATAATCAGATCTTTGACGATAATCTTAAAAAGGTAGTTCCAGTTTTAGATATGATCCAAAAAGTTTTCAATGATGTTAATCAACAATATTCTTGGATCGTAGCCGGTAATCAAAGGGGATTTGCAAATGAGCAAATTGATAATGCTAAAATTTCTATGGATAATGTGTTTCAAGTTATATTCGAGAAACCTCCTACTAAAAACACATCTATGGAAATTAAGAAGAAAGATGATAATACTAGAATCTATGCATTATGCCTATCTAGGGGCATAAAACAATAGCGCTTGTTGGGAGGCAACCCAATGAATAAAATTTATTTTTGTCTTTTTCTTTCTGTTCTTGAGTGTTTGCACATGTTTTAATTAGTGTTTGTGCCAAGTAAAGGCTTTGGGATCATGTTGGGTGATAGTTGATTATTTGGAGCTATATTTTTATTCGTCACATATCATGAGTTTTGCTTGGAGCGTCTTGTATTATATGAGTCTTTTCTTGTTTCACTTTTTAGTTTGTCATAATCATCCTGCTGGACACACCTATTTGAGAGAGCCATAATGATGCTATGATTTGTTAGAATTGCTCTATGTGCTTCACTTAAATTTCGAGGGCTATGGAATTGCTCTAGTGCTTCACTTATATCTTTTTGAGCATGGTGGTGCTTTAATTTTTTTGAAGAAATACTCTCATGCTTCACTTAGATTAACTTGAGAGTTAGTAATTTTTTTAAGAAATTCTCTCATGCTTCACGTATATTATTTTGAGAGATGAGAAAAATTATTTATGCTCATGTTCTTCACTTAAATTTGTTTGAGAGCTTGTCATAAGCAATGGTAATATATGGAAGTAGTCCCAAAGTGATAGATATTCAAGGGGGATATAATAAAAACTTTCATGAAGATCATTGGATACTAAAAACTTGATTCCTTGTAATAGTTTTGAGATATGATGATAGTAATATGTGAGTCATGTTCGTGAGTAATTATGCTTTAGTAAGAATATTGGTGTTAAGGTTTGTGATTCCCTATGCAAGCATGAAAGTCAATAGTTATGCAATGAAATTACATCCTGCTTGTGGTGCATTATTCGGTGTTTGTTATGTTTAATGCTCTTTTATTATCATTTTTGTTTCTTGGTTGGTCGCTTCTCAATCTATTTGCTAGCCTCCATTTGTACTAAGTGGGAATACTACTTGTGCATCCAAATCCTTAAACTGAAGTTGTGCCAATGGGTCCACCATACCTACCTCTATGCAGTATTTCCGTGCCATTCCAAGTAAATTTGTAGGTGCCAACTCTAATGTTCAAAATAAATTTTCTTTTTGTGTGTTCGTACCGCTCATGAAGCGGGAGGGGGTGGCCAATATTTTCCATGCTAGATATTTTATTCTCAAGATGAGTGTTTATTCACTTGTCATTGCACGAGAGTGTGGCAAAGTGTTCCCACATGAACACGTCACCGTGTGCCTCCAACGCCGAGGGTGATGCACCGCAGCTCACGCCGAAGGAGACCTGTCCGGAAGCGCGGTACGCAAGCAATCCGGCGGGTGCTTTTCAGGACCTGAAACCCCACGCGCCCGGGAGGGACCCCGTCTGGACGCGCGACGGCTATGGGCTGCCCTAGGTCAGTTCGCCCGCCCCTAGAGCCTCGAGGATTGCTGCCCTTCAACACAAAGAACGAATGAAGAACGAGAGAGAAAGAACCAGGGGGAGATGTAAAACTAGGGTAAAAAGTAGATGGGTTTTGCGATTGTGTGTTGTTCAATCGGCCGTCACACCTTAGGTATATAAGAGGCGAATGGACTTCCCGTGCAAGGAAAGGTTAGAATTCATGTTCAAAACCCTAGTTTGGGTCCAACTCGGAATCCGAACTTTCCAAAACTGTTCGGTTTACAACCTGGCTGCACCTTGCAGGTCACTTTTGAGGCAGTAAACAACTTCGGATGGAGACGAGCCCAAAAGCAATCTTGACCATTTCGACGAGACAAACAACTTTCATGTTGAATGGTTTTGGATCAGAGGCCATCTTGAGGGGCTTTCGGCTATTTTCCGAAATATGCAGCAGAGAAATCCAAAACCCGAACGAACATCCCCGGAGTGTCCGGCCATCCTCAGAGAAATCCAATACCCGGATGATTATCCCCGAAGTGTGCGGCCATCCTGATGCAGCCGTGCATTTTTGGCTCTAACTTTTGCATACGAGTTCCGATTAAGACGTTTTTATACCAAAATCAACCGCTTCGATGAGACGCACAACTTTCATGTTGAAACTTTTTCCATTAGAGGCCGTCTCAACTGAGTCTCATGGCATTCTTTAATCTGGTGTCAATATGAGCATCTCTGAACTTGTCATAACTTTTGCATCCGAGCTCCGTTTTAGACCTTCTTCATATCCATCCTGATCTTCTCGAAGAAAGCCATCCCATGGTGACTTCCAATCATAAGTTTTAATTAATACTGACATAGCTTTAAGAAACTTTTATGATTGTGCCACTTTTGAGCGTCAACACATGCCCCCCTGTTTTTCAGCAAAGCTAGCGTGCCGACAAATAACTTGTACCATGTTTGTTCTAAGGACGATGTCAACACTCCATCGGCCATTTATATGTGCTTAGGGCAATAATTATATATCGGCCATGTTTATGCTTAGGGTGATAATTCTATATCGGCCTTTGATTTTAAATTTTTGTTTACATCATACCTTGGAACCGATTACCACCAATCGGCTTTAAAGAGATGGGAATGAACCCGTTCCTCGTAGCACTAAGGAAATCAACTCTGAGAGGTCACGCCCTGTTAAGAAAGTAACATCGGGATGATTCCAATCCACCGACGCATCGGCCAAAGCAACATAAGCCGAATTATCAGCGTGAATGACTTCTACTTCATCATCGACCCATTGTATTCCGAATTGGTGCATGGTAGATAGCACGCACTGGTTAGCATGAACCCAATCACGGCCTAATATAACATTATAGTTACCTTGCACCTCGGCAATGAAGAATGTGGTGGCCAAAGTTTTGCTTCCCACAGTGAGTTCCATGCACATCACACCTTTGGCCTCTGTCTTTTCTTTACCCTCAAATCGTTAAGTACCATATTGGTCTTCATCAATGCATCATCATGTAACCCCAACTTCTTGAAGACCGAATAGGGCATAAGATTTACCACAGCACCACCATCAACGAGCATCCTAGCAACCAGTGATTCGTTAATATGACCTTTGAGGTACAATGGCTTCAAGTGTTTCTCCGGTTCTTTCGGCTTCTCGAAGATAGCGTTCTTAGGACCAAAATCCAGCTGGGCCACCTCCTCTTCTCCACCTATAGCACGAAACTCGGCAGGTAAGTAATACACCATATTGATATCCATACCTTCCCGAACCGGCATAGATTCATAATCCACCATCTCATCTTCATCTCCCAATGTCTATATTGGCTTAAAGTTTCCTCAACTGAAGGGGATGTTTCAGGTGGTGTGGACGATGTAATAGGGGCCACATCATCCTCTTTTGGTGGTGAAGGTGTTGCTGTAGCTAATGTAGAAGCATTTGTGTTTTCTTTTTGTTTAGGCCTCCACACTTGTTTTGTGAGTGCCATGGGCTGAATTTCATGGAACAATTCGTCCCTTTGCTTCTCTTCTTTTCGCTCTACCTTCTCGTGGTTCCTCATAGGTTGTAATCTCCTTTTCATGGTCTTAGTTAAATCGGGAGGACACCACTTAGGTTGAGTATATTTGGGATCCCTAGGTTTGGCCTTGCTTGGAGATATTTTTGTTGTTCGATTAGCACCATAGCTCAAATGGCCTTGTGTGGGATAATAAAGCCTCTCGCGAGCAGGCCTTCTATTTTCTGCCCACCCCATATGAAAAGCATAAGGAGCCATTGGGGGCTACCCCCATACTCCATTGAAGTCTCCCATGTAATATGGCGCATAGGGGGGTTGTGACATCCATGGTGTCGGTGCCCATGACCCATATGGCCTTGCATAGCATCGAAACTCTTGCTCCGGAGGCGATCTTGAATGCTTTGAATGTGATGGCTGATTAGAGCTACAACCGGCCACTTGACTTGCATATTTGGATAGCAGCATATCAAAAGTTAGCTTGATTCGCTTGCGCTTAGCTAACTCTTTTCCCACTTGCCAACTTCTGAATTCTTTGGCTTGATAAATTTAACATGAGCATCTTCTTGTACTTGTGGTTGCCCTCACCTCCCCCCCCCCCCCCCCCCCCCCCCCGAGTGCAGGATTCTTTATGGTGATCTTCAATACTTCTGAAGGAAATATGCTCTAGAGGCAATAATAAAGTTGTTATTTATATTTCCTTATATCATGATAAATGTTTATTATTCATGCTAGAATTGTATTAACCAGAAACTTGATACATGTGTGAATACATAGACAAAACAAAGTGTCCCTAGTATGCCTCTACTTAACTAGCTCGTTAATCAAAGATGGTTAAGTTTCCTGACCATAGACATGTGTTGTCATTTGATGAACGGGATCACATCATTAGGAGAATGATGTGATGGACAAGACCCATCTGTTAGCTTAGCATAATGATCGTTAAGTTTTATTGCTAAAGCTTTCTTCATGACTTATACACATTCCTCTGACTATGAGATTATGCAACTCCCGAATACCGGAGGAACACCTTGTGTGCTATCAAACGTCACAACGTAACTGGGTGATTATAAAGATGCTCTACAGGTGTCTCCGAAGGGGTTTGTTGGGTTGACATAGATCGAGATTAGGATTTGTCACTCCGAGTATTGGAGAGGTATCTCTAGGCCCTCTCGGTAATGCACATCATATAAAGCCTTGCAAGCAATGTGACTAATGAGTTAGTTATGGGATGATGCACTACAGAACGAGTAAAGAGACTTGCCGGTAACGAGATTGAACTAGGTATGATGATATCGACGATTGAATCTCTGGCAAGTAACATACCGGTGACAAAGGGAATGACGTATGTTGTTATGCGGTTTGACCGATAAAGATCTTCGTAGAATATGTAGGACCCAATATGAGCATCCAGGTTCCGCTATTGGTTATTGACCGAAGAAGTGTCTCGGTCATGTCTACATAGTTCTCGAACCCGTAGGGTCCGCACGCTTAATGTTCGATGACGATTTGTATTATGAGTTATGTGATTTGATGACCGAAGTTTGTTCGGAGTCCCGGATGAGATCACGGACATGATGAGGAGTCTCGAAATGGTCGAGAGGTAAATATTCATATATTGGAAGGCTATATACGGACACCGGAATGGTTCTGAAGAAGATCGGGGATTTTTCGGAGTACCGGGAGGTTACCGGAACCCCCCGGGAAAGCTATTGGGCCTAATGGGCCGTAGTGGAGGAGAGGAGGCACTCCACAGGAGGTGGGGCGCGCCCCCCTTGCCCCCATCCGAATTGGACTAGGGGAGGGGGCCGGCCCCCCCTTTCCTTCTCCCTCTCCCTCCTTTCCCCTTTCCCCCTCTCCGTTGGAAGGAAAGGGAGGGCCGAATCCTACTAGGTTTGGAGTCCTAGTAGGACTTCCCACCCTTGGTGCGCCTCCCCCTTGGCCGGCCTCCTCCTCCCTCCCTTCTTTATATACGTGGGCAGGGGGGCACCCCAACGCACAACAGGCAATCTCTTGGCCGTGTGCGGTGCCCCCTCCACAGTTACACACCTCGATCATATCGTCGTAGTGCTTAGGCGAAGCCCTGCGCCGGTAACTTCATCATCACCGTCACCATGCCGTCGTGCTGACGGAACTCTCCCTCGACCTCAACTGGATTAAGAGTTCGTGGGACGTCATCGAGCTGAACGTGTGCTGAACACGGAGGTGCCGTTTGTTCAGTGCTTGGATCGGTTGGATCATGAAGACGTTCGACTACATCAACCGCGTTACTAAACGCTTCCGCTTTCGGTGTACGAGGGTACGTGGACACACTGTCCCCCTCTCGTTGCTATGCATCTCCTAGATAGATCTTGCGTGAGCATAGAAATTTTTGAAATTGCATGCTACGTTTCCCAACAGTGGCATCCGAGTCAGGTCTATGGGTAGATGATATGCACGAGTAGAACACAAAGAGTTGTGGGCGATAATAGTCATACTGCTTACCACCAATGTCTTACTTTGATTCGGCGGTATTGTTGGATGAAGCGGCCCGGACCGACATTACATGACCGCGTTCATGAGACTGGTTCTACCGACGTGCTTTGCACTTAGGTGGCTGGCGGGTGTCTGTTTCTCCAACTTTAGTTGAATCGAGTTTGACTACGGCCAGTCCTTGTTGAAGGTTAAAACAGCACACTTGACGAAAAATCGTTGTGGTTTAATGCGTAGGTAAGAACGGTTCTTACTAGAAGCCCGTAGCAGCCATGTAAAACTTGCAACAACAAAGTAGAGGACGTCTAACTTGTTTTTGCAGGGCATGTTGTGATGTGATATGGTCAAGACATGATGTGATACACGTTTTTTGTATGAGATGATCATGTTTTGTAAAAGTTATCGGCAACTGGCAGGTGCCTTATGGTTGTCGCTTTATTGTATGAAATGCAATCGCCATGTAATTACTTTACTTTATCACTATGCGTTAGCGATAGTTGTAGAAGCAATAGTTGGTGAGGCGACAACGACGCTACGATGGAGATCAAGGTGTCAAGCCGGTGACGATGGAGATCTTGATGGTGCTTTGGAGATGGAGATCAAAGGCACAAGATGATGATGGCCATATCAAGTCACATATTTTGATTGCATGTGATGTTTATCTTATATGCATCTTATTTTGCTTAGTACGGCGGTAGCATTATAAGATGATCCCTCACTAAATTTCAAGGTATAAGTGTTCTCCCTGAGTATGCACTATTGCCACAGTTCGTCATGCCGAGACACCATGTGATGATCGGGTGTGATAAGCTCTACGTTCACATACAACGGGTGCAAGACAGTTTTGCACGTGCGGAATACTCGGGTTAAACTTGACGAGCCTAGCATATGCAGATATGGCCTCGGAACACTGGAGACTGAAAGGTCGAACGTGAATCATATAGTAGATATGATCAACATAGAGATGTTCACCATTGAAAACTACTCCATCTCACGTGATGATCGGACATGGTTTAGTTGATATGGATCACGTGATCATTTAGATGACTAGAGGGATGTCTATCTAAGTGGGAGTTCTTAAGTAATATGATTAATTGAACTTAATTTATCATGAACTTAGTCCTGATAGTTTTTGCATATCTATGTTGTAGATCAATGGCCCGTGCTACCATTCCCTTGAATTTTAATGTGTTCCTAGAGAAAGCTAAGTTGAAAGATGATGGTAGCAACTACACGGACTGGGTCCGTAACTTGAGGATTATCCTCATTGCTGCACAGAAGAATTATGTCCTTGATGCACCGCTGGGTGAAAGGCCTGCTGCAGGAGTAGATGCTGACGTTATGAACGTCTTGCAAGCTCGATCTGATGACTACTCGATAGTTCAGTGTGCCATGCTTTGCGGCTTAGAATCGGAACTTCAAAGATGTTTTGAACGTCATGGAGCATATGAGATGTTTCAGGAGTTGAAGTTAATATTTCAAGCAAATGCCCGAGTTGAGAGATATGAAGTCTCCAACAAGTTCTATAGCTGCAAGATGGAGGAGAACAGTTCTGTCAGTGAACACATACTCAGAATGTCTGGGTACAATAACCACTTGACTCAGCTGGGAGTTAATCTTCTGGATGATTGTGTTATTGACAGAGTTCTTCAATCACTGCCTCCAAGCTACAAAGGCTTCGTGATGAACTATAATATGCAAGGGATGAATCAGACAATTCCCGAGCTCTTCGCTATGCTCAAAGCTGCGGAGGTAGAAATCAAGAAAGAACATCAAGTGTTGATGGTTAACAAAACCACTAGTTTCAAGAAAAAGGGCAAGGGAAAGAAGGGGAACTTCAAGAAGAACGGCAAGCAAGTTGCTGCTCCCGGGAAGAATCCCAAGTCTGGACCCAAGCCTGAAACTGAGTGCTTCTACTGCAAAGGGACTGGTCACTGGAAGCGGAACTGCCCCAAGTATTTGGCGGATAAGAAGGATGGCAAAGTGAACAAAGGTATATTTGATATACATGTTATTGATGTGTACCTTACTAATGCTCGTAGTAGTGCCTGGGTATTTGATACCGGTTTGGTTGCTCATATTTGTAACTCGAAACAGGGGCTACGGATCAAACGAAGATTGGCTAAGGACGAGGTGACGATGCACGTCGGGAATGGTTCCAAGGTCGATGTGATCGCCGTCGGCACGCTACCTCTACATCTACCTTCGGGATTAGTTTTAGACCTGAATAATTGTTATTTGGTGCCAGCGTTGAGCATGAACATTATATCTGGATCTTGTTTGATGCGAGACGGTTATTCATTTAAATCAGAGAATAATGGTTGTTCTATTTATATGAGTAATATCTTTTATGGTCATGCACCCTTGAAGAGTTGTCTATTTTTGTTGAATCTCGATCGTGGTGATACACATATTCATAATATTGATGCCAAAAGATGCAAAGTTAATAATGATAGTGCAACATATTTGTGGCACTGCCGTTTAGGTCATATTGGTGTAAAGCGCATGAAGAAACTCCATGCTGATGGACTTTTGGAATCACTTGATTATGAATCATTTGATGCTTGCGAACCATGCCTCATGGGGAAGATGACTAAGATTCCGTTCTCCGGAACAATGGAGCGAGCTACAGACTTATTGGAAATAATACATACCGATGTATGCTGTCCGATGAGTGTTGAGGCTCGCAGCGGGTATCGTTATTTCCTAACCTTCATAGATGATTTGAGCAGATATGGGTATATCTACTTAATGAAACATAAGTCTGAAACATTTGAAAAGTTCAAAGAATTTCAGAGTGAAGTGGAAAATCATCGTAACAAGAAAATAAAGTTTCTACGATCTGATCGCGGAGGCGAATATTTGAGTTACGAGTTTGGTCTTCATTAAAACAATGCGGAATAGTTTCGCAACTCACGCCACCTGGAACACCACAGCGTAATGGTGTGTCCGAACGTCGTAACCGTACTTTATTAGATATGGTGCGATCTATGATGTCTCTTACCGATTTACCACTATCGTTTTGGGGTTATGCATTAGAGACAGCTGCATTCACATTAAATAGGGAACCATCTAAATCCGTTGAGACGACACTGTATGAACTGTGGTTTGGCAAGAAACCTAAGCTGTCGTTTCTTAAAGTTTGGGGTTGCGATGCTTATGTGAAAAAGCGTCAGCCAGATAAGCTCGAACCCAAATCGGAGAAGTGCGTCTTCATAGGATACCCAAAAGAAACTGTTGGGTACACCTTCTATCACAGATCCGAAGGCAAGGTATTTGTTGCTAAGAATGGATCCTTTCTAGAGAAGGAGTTTCTCTCGAAAGAAGTGAGTGGAAGGAAAGTAGAACTTGATGAGGTAGTGGTACCTTCTCTTGAATTGGAAAGTAGTTCATCACAGAAATCAGTTCTAGTGATGCCGACACCAATTAGTGAGGAAGCTAATGATGATGATCATGAAGCTTCAGATCAAGTTACTACAGACCTCGTAGGTCAACCAGGGTACGTTCCACACCAGAGTGGTACGGTAATCCTGTTCTGGAAGCCATGTTACTAAACCATGACGAACCTACGAACTATGAGGAAGCGATGATGAGCCCAGATTCCGCGAAATGGCTTGAGGCCATGAAATCTGAGATGGGATCCATGTATGAGAACAAAGTGTGGACTTTGGTTGACTTGCCCGATGATCGGCAAGCCATAGAGAATAAATGGATTTTTAAGAAGAAGACTGACGCTGACGGTAATATTACTGTCTACAAAGCTCGACTTGTTGCAAAAGGTTTTCAACAAGTTCAAGGAGTTGACTACGATGAGACATTCTCACCCGTAGCGATGCTTAAGTCTGTCCTAATCATGTTAGCAATTGCCGCATTTTATGATTATGAAATCTGGCAAATGGATGTCAAAACTTCATTCCTTAATGGATATCTCAAAAAAGAGTTGTATATGATGCAACCAGAAGGTTTTGTTGATCCTAAAGGTGCTAACAAAGTGTGCAAGCTCCAGCGATCCATTTATGGACTGGTGCAAGCATCTCGGAGTTGGAATATACGCTTTGATGAGGTGATCAAAGCATATGGTTTTATACAGACTTTTGGAGAAGCCTGTATTTACAAGAAAGTGAGTGGGAGCTCTGTAGCATTTCTAATATTATATGTGGATGACATATTATTGATTGGAAATGATATAGAATTTCTGGATAGCATAAAAGGATACTTGAATAAGAATTTTTCAATGAAAGACCTCGGTGAAGCTGCTTATATATTGGGCATCAAGATCTATAGAGATAGATCAAGACGCTTAATTGGACTTTCACAAAGCACATACCTTGATAAAGTTTCAAAGAAGTTCAAAATGGATCAGTCAAAGAAAGGGTTCTTGCCTGTATTACAAGGTGTGAAATTGAGTAAGACTCAATGCCCGACCACTGCAGAAGATAGAGAGAAAATGAAAGTCATTCCCTATGCCTCAGCCATAGGTTCTATCATGTATGCAATGCTGTGTACCAGACCTGATGTATGCCTTGCTATAAGTTTAGCAGGGAGGTACCAAAGTAATCCAGGAGTGGATCACTGGACAGCGGTCAAGAACATCCTGAAATACCTAAAAAGGACTAAGGATATGTTTCTTGTTTATGGAGGTGACAAAGAGCTCATCGTAAATGGTTATGTTGACGCTAGCTTTGACACTGATCTGGATGACTCTAAGTCACAAACCGGATACGTATTTATATTGAATGGTGGAGCTGTCAGTTGGTGCAGTTCCAAGCAAAGCATCATGGCGGGATCTACGTGTGAAGCGGAGTACATAGCTGCTTCAGAAGCAGCAAATGAAGGAGTTCATATCTGATCTAGGTGTAATACCTAGTACATCGGGTCCAATGAAAATCTTTTGTGACAATACTGGAGCAATTGCCTTAGCGAAGGAATCCAGATTTTACAAAAGAACCAAACACATCAAGAGATGCTTCAACTCCATCTGTGATCAAGTCAAGGAGGGAGACATAGAGATTTGCAAAATACATACGGATCTGAATGTTGCAGACCCGTTGACTAAGCCTCTTCCACGAGCAAAACATGATCAACACCAAGACTCCATGGGTGTTAGAATCATTACAATGTAATCTAGATTATTGACTCTAGTGCAAGTGGGAGACTGAAGGAAATATGCCCTAGAGGCAATAATAAAGTTGTTATTTATATTTCCTTATATCATGATAAATGTTTATTATTCATGCTAGAATTGTATTAACCGGAAACTTGATACATGTGTGAATACATAGACAAAACAAAGTGTCCCTAGTATGCCTCTACTTAACTAGCTCGTTAATCAAAGATGGTTAAGTTTCCTGACCATAGACATGTGTTGTCATTTGATGAACGGGATCACATCATTAGGAGAATGATGTGATGGACAAGACCCATCCGTTAGCTTAGCATAATGATCGTTAAGTTTTATTGCTAAAGCTTTCTTCATGACTTATAAACATTCCTCTGACTATGAGATTATGCAACTCCCGAATACCGGAGGAACACCTTGTGTCCTATCAAACGTCACAACATAACTGGGTGATTATAAAGATGCTCTACAGGTGTCTCCGAAGGTGTTTGTTGGGTTGACATAGATCGAGATTAGGATTTGTCACTCCAAGTATCGGAGAGGTATCTCTGTGCCCTCTCGGTAATGCACATCATATAAAGCCTTGCAAGCAATGTGACTAATGAGTTAGTTATGGGATGATGCACTACGGAACGAGTAAAGAGACTTGCTGGTAACGAGATTGAACTAGGTATGATGATACCGACGATCGAATCTCGGGCAAGTAACATACAGGTGACAAAGGGAATGATGTATGTTGTTATGCGGTTTGACCGATAAAGATCTTCATAGAATATGTAGGAGCCAATATGAGCATCCAGGTTCCGCTATCGGTTATTGACCGGAGAAGTGTCTCGGTCATGTCTACATAGTTCTCGAACCCGTAGGGTCCGCACGCTTAATGTTCGATGACGATTTGTATTATGAGTTATGTGATTTGATGACCGAAGTTTGTTTGGAGTCCCGGATGAGATCACGGACATGACGAGGAGTCTCGAAATGGTCGAGAGGTAAAGATTCATATATTGGAAGGTTATATACGGACACCGGAATGGGTCCGAAGAAGATCGGGGATTTTTCGGAGTACCGAGAGGTTACCGGAACCCCCCGGGAAAGTTATTGGGCCTAATGGGCCATAGTGGAGGAGAGGAGGCAGGCCATAGCAGGTGTCCAAATTGGACTAGGGGAGGGGGCCGGCCCCCCTCTTTCCTTCTCCCTCTCCCTCCTTTCCCCTTTCCCCCTCTCCGTTGGAAGGAAAGGGGGGCCGAATCCTACTAGGTTTGGAGTCCTAGTAGGACTCCCCCCCCCCTTGGTGCGCCTCCCCCTTGGCCGGCCTCCTCCTCCCTCCCTCCTTTATATACGTGGGCAGGGGGCACCCCAACGCACAACAGACAATCTCTTAGCCGTGTGCGGTGCCCCCCTCCACAGTTACACGCCTCGGTCATATCGTCGTAGTGCTTAGGCGAAGCCCTGCGCCGGTAACTTCATCATCACCGTCACCACGCCGTCGTGCTGACGAAACTCTCCCTCAACCTCAACTGGATCAAGAGTTCGTGGGACGTCATCCAGCTGAACGTGTGCTGAACACGGAGGTGCCGTACGTTCGGTGCTTGGATCGGTCAGATCGTGAAGACGTTCGACTACATCAACCGCGTTACTAAATGCTTCCGCTTTCGGTCTACGAGGGTACGTGGACACACTCTCCCCCTCTTGTTGCTATGCATCTCCTAGATAGATCTTGCATGAGCGTAGAAATTTTTGAAATTGCATGCTACGTTTCCCAACAACTTCCTTGCCATCGGGTTGCTTATCAAGCACAACCTCTCTTCCCAAGACTTTGTCGCCCTCCTTGCCTTTCCTGGGTTCACCAATAACAACATTACCTTTATTAGCAAATTCATCTATGCTAGGCCGAATTAACATTTTCTTTCCCTCCAAGTCCATGGTGTTTATCGGGAAGGGTTGTTTATCAACTTGCATCTCAGCAAAATTCAATCGTCCGTCATTAATGGACAATTGTATCTGTCGTCAAAAAACATTGCAATTGTTAGTAGCATGAGAAAATGAATTATGGTACTTGCAATAAGCATGCCGTTTCAGCTCGTCAAACGGCGGTATGGTGTGTGATATTCTAATCATCTTATCTTGCAAGAGAGCATCAAATATTTTATCACACTTAGATATATCAAAAGTAAACTTCATCTCCTCATCACGATTCTTGTGAATCGGCTTAAGAGCATTGCATGTATAGGGTTTGGCCTTTGAGGACCAAACAAACTCAGTAGTATAGACATCAACCTCATCGTCCGAATTATCATCATTGTATTCAACCATATGCATTCTAGGACGATCGGTTGTAGACATATGAACTTCTTTACTTCGACTCTCTTGAGCCAAAGCTTTTTGTAAGACTTGGTTAATATTCAAAAACTCATAACTTTCTAGCATCTATTTAATGTGAGTTTTTAAACCATTAAGAACAAGATCCGCCAAGTCTCTCTCAGTTATCACTAAGCTATAACATCGGTTCTTTATATCTCTAAATCTCTTGACATAATCGGTGACCGATTCATCATGTTTTTGCCTAATTGATGTAAGATGTGACAACTTAAGCTCATTATCGCAGCTATAAAAGTGATAATGAAACTTTTGCTCTAATTGCGACCATAAGAGAATTGAACCATGTGGTAAAGCAGCAAACCATGAAAATGCGGTACCAGTTAAAGATAATGGAAATAAACGCACTTTCAGTTCTTCTATGGAACCCGCTTCACCCAACTGCGCTAGATACTGACTAACATGCTCCCATGTTCTTTTCATGCCCTCTCCACTAAATTTGACAAAATTAGGAACCTTATAACCTTGAGGGTACAAAACTGCATCAAAGTTTTCATGATAAGGTTTTTGGTACACACGACTCTTTACTTTCGGCTCGTTTCCGAAAGTTTCGAGAAACATCTTATGCAAATCCTCCTTCATTTTAGCTAAAATTGGATCCGAGGTAGATGAAGATGTCTGTGGCAATGACATAGGAGCAACCTAAGTACTAGCTAGTGGTGCAACTTGTGGGATGGGCACCGAACCATAATTCGACGGAAGACCAAACATGCTTGCGCCTATGGGTGGTGTGACAAAGTGATTCGGCATTGACACCGAATTGGGCACACGCATAATAGGATTAGGATATGCAGGTGCAGCCACAAGCTGGCTGGTTTGACTAGGGTAAAAATTCAACGGCATACTATATAGTTGTTGTATAGGAGGTGCCGATGAAGTAGGTAAAGTTGGACTAGGGTTTTCAGATACACCAACAGTACCACTAGATGACGGAGGCATATTTTTCATAGCATTAGTATTTGCCACAAAAGAATTGTACGTCATCACATTACCCTTACTAACAAGACTTTCAATCACAGCCACTTGCTCTGGAGAAAAAACTTTACTCACAGTGATTACATCTTGTTCGTCAATGAGGGGAGGAAAATTGACGTTTCCAACCGGAGTGATGTTGCCTTGACGGTCCTTCTTGAAACTTGCAAGAAACACCTCCAAATCCTCCTCCTCGTGCTTCTTCTTGAGTGCTTCAAAAGCCTCCTCATGTTGCTTCTTGCGCGTTTCATAGGCTTGGCGATGTTCCTCCGATAGTTCATCAAGACTGGGCTTAATGATGTTATCGGCGTCAACTTCTGAGGGCTTGGGGAGATTAGACATGGTTGATGATGATTCTTGATCTTTCCTCCCCAGCGGAGTCACCAAAAAGTGTGTTCGCACACGAACACGTCACCGTGTACCTCCAATGTCGAGGGTGATGCACCGCAGCTCATGTCGAAGGAGACCCGTCCGGAAGCACGGTACGCAAGTAATCCAGCGGGTGCTTTTCAGGACCTGAAACCCCACGAGCCCGGGAGGGACCCCGTCTGGATGCGCGGCGGCTATGGGCTGCCCTAGGTCGGTTTGCCCGCCCCTAGAGCCTCGAGGATCGCTGCCTTTCAACACGAAGAACGAACGAAGAACGAGAGAGAAAGAACCAGGGAGAGATGTAAAACTAGGGTAAAAAGTAGATGGGTTTTGCGATTGTGTGTTGTTCAATCGGCCGTCACCCCTTAGGTATATAAGAGGCGGATGGACTTCCCGTGCAAGGAAAGGTTAGGATTCACGTTCAAAACCCTAGTTTGGGTCCAACTCGGAATCCGAACTTTCCAAAACTGTTCGGTTTACAACCTGGCTGCACCTTGCAGGTCACTTTTGAGGCAGTAAACAACTTCGGATGGAGACGAGCCCAAAAGCAATCTTGACCATTTCGACGAGATGAACAACTTTCATGTTGAATGTTTTTTTATCACAGGCCATCTTGAGGGGGTTTTCGGCTGTTTTCCGAAGTCTGCAGCTGAGAAATCCAAAACCCGGACGAACATCCCCGGAGTGTCCGGCCATCCTCGGAGAAATCCAAAACCCGGATGATTATCCCCGGAGTGTCCGGCCATCCTGATGCAGCCGCGCATTTTTGGCTCTAACTTTTGCATACGAACTTCGATTAAGATGTTTTTTATATCAAAATCAACCGCTTCAACAAGATGCACAACTTTCATGTTGAAACTTTTTCCATTAGAGGCCGTCTCAACTGAGTTTCGTGGCATTCTTTAATCTGGTGTCAATATGAGCATCTCTGAACTTGTCATAACTTTTGCATCCGAGCTCCGTTTTAGACCGTTTTCATATCCATCTTGATCTTCTCGAAGAAAGCCATCCCATGGTGACTTCCAATCATAAGTTTTAATTAATCTTGACATAGCTTTAAGCAACTTTTACGATTGTTCCACTTTTGAGCGTCAACACAAAGGTAATAGGGATGCCCAGTGCGGAAATGCAAAATAAATTATTTATGTTGTTCAATAATAAATTCCTTGGAAAGTGTTGGTATGGAAGGCACCCGTCGATACGGCTAGCCATGGATTGTGAAAGAATGGTGGAAAAAGCAATAAACTTTTTTTTTGGGAACCGCCTATGATTTATCTAGCATGGAAAGTATTGGGAATTCTTGGTCATTTTCGTTGAAGGGAAAAGCATGCCACACAAAATAATTTTATCTCTCAATTTAAGCTTTGAGCTCTAGCACCTCTACAAATCTCTTCTTCCCTTTGCGAAGGGCCTGTCCATTTACTTTATGCAATTTTTTTTTGTTGAGTCTCCATCTTCTCTTATAAAGCACCAACTAGGGAACACTATTATCATACTTGTGCATTGAGCATAGTTAATGTTTGAGTGTGTTTCATGAATGGATCAATGATTGAGCATAATGGGCTAGGGATAGCTTTCTTTAGTGTTGATATTTTGAAAGGCATGGTTGCTTGTTGATATGCTTAAGTATTGATGTCTTCATGTCAAATATAGACTATTGCTTTGAATCATCTAAAAGTCCAAATGTCCATGCCACAAAAGAAAAGATTTTGAGATGAACATGTTAGGCAGCATTCCACATCAAAGATTCTGTTTTTATCATTTACCTACTCGAGGACGAGTAGGAATTAAGCTTGGGGATGTTGATACGTCTCCAACGTATCTATAATTTTTGATTGTTTCATGCTGGTATATTATCAATCTTGGATGTTTTATATTCATTTTATAGTAACTTTATATCATTTTTTGGGACTAACCTATTGACATAGTGCCCAGTGCCAGTTGCTGTTTTTTGCTTGTTTTTCACTTTGAAGAATATCAGTACCAAACGAAGTCCAAATGCCACAAAACTATTTCGAGATTTATTTCTGTCTAGAAGACAACTTGGGAGCCAAGGAAGTGCCGGAGGGTAGGCCCGTGGGGCCCACAAGGCACCAGGACACGCCAGAGGCCCCTGGCGCGCCTTGGTGGATAGTAGGGCCCACAGGCCCCCTCTCCACCGCCTCTCAGCTCTATAAATACCCAAATATTCCAGAAACCCTAGGGGAGTTGAGAGATCAGAGTTTCCACCGCCGCAAGTTCCAGAACCACGAGATCCAATCTAGAGGACTTTTCTGGCACCTTGCCGGAAGGGGAAACGATTACAGAGGGGTTCATCATCCTCATTGGTGCTCCTCCAATGATGCGTGAGTAGTTTACCACAGACCTACGGGTCCGTAGGCAGCTGCTAGATGGCTTCTTCTCTCTTTTTGATCTTCAATACACAGTTCTCCTCAGAGATCTATTTGATGTAACCTTTTTGCGGTGTGTTTGTTGGGATCCGATGAATTGTGCGTTTATGATCAGATCAATCTATGAATATTATTTGAGTCTTTGTTGAACTATTATATGCATGATTAGCCTCGTATTTCTTCTCCGAAACATTGGTTTGGTTTGGCCAACTAGATAGATTTTTCTTGCCATGTGAAGATGTGCTTTGTGATGGGTTTGATCTTGCGGTGCTCAATCTCAGTGACAGAAAGAGACATGGCATGCATGTATCGTTGCCATTAAGGATAAAAAGATGGGGTCTATTCGTACATGAATAGATCTTGTCTACATCATGCCATCAATTGCATTACTCTGTTTCTTCCTGAACTTAATACACTAGATGCATGCTGGATAGTGGTCGATGTGTGGAGTAATAGTAGTAGATGCAGAATAGTTTCGGTCTACTAATCTTGGACGTGATGCTATATGCATGATCATTGCCTTGGATCTCGTCGTAATTATTTTCTTTTCTATCAATTGCCCAACAGTAATTTGTTTACCCACCGTATGCTATTTTCTCGAGAGAAGCCTCTAGTGAAATCTACGGCCCCCGGGTCTATTTTCTATCATATTGCTTCGGATCTATTTATCCAAAAACCCAAAAATACCTTGCTGCACTTTTTTTTCATCAGATCTATTTATCCAACCTTATACTATTTAATCTATCTCAATATCGAGGAGGGATGGACAACCTCTCTTTCGCGTTGGTTGCAAGTTTTTGATATTTGGGTGAAGGTACTGCTTACATAGTTTGGTGGATTCTCCTACTGGATTGATACCTTGGTTCATAACTGACACTAGTAGAAAACGGGACATTAGTCCCGGTTCGTAAGGGCCTTTAGTCCCGATTGTGCAACCGGGACTAAGGAATCTTGACTAAAGGCCCCCCTTTTTAGTCCCGGTTGTGTTATGAACCGGGACTAAAGGGGCTCCATGTGGCCGCTGTGGGGTGCTCAGGAAGGAGGACCTTTAGTCCCGGTTTGTAAGACCAACCGGGACTAAAAGGTAGCCACGCATCAGGCGCTGTCAAGCGCTGGGGTTTAGGTTTTTTTTTAAAGGAGGGGTTTAGGGTTTTGGAGGGTTTAGGGGTTTCATATTGTGTTTCCCTTTTCTTTTTGTGTTTATCATGCAATTCTTTTTCATTTAGGGTTTTCATTTCTATTTTATGTTTTCCATTCAACTCGACGCTAGCTACTACATATAGCAATGAGGGAACCATTACACAACATCATCATGAATATAGAGAAGTGACCTCTCTTTCTCCGTGCTTGGTCGAACAACAAGTTTTCGTATATCTATTCGACGCTACTACATATAGTACACGTTCATGCATATATACAATATAACATCTCTTACTATCCCTAATATCTAAATTCCAAAATTGCATTCCAATTCCCTATGGTATTCACCGTCTTTATGTATGACCTCATCGAGTAAGAATCCCGCCAATTCCTCTTGAATTACTCGTATGCGATCCTTTGGTAGGAGTTCGTCCCGCATCCGTTCGATCTAATATATGAATGAAACTCAACACAATTGATGGTAAAAAAATAAAATTGTGAATATTGTTTACGTACTTCAAGTTGTTGTAAAATTCTGCCTGTCTCATAGGTCGTCTGGCGAATGAACTCGCAAACGTAGTATCCACATAAATTATTTCCGTCTTCCTGCCTCAAGCACTTCACGAGAATAGAGTTCAATCAAAATAATAATCAAGCATGATAATGGTATTGAAACTAGAATCAAAGAGAGATGCGCGGAACTAGCTAGTACTACTTACATTGAGTTGTCAAAATCGCAGCTCCTCTTTCCATTCACCCCTAGTCTACTTTGTGAACTCTTTCCAAACCCTACCTCTAGAGCATTTCACTCAGGTCCGCCCAAATCTGAGGGTCTTTATGTTTTGAGTCCATGACAAGTACTAGTCCATTGTCAACCTGAATGACTAGTAGAATAAAGTGGAACCTTTTCGCACGCATAACTCATCAATTACACTTAACATCGAGTAAGCGAAACAGAATGTGTACAAGACAGTAACACTCACTTGAAGTTGTAAGGAAATAGTATTTCCCTTCTGGTTTGTTGTGTAATGAACGCCTTTAGCAAGTTTTTCTCAGTATCCTCACGGTTCTTTTGTACCGTTCATTCATGTATGTTATTTGGGTTAATGAACCCAATGTCATAGATTTGTCCTCTATTGTATTCGAGAATCTTCATTCTGCATAATATAGTGAGGATAATTATGCATGACGAGAATCTTCATTCGAGAATATTCATTCTGGAGCAGAGAAATAATACTTACAGACAATAGCAACTGACGATAGTTTTGTCGAGGGTGTCTTGATTGTATAACTGAAATAATTCATCAAATTCAATGTACATCTCCTCGGATCCATTGAAGTAATGCTCATCTCTAATTCCCACCAAGATCATGTTGCTCCCTTCCTTTGAGGCTTTCATGTACCAGTCATGCAATCTTCGCATTTGGGTAGGTAGATGCCGGAGCTCCTCAGTTCTGACGAGAGGCTTCCCATGCTCGTATCTAAATGTTAATTCAGCCACGGGGAACTCTCCATGCTCGCCTAAGTATTGACCAAGAGTGAAACCAATATCATGGGCCGCTACCTCGGAAGACACCTTGAGCGGGGAGCATGATTGGTTTTTCTGTTCTCCGAGCTAGGGAATTGTTTCCCCCTTGCACTACTACTACTTCCTGACCGCTGATGTTCTTTATATGACTTGATAATAGAGCGGTCATAGTTAGATTGCAGCGGAGACGGTTGCGGTCACGTAAGGTTTTCCAGACAGCGCTTCGCTTTTGCCGAATCTATTTTCTCCTTTCGCTCGGGCCGTGTCGGTGCAAGTTGGCGTTTCACATCGACTTCCACGACCTTCTTGAGTTCCTCATCACTTAGTTGGTATGGTAACTTGGCAGGAGCCTCCTTGACGCTTATTGTACCTGCTCTAGATTTCTTCGCAGTTGTACTACTAGCCGCCGGAGCGGCGGTTCTCTTCCGCCGGGGCTGAGGTAGCGGAGGAGGTGGAGTCTACTGACGTGGCAGAGTCTGTTGAGGGGCCTCCTCCAGCGGAGTCAGCTGAGGCGGCGGAGTCTGCTGACGTGTCGGAGACGGCTGAGGTAGCGGAGATAGAGCTAGATTGGTACTATGAGGAGTCTACTGAGGGGCCTCCTCCGGCGGAGTCTGCTGACGCGGCGTCCAATGTGGAAGCACGATATGTTCATTTCTCCATAGAATGTTAGTCCTTCTGGCATCTCCCAGTTGAATCTCCCCGACACTTGTAGGGAAGTCAAGCTCTAGCTGCTCAAATCCGTTGATAACTTCATCCACCCCGACAACAGCATAGACATCTGGAATCGGAGCGCAATGGTATGTTCCATCAGGTACAGGAGGTAAGGCAAAGCCGACCGCCACCTTCACGGATATGTTCATCATTGGGGCGGCCATCATCTGGTGTTGGTGGTTCCCAAAGTAGTGGCTGTTCATCATTGGGAGCGCCACACTACCCATCATGGATGGTCCGGCCCCGATGGCAAGAATCTGGTACACAGAAGTTGCAGGCAGCAGCGGCGGTGGCGCCAGTGACAACAACACGTCGTAGTCCATGAGAGGAGCCAATGTATTGGATTTGAGGAAGCCCCGATGCTGCTCTGCCCCCGTGGACATAGGACTGGGCAGGGCATATGATAGCATCACCACCTTCTTCAGTCCTGTGCTCTTATGGAAAATTCTACAGACCACATACTCCTTCTACCAACATACATAAACTAAATAAGTGAAAATCAATCATTGTCACTAGCTAAATATGTATGTATAAGAGAATTCATCAGTCATGAGTACAACTAGTCAAGGACGAAAAATACCATGGAAGACACATTAATGGTGGCGGCTTCGACGATGTCGGTGGGAAATTCGGGTGCCGACTGCTTGCCGATCTCGATTCTATATTCGTACATGATCCATTTCATCTTCTCCCCCTAGGGGCTCTGCCCTTGTAGAAGAATAGTGTCTTCTTCATGCCGATGAGACTTTTGGTCGGGGTAGAATGATCCCCCTTTCCTTTCCGGTTGCCTTCCTATAGCCAGCGTTCGTGGCTCGATTGGTCTGTATCCCGATGGGGTACTTGAGATCCTTCTGGGAGAAGAAGTATCGCCCCTTCTCCCGATGTTTACCTCATTTGGGAGATTCCATAACTCGTATTTTTTCATATCCACCTCCCTGACCATCGTCGTCTCGAAGGCTTTGTTCTGCACCTTGGGGACTAGGTAGAAGTTGATGATCTCCATGTCCATCGGGTGAAACCTGAACCCCGGCGCTAGATTCAGCTTTTCTTTCTATTGCTGAACGTGAAGGTGGCTTGCCATGGTGGAGGCTCTTTGGGAAATGTGTGTTGGGGTGGAACAAATGTTGGGGGCAACGATAGAGATGTTTCTATCTATGGAAGGAATTCAATGATATATAGAGATATAGGAGGGAGAAGCTTAAATAGGACCGAATGCATGTACTGGCAAGACACTTTCCAGAGAAGCTTTGACGTTTTCTGGGCTTTGTTTAATTTGTTCTTATTGTTAGTGGATGGATGTATGCGAGCTAGCTAGATAGATAGAGATGCCTCCCTATCCTTTACAACTTTATGCTGCTTGTCTTACTGTGGGGACCATGTCCAGGTGGTGACAAGTGCTAGGTTTCTCGAACCTGTCCAAGACATGCATGACAGATTGAACTCTTTTGGTTCCTTGTCATTCTCGTTAATGTATGCATTTGTACCCTAATGATATGCCCTGGTTTGCGGTTGATGCCTAGCTTTGCACTGCAAAGCAACCATGTGTTGTTTACTATGTATCCTATGTATAGCATTCCATCATATGCTTTCATATCTATATACAAGATCTGGAGGTGAAATCTGCGAGTTTATATATTCCATCCTATGCATTCATATACTGTATATAGCCTCTATAGGATTACACGAAAACCGTGTGCCTTCTTTAGACAATGTGTGACAAGGAGAGGAGCTTCGATGGATGATTTAATATGTTGGGTACAAGGTGGTGCCTACGAGTGTCAGTAGTAGTCACATCGATCTCTCTCATCTATCCCCCTGTGAAAACAACACCCTTGGATCGGTTAGCACCGGGCAAATGGGGCAGGCACGTACAGCTGCCGAATTCCCGCATGCATAAGAGGGACCGGTACAATTCACGATCTGCGTGCATGCATGCATGCACACACACACACACATGCATGCATGTATGTACACAAACGCATGCCACTGTCATTTGCCTAGAGATATACATTAGTTTCTTGGTTTACTCACATTTCCGATCGGCGTGTACCGGTGTAGGTAAGTATGTGCGCCATGATCTTTCAGCCTGTTTGATTTTGCTCAAAAAGCTGGCATAAGATGTATAGATCTACCCACGCCTCCAGGTGTGCATGGCTTTTTGCTTATCTTGTGGACTAAAAGGGGGTGTTTCATGCGCTACCTGCCTTCCGCAAGCTTAACCATTTAATCTATTGTCGTCCCAACGGACACATGCCATCTTCACATTATATTCACTACTCATTAACCTGCGCGCTATCACTCGTTAGTAATTTGGAAAAAAGATAAATAGTAAAAGTGCCTCTTTAGACAAATGTTAAAACTGTTTTAGTAGCATTTATCATATTTTAAACTATAGCACTAGACGGAAAGACAATGAGATAACCTTTTGCGAGACTACTAAACAAGTAAGAAAAGAACCTTGTCATATTTTTTTTGGTAATTTCTGGAGCAAAAAAAAAGTTTTTGTGTAATTTGAAAATAGGCACTTCACATATATGCCCTTCAACAAGTATGTGTTTTTTTTTTCATTCGTGGCCATTCGTTATTGTTTTAATTATTCGGATTCGAACATTTGTTCTAGTTTAGATCATTATTGTGATGCTAGAACATTACTAAGTTCGAAGCCACTCAGTTGCAATGTAAAACAAATTTTGCCGTACGTAGAAAAGGGTTATTCCATTAAAAAAATGTACGGGTCATTTTTAAGAAATATTCAAGTGTTTCCAGAAAATGACGGTTGAAAATTAAAAGATATATGCACAATGTAAAAAATATGTTTGTGTAGTAAAAAAATGATTATTTCCATTAAAACAGTGTACAACTTGTATTTTCAAAATGTTACTGTGTATTCCAAAAAGTGTTCATAATATGTATATTTTTAAAAGTACATCATATATTCAAAAAATGTCCAAAGTATATCAGAAAAATATTTTGTGTGTGCTCTAAAAATGTACATTCTGTACCTGAAAAAAGTATAAATGAGTTTTAAATAAGAAAATCAATAAAAACACAAACAACCAAAAAGAGAAGAGCAAAAAACTGAAGAAAACAAATGAAGAAACGATGAAAACCAAATGTAATGAGGAAAGAAAGAAAAGGCTGAGGAAAATCAATGAAAAAAATAAAGAAAAAACTGAAAATGAAAGAAAAAGAAACACCGAAGAAAATAGTGAAAAAACAAAGTTACCCAACGAAAATACAACAAGCAAACGAAAATGAAAAAAAAAACGGATCGATTGATCGCTATAAGCCGCAGCGGCGCTAAATGGGCCTGCCTCCTAATGTGTCACCTGTAGGTATGTCGTATTAGGAATCCGTACGGGCGACAAATAATGGTCGCGGAGGGAGATGGGAAGTGGGGAGCTCTCGCTTGTAGCAAGGCCGAGGATCATCTCTCCTAGAACCCCATACATGGCCCGGCCTAGAGAGCAAGCGCGAGGCTCCTGCGAGCCAACGCTTTTATTTATTTCCTTTTGATTTTTTTCCACTAAATATTCTTATTTTGGTAGATTAATTTTAATTAAAAAATGTTTGTTGATTTGGTAAAAAAATGTGAATCTGAAAATTTTATGAATTAAAAAATAATCATGAATTCATAAATTTTTCACGAAGTTGAATTTTTTAGCAAATTTCAAAAATATTCACAATTTGTTTCAATAAACAAAAAATAGTAACATGTCCACGAACTTAAAATTTTGTTTTCGAATTTTAAAGGATGCTTTTAGATTTTAGAAAAGTAATTAGGGATTTAATAAATGTTCATTAATTTAAGAAATGTTCCTTAATTTTAAAAATGTTACCAATGTGGAAGATATATTTACAAATCTAAAAGCATTCAAGAATTTTAAAAGAAAGTTAACAAGTTTATTCATGGGATCAAAAAAATGTTTTGGAATTTGAATATTCACAAATATAATATCGTGTTGGAATTTCAAAAATATATTGTCGTTGCAACAGACACATGCCATCTTCACATTATATTCACTACTCATTAACCTGCGCGCCATGACTCGCTAGTAATTTGGAAAACAGATAAATAGTAAAGGTGCCTCTTTAGACAAATGCCAAAACTATTTTGCTAGAATTTACCATATTTTTAACTATAGCACAAAACGGAAGACAATGAGATAACCTTTTGTGAGACTACTAAACAAGTAAGAAAAAAACCTTATCATATTGTTTTTTTGTGATAATGTCTGGAGCAAAAGCAAAATATATTCTTGGGTAATTTAAAATAGGCACTTCGCGTATATGCCCTTCAACAAGGATGTGTTTTTCTTTCATTCGGGCATTCATTATTGTTTTACTTATTTGGATTCGGACATTTGTTATAGTTCAGATAATTATTGCGGGGTTGGGGGTGTTGGGACCTATGTGTTGTTCTATGTATCCTATGTATAGCATTCCATCATATGCTTTCATATCTATACAAGATCTGGAGGTGAAATCTGCGAGTTTATTATTCCATCCTATGCATTCATATACTGTATATAGCCTCTATAGGATTACACGAAAACCGTGTCCTTCTTTAGACAATGTGTGACAAGGAGAGGAGCTCCGATGGATGATTAATATGTTGGGTCAAGTGGGTGCCTACGGTGTCAGTAGTAGTCACATCGATCTCTCTCATCTATCCCCCTGTGAAAACAACACCCTTGGATCGGTTAGCACCGGGCAATGGGGCAGGCACGTACAGCGCCGAATTCCCGCATGCATAAGAGGGACCGGTACAATTCCGATACCCAACACACAATGTGCGTCCTTGATGCCACCGCATGAGCAAAATATATATGTAGGACAAATGTTTCCTACCACCCGGTGTTAGTTATCTTAACATGAGTTTTATATGTTGTATGTAGTATCTGTCAGAACCGAGAGTGTGTATGCGTAGTATGTAGTATATAAGACTATTTGGGTAGTATATATCCCACTATTTAGCTAGTATATACTAGTTTTCAAGTATATTATTTTATGCGTACAAATATGAAGGTAGTTTCAGAATACACAAAAATCTTTGGTGCCATATGCAATTTTGTTCATATAGGTCACTTTGAGATATCTAAGATATACTATACATGCAAAGCATGATAAAGTGGTATATATACTACCACATGGTAGTATATGAGACATGTGGGTAACTACCACCGGTTGGTATGATGTATTTTTCCTATATATATTACATAAAACACTTTACATAAATTTTTTTAAATGTTAAACATGCATTTGAGAAATGTTAATCGTGTGTACGAACAATGTTTGTGACATTGAAAAAATGTCACGTGTTTAAAAAAATGTACGTGCCATTTTAAAAAGTGTTTATACAATTTACAAAAGGTTCGTGCAATTCAAAAAATGTATGTTACATTTTCAAAAATGTTCACAAGTACAATAATATTTTTGTGACATTTAAAAAAAATTGGTTGCAATGTAAAACAAAATGTTTGTGTAATGTAAAAGTATGTTTCGTACTATTATAAAATGTACGTGACATTTTATAGAAAAATTCTGGCTATTCAAAAAGATATGACTGGCATTTAAAAAAATATTTATGCAATGTAAAACAAATTTTGCCGTAGGTAGAAAATGTTTATTCTATTAAAAAAATTATGCAAAATTTTAAGAAATATTCAAGTGTTTCCAAAAAAATGTCCGTTGACCGACTAGGTCTTGTCGGACATTGATGTGCCACCATTGCCATGGTTGTTGTTGCTCAGGCCAGTCATAACGTCCTCCCGCAACACTATGCACGATGAACCGCTCCCAAGATCTACCCTGACCATGAAGCCCTGGTCTGCACTCATATGCATCATCTGCTACTGTTGGGTGTGGTTGTTGTATAACATCGACGACTGTGGCGGGGCGGCCATCATCTGGTGTTGGTGGTTCCCAAAGTAGTGGCTGTTCATCATTGGGAGCGCCACACTACCCATCATGGATGGTCCGGCCCCGATGGCAAGCATCTGGTACACAGAAGTTGCAGGCAGCAGCGGCGGTGGCGCCAGTGACAACAACACGTCGTAGTCCATGAGAGGAGCCAATGTATTGGATTTGAGGAAGCCCCGATGCTGCTCTGCCCCCGTGGACATAGGACTGGGCAGGGCATATGATAGCATCACCACCTTCTTCAGTCCTGTGCTCTTATGGAAAATTCTACAGACCACATACTCCTTCTACCAACATACATAAACTAAATTAGTGAAAATCAATCATTGTCACTAGCTAAATATGTATGTATAGGAGAATTCATCAGTCATGAGTACAACTAGTCAAGGACGAAAAATACCATGGAAGACACATTAATGGTGGCGGCTTCGACGATGTCGGTGGGAAATTCGGGTGCCGACTGCTTGCCGATCTCGATTCTATATTTGTACATGATCCATTTTATCTTCTCCCCCTAGGGGCTCTGCCCTTGTAGAAGAATAGTGTTTTCTTCATGCCGATGAGACTTTTGGTCGGGGTAGAATGATCCCCCTTTCCTTTCCAGTTGCCTTCCTATAGCCATCGTTCGTGGCTCGATTGGTCTGTATCCCGATGGGGTACTTGAGATCCTTCTGGGAGAAGAAGTATCGCCCCTTCTCCCGATGTTTACCTCATTTGGGAGATTCCATAACTCGTATTTTTTCATATCCACCTCCCTGACCATCGTCGTCTCGAAGGCTTTGTTCTGCACCTTGGGGACTAGGTAGAAGTTGATGATCTCCATGTCCATCGGGTGAAACCTGAACCCCGGCGCTAGATTCAGCTTTTCTTTCTACTGCTGAACGTGAAGGTGGCTTGCCATGGTGGAGGCTCTTTGGGAAATGTGTGTTGGGGTGGAACAAATGTTGGGGGCAACGATAGAGATGTTTCTATCTATGGAAGGAATTCAATGATATATAGAGATATAGGAGGGAGAAGCTTAAATAGGACCGAATGCATGTACTGGCAAGACACTTTCCAGAGAAGCTTTGACGTTTTCTGGGCTTTGTTTAATTTGTTCTTATTGGTAGTGGATGGATGTATGCGAGCTAGCTAGATAGATAGAGATGCCTCCCTATCCTTTACAACTTTATGCTGCTTGTCTTACTGTGGGGACCATGTCCAGGTGGTGACAAGTGCTAGGTTTCTCGAACCTGTCCAAGACATGCATGACAGATTGAACTCTTTTGGTTCCTTGTCATTCTCGTTAATGTATGCATTTGTACCCTAATGATATGCCCTGGTTTGCGGTTGATGCCTAGCTTTGCACTGCAAAGCAACCATGTGTTGTTTACTATGTATCCTATGTATAGCATTCCATCCTATGCTTTCATATCTATATACAAGATCTGGAGGTGAAATCTGTGAGTTTATATATTCCATCCTATGCATTCATATACTGTATATAGCCTCTATAGGATTACACGAAAACCGTGTGCCTTCTTTAGACAATGTGTGACAAGGAGAGGAGCTTCGATGGATGATTTAATATGTTGGGTACAAGGTGGTGCCTACGAGTGTCAGTAGTAGTCACATCGATCTCTCTCATCTATCCCCCTGTGAAAACAACACCCTTGGATCGGTTAGCACCGGGCAAATGGGGCAGGCACGTACAGCTGCCGATCGAATTCCCGCATGCATAAGAGGGACCGGTACAATTCATGGTCTGCGTGCATGCACACACACACACACACACACACACACACACACATGCATGTATGTACACAAACGCATGCCACTGTCATTTGCCTAGAGATATACATTAGTTTCTTGATTTACTCAAATTTCGGATCGGCGTGTACCGGTGTAGGTAAGTATGTGCGCCATGATCTTCCAGCCTGTTTGCTTTTGCTCAAAAGGCTGGCATAAGATATATGGATCTACCCACGCCTCCAGGTGTGCATGGATTTTTACTTATCTTGTGGACTAAAAGGGGGTGTTTCATGCGCTACCTGCCTTCCGCAAGGTTAGCCATTTAATATATCTTTTTGTAGATCAAGGATGATAACATTGGTTTTAGGACACAACTTCAATGAAAACAAAAGTCTGGCAAAAAAATTTAGTAGCTTCTCAACCAAATACAGAAATATATATTACATATAACAATCTCTACTTCACATTGCTTCTCCTTTTTTGGATCATAAAATGTACTTATACGAGGAGAAAAGGAATGTTACATTCATGATCAAAAGAAGATATGCGTTGATACATGTAATTACCTTAGTTTTGAAAAAAAGATTATATGGAAATTGTATTAACAATCTATTGTCGTCCCAACGGACTGCCATCTTCACATTATATTCACTACTCATTAACCTGCGTGCTATCACTCACTAGTAATTTGGAAAATAGATAAATAGTAAAAGTGCCTCTTTAAACAAATGTTAAAACTATTTTAGTAGCATTTATCATATTTTTAACTATAGCACTAGACGGAAAGACAATGAGATAACCTTTTGCGAGACTACTAAACAAGTAAGAAAAAAATTTGTCATATTTTTTGTGGTAATTTCTGGAGCAAAAAAAAAATGTTCTTGGGTAATTTTAAAGTAAGCACTTCATATATATGCCCTTCAACAAGTATGTGTTTTTTCTCATTCGTGGCCATTCGTTATTGTTTTCATTATTCGGATTCGGACATTTGTTCTAGTTTAGATCATTATTGTGATGCTAGAACATTAATAAGTTGGAAGCCACTCGGTTGCAATGTAAAACAAATTTTGCCGTACGTAGAAAATGGTTATTCCATTAAAAAAAATGTACGGGTCATTTTTAAGAAATATTCAAGTGTTTCTAGAAAATGACAGTTGAAAATTAAAAGATATATGTGCAATGTAAAAAATATGTTTGTGTAGTAAAAAACTGATTATTTCCATTAAAACAATGTACAGCTTGTATTTTCAAAATGTTACTGTGTATTCCAAAAAGTGTTCATAGTATGTATATTTTTAAATGTACATCATGTATTAAAAAAGTGTGCAAAGTGACTCAGAAAAATATTTTGTGTGTGCTCTAAAAATGTACATTCTGTACCCTGAAAAAAGTATAAATGAGTTTTAAATAAGAAAATCAATAAAAAACACAAACAACAAAAAAAGAGAGCAAAAAACTGAAGAAAACAAATGAACAAACGATGAAAACCAAATGTAATGAGGAAAGAAAGAAAAGGCTGAGAAAAATCGAAGAAAATAGTGAAAAAACAAAGTTACCCAACGAAAATACAACAAGCAAACGAAAATGAAAAAAAAACGGACTGATCGATAACTATAAGCCGCAGCGGCGCTAAATGGGCCTGCTCATAATGTGTCGCCAGTAGGCATGTCGTATTAGGAATTGGTATGGGCGTCAAATAACTGTCGCGGGCAGGGATGGAAAGTGGGGAGCTCTCGCTTGTAGCAAGGCCGAGGATCATCTCTCCTAGAACCCCTTACATGGCCCGGCCTAGCGAGCAAGCGCGAGGCTCCTGCGAGTCAACGCTTTTATTTATTTTCTATTACTTTTTTCCATAACATATTCTTATTTTGGTAGATTTATATTAATTAAAAAATGTTTGCTGAGTTGGTAAAAAATGTGAATGTGAAAATTTTATGAATTAAAAAATAATCATAAATTCATAAATTGTTCATGAAGTTGAATTTTTTAGCGAATTTCAAAAATATTCACAATTTTTCAATAAAGAAAAAAATAGTAAAATGTCCAAGAACTTAAAATTTTGTTTTCGAATTTTAAAGGATGCTTTTAGATTTAAAATTTTAATTAGGGATTTAATAAATGTTCATTAATTTAAGAAATGTTCCTTAATTTTAAAAATGTTACCAAAGTAGAAGATATATTTACAAATCTAAAAGCGTTCAAGAATTTTAAAAGAGTATTAACAAGTTTATTCATGGGATTAAAAAATGTTTTGGAATATGAACATTCACAAATATAATATCGTGTTGGAATTTCAAAAATATATTGTCATCGCAACGGACACATGCCATCCTCACATTAGATTCACTACTCATTGACCTGCGGGCCATGACTCGCTAGTAATTTGGAAAACGGATAAATAGTAAAGGTGCCTCTTTAGACAAATGCCAAAACTGTTTTGGTAGAATTTATAATATTTTTAACTATAGCACAAAACAGAAAGATAATGAGATAACCTTTTTGAGACTACTAAACAAGTAAGAAAAAACCCTGTCATATTGTTTTTTCGTGATAATGTCTGGAGCAAAAGCAAAATATATTCTTGGGTAATTTAAAATAGGCACTTCGCGTATATGCCCTTCAACAAGGATGTGTTTTTCTTTCATTCGAGCCATTCGTTATTGTTTTAGTTATTCGGATTCGGACATTTGTTGTAGTTCAGATAATTATTGCGGGGTTGGGTGTGTGTGTGTGTGTGGGGGGGGGGGGGGGGGGGGGGGGCTCGCCGTACTGAAAAACCATTTTCTGGGGAACCTTAAAATGGATTTGCGGGGATCCGTTTTGCAGGATCTGCTAGATATGCTCTAAGGCAATGCAGGTTGTGGAAAAACATGAACCGTTTGTGGGCTAGGTACCAAGTGCGCTTGGGTCGAGGACTGTCACCCTGTCACTTTGCTAGCCTACAAAATTGTTGTACAAACCGTGGTGCGTGGTTCATTTTGTCTGTATGAGGAAGTACTAAGTGATCATCTAATATAGAGGAAATGAAAAAGAGGGAAGGGGAAAGACCAAATCCAAACACACAATGTGCATCCTTGATGCCACCGCATGAGCAAATTATATATGTAGGACAAATGTTTCCTACCACCCAGCGTTAGTTATCTTCACGTGAGTTTTATATGTTGTATGCAGTATCTGTCAGAACCGAGAGTGTGTACGCGTAGTATGTAGTATATAAGACTATTTGGGTAGTATATATCCCACTATTTAGCTAGTATATACTAGTTTTTAAGTATATTATTTTATGCAATATGAAGGTAGTTTCAAAATACACAAAAATCTTTGGATTCATATGCAATTTTGTTCATATAGGTCACATTGAGAAATCTAAGATATAGTATACATACAAAGAATGATAAAGTGGTATATATACTACCACATGGTAATATATACTACCACATGGTAGTATATTAGACATGTGGGTAACTGCCACCAGGTGGTATGTTGTATTTTCCCTATATATATTACAAAAAACACTTTACATAGTTTTTTTAAAATTTTAAACATGCTTTTGAGAAATGCTAATCGTGTGTACGAACAATTTTTGTGACATTGAAAAAATGTCACGTGTTTAAAAAAATGTACGTGCCATTTTAAAGAGTGTTTATACAATTTACAAAAGGTTCATGCAATTCAAAAAATGTATTTTGCATTTTAAAAAATGTTCACTAGTACAGAAATATTTTTGTGACATTTAAAAAAATTTGAATGCAATGTAAAACAAAATGTTTGTGTAATGTAAAAGTATGTTTTGTACTATTATAAAATGTATGTGAAATTTTATAGAAATATTCTGCCTATTCAAAAAGATATGCCTGGCATTTAAAAAAATATTTATGCAATGTAAAACAAATTTTTCCATAGGTAGAAAATGTTTATTCCATTAAAAAAATGTATGCGAAATTTTAAGAAATATTCAAGTGTTTCCAAAAAAATGTCCGTTGACCGACAAGATCTCGTCGGACATTGATGCGCCACCATTGCCATGGTTGTTGTTGCTCAGGCCAGTCATAACGTCCTCACGCGACACTATGCACGATGAACTGCTCCCAAGATCTACCCTGAACATGAAGCCCTGGTCTACACTCATATGCATCATCTGCTACTGCTGGGTGCGGTTGTTGTATAACATCGACGACTGTGGCGGGGCGGCCATCATCTGGTGTTGGTGGTTCCCGAAGTAGTGGTTGTTCATCATTGGGAGCGCCACAATACCCATCATGGATGATCCGGCCCCGATGGCAAGCATCTGCTACACATAAGTTCTAGGCAGCAGTGGCGGTGGTGCCAGTGACAACAACACATCGTAGTCCATGAGAGGAGCCAATGTACTGGATTTGAGGAAGCCCCGATGCTGCTCTGCCGCCATGGACATAGGACTGTGCAGGGCATATTACAGCATCACCACCTTCTTCAGTCCTGTGCTCTTATGGAAAATTCTGCAGACCACATACTCCTCCTACCAACATACATAAACTAAATTAGTGAAAATCAATTATTGTCACTAGCTAGATATGTATGTACAGGAGAATTCATCAGTCATGAGTACTACCAGTCAAGGATGGAAAAATACCTTGGAACACACATTAATGGTGGCGGCTTCGACGATATCAATGGGCAAGTCGGGTGCCGACTGCTTGCCGATCTCGATTCTATACTCTTACATGATCCAGTTTATCTTCTCCCCCCTAGGGGCTCTGCCCTTGTAGAAGACTAGTGTCTTCTTCATGCTGATGAGACTTTTGGTCGGGGTAGCATGATCTCCCTTTCCTTTCCGGTTGCCTTCCTATACCAGCGTTCATGGCCCGATTGGTCTGTATCCCGGTGGGGTACATTAGATCCTTCTGGGAGAGGTAGTATCGCTCCTTCTCCCAACGTTTACCTCATTTGGGAGATTCCATAACTCGTATTTTTTCATATCCACCTCCCTCACCATCGTCGTGTCGAAGGCTTTCTTCAGCACCTTGGGTACTAGGTAGAAGATGATGATCTCCATGTCCATCGGGTGAAACCTGAACCCCGACAGCAGATTCAACTATTGTTTCTGCTGCTGAACTTGAAGGTGGCTTGCCATGGCGGAGGTTCTTTGGGAAATGTGTGCTAGTGTGGAACAAATTTTGGGGGAAACGATATAGATGTGTCTATCTATGGAAGGAATTCAATGATATATAGAGACTAGCACAATGCCTGTGCGTTGCTACTGAACCATAAAAAAGACGATGAGATACTACTGCCTTAAGAGACCATCCAAAGATGATGATGCCATACAACTATTGCATGATTTATATAATTAAACAGAGAGCGTAAATATAACAAAAGTCATGTTGTAATCATTGATGATTTTTAAGCGACCATTGTAGGTCCTTCGCGAGATTTACAGTGAGATAACATTTTAAATATTAAAACATAGGTGAATGGTCCTAAGTAATTCGAGTGCACAAGATCGTGGATCTGGTAGGAGGACAACATGTATGACCACGTTGAAATTGCAATGTGTTCACTCTCTCCCCTGCAAAAATAATGTGTTCACTCTCTTCTGTGATACTATAGAACTGGAAGAATTGGTTGGGAAGAGAAATTAATATAAAGGCCATTGTTTTGAACTGGAGTCGTATGCATTTATAATCTGTGTTTTTGTATGAGTGTTATTCTCATATTAGGGTAGTAGTGTATTTTTTTTATTTGGGATAGGTCTCACAAAAGTAACATTTGTTTATTCTATCTTTTGGAAAGCTGCTAGTCTCACATGTGGATAGAAGTGCATTTGTCTATTTGCATGGTCCCACATGTTCACTCATGACCAACTCCAACATTTATAAGTTGGAAAGATATGAGAGGGAGATGCTTAAATAGGACCGAATGCGTGTATTGTCAAGACACTTTCCAGAGAAGCTATGAAATTTTTCGGGCTTTGTTTAATTTGTTTTTATTGGCAGTGGATGGAAGTATGCGAGCTAGCTAGATAGAGAGGGATACCTCCCTATCCTTTACAACTGTATGTTGCTTGTCTTGCTGTGGGGACCATGCCCAGTTGGTGACAAGTGCTAGGTTTCTAGAATCTGTCCAAGCCATGGCATGCCAGATTGAACTCTTTTGGTTTCTTGTCATTCTCATTAATGTATGCACATATACTTATCATGATGCCCTGCTTTGCTGCTGATGCCTAGCTTTGCACTGCAAAGCAACCATGTATTGTTTACTATGTATCCTATGTATGCATTCCACCCTATGCTTTCATATCTATATGCACGACCTGGAGGAAAAATCTGCGTGTTTACATATTCCATCCTATGCATTCATATACTGTATATAGCCTCTATAGGATTACACGGAAACTGTGTGCCTTCTGTAGACAATGTGTGACAAGGAGAGGATCTTCGATGGATGATTTAATATGTTGGGTACAAAGTGGTGCATCCGAGTGTCAGTAGCAGTCACATCGATCTCTCTCATCTCCCCCCTGTGAAAACAACACCTCGGTTACCACCGGGCAAAAGGCATGAATCCCCCCGCCCCCCCGAGAGGATCTTCGATGGATTTTTAATATGTTGGGTAACACATGGTGCATCCGAGGTCGTATCGTCACATCGATCTCTCTCATCTCCCCCCTGTGAAAACAACACCTCGGTTACCACCCGGGCAAAAGGCATGAATCCCCCCGCGCCCCCCCCCCCAACACACACATGCATTAATCCATGCATGTGTGTACACAAACGCACGTCACTGTCATGTGCCTGGAGATATACATCAGTTGCTTGGTTTACTCACTTTTCGGATCATCGTGTATCGGTGTAGGTTAGTCTGTGCGCCATGATCTACCAGCCAGTTTGCTTTTGCTCAAAAAGCTGCCACAAGATATATGGATCTTGTTGGGAACGTTGCATGGAAAACAAAAAAAATTCTACACACATGCAAGATCTATCCATGGAGATGCATAGCTACGAAAGGGGAGAGTATGTCTACGTACGCTCGTAGAATGTTAAGCGGAAGCATTTATCAACACGGTTGATGTAGTCGTACACCTTCACGATCTGCCCGATCAAGTACCGAACGCACGGCACCTCCGCGTTCAGCACACGTTCAGCTTGATGCCGACCTGGCCTTCTTGATCCAGCAAGTCGGGCGAGGTAGTAGATGAGTTCCGGCAGCACAATGGTGTGGTGACGGTGGTGGTGCAACTATCTCCGCAGGGCTTCACCGAGCACTACGAAAATTATGACCGAGGACGAATTAGAGGGAGAGGGGCGCCGCACACGGCTTGGGAATCGTGGTGTGTGTTGCCCCTCTCCCTCCTCTTATATATATAGGTGGAGGGGGAGAGGAGGCAGCCCTAGGGCGCCCCCAAGTGGCCGGCGGCTGCCCTAGGCGCCTGCCTAGCCGCCCCCCTCCTTCCATATATGGACATGGGGGGAAGGAAAGGGGGGCTGGCTGCCTTAGGGGCACCTCCCCCTTCCTTCCATCCCTCCTTGGTGCATGGGCAGGTGTGGAGGAGCGCGCCAGCCCCCTTGTGGGATGGTGTGCTTCCCCCCCTTTGGCCCATAAGGCCCACCACTTACTGGTGGCCTCCCGGAACCCCTTCCGGCACTTCGATAAATACCCGTTACTTTCCAAAACCTTTCCAGTGACCGAATAGCATCGTCTTATATATCAATCTTTACCTCCGGACCATTCCGGAGCTCGTCGTCATGTCCGTGATCTCATCCAAGACTCCGAACAACATTCGGTCACCAACTCACATAACTCATATAATACTATATCGTCAATGAACGTTAAGCGTGCGGACCCTACGGGTTCGAGAATGATGTAGACATGACTGAGACGCTACTCTGGTCAATAACCAATAGCGGGACCTGGATGCCCATATTGGTTCCTACATATTCTACGAAGATCTTTATCGGTCGAACCTTTATGACAACATACGTAATTCCCTTTGTCTGTCGGTATGTTACTTGCCCGAGATTCGATCGTCGGTATCTCCATACCTAGTTCAATCTCGTTACTGGCAAGTCTCTTTACTCGTTCCATAATACATCATCTTGCAACTAACTCCTTAATCACTTTGCTTGCAAGCTTCTTGTGATGTGTATTACCGAGAGGGCCCAGAGATACCTCTCCATGATACGGAGTGACAAATCCCAATCTCGATTCACGCCAACTCAACAGACACCTTCAGAGATACCTATAGAGCATCTTTATGATCACCCAGTTACATTGTGACGTTTGATAGCACACAAGGTATTCCTTCGGTATCCGGGAGTTGCATGATCTCATGGTAAAGGAATATGTATTTGACATTAAGAAAGCAGTAGCAATAAACTGAACGATCATATGCTAAGCAAACGGATGGGTCTTGTCCATCACATCATTCTCCTAATGATGTGATCCCGTTATCAAATAACAACTCATGTCTATGGTTAGAAAACCTTAACCATCTTTGATTAACGAGCTAGTCTAGTAGAGGCTCACTAGGGACACGGTATTTGTTAATGTATCCACATATGTATTTAAGTTTCCGGTCAATACAATTCTAGCATGAATAATAAATATTTATCATAATTTAGGAAATATAATAATAACCATTTTATTATTGCCTTTAGGGCATATTTTCATCAGATCTACCCACGCCTCCAGGTGTGCATGGCTTTTTGCTTATCATGTGGACTAAAAGGGGGCGTTTCATGTGCTACTTGCCTTTCGCAAGGTTCGCCATTTAATATATCATTTTGTACATCGATGATGATAAGACCGGTTCTAGGATACAACTTAATGAAAACAAAAGTCCGGCAAGAAAATATAATAGCTAGTCAACCAAATACAGAAATATATATTACATATAACAATCTCTACTTCTCAATCCTTCTCCTTTTTTGGATCATAATATGTACATATACAAGGAGAAAAGGAATGTTACATTCATGATCAAAAGAAGATATGCATTGATACATGCAATTACCTTAGTTTGGGCAAAAAGGAATATATGGAAATTGTACTAACAATCGATTGTCGTCGCAACAGACACATGCCATCTTCATATTGTATTCACTACTCATTAACCTGCGCGCCATAACTCGCTAGTAATTTGGAAAATAGATAAATAGTAAAAGTGCCTCTTTAGACAAATGCCAAAACTGTTTTAGTAGAATTTACCATATTTTTAACTATAGCACTAAACAAAAAGATAATGAGATAATCTTTTGTGAGACTACTAAACAAGTAAGAAAAAACCTTGTCATGTTGTGTTTTTGTGATAATTTCTGTAGCAAAAACAAAATACATTCTTGGGTAAATTAAAATAGGCACTTCGCATATATGCCCTTCAACAAGTATGTGTTTTTTTCATTTGGGGCCATTCTTTATTGTTTTAATTATGCGGATTCCAACATTTGTTTTAGTTCAGATAATTATTGCGGGGTGCCCTTGCTGTACTGCAAAACCATTTTCGTGGGAACCTTAAAATGGATTTCCGGGGGGGGGGGGGGGGGGCTGTTTTGCAGGATCTGGTAGATATGCTCCTAGGTATCAAATGCGCTTGGGCCAAGGACTGTCAACCTGTCACTTTGCTAGCCTACAAAATTGTTGCACAAAACGTGGTGCGTGGTTCCATTTTTCTATATGAGTAAGTACTAAGTGATCATCTAATATAGAGGAAATGAAAAGGAGGGAAGAGGAAAGACCAAATCCCAACACACAACGTGCGTCCTTGATGCCACCGCCTGAGCAAAAAAAAATATAGGACAAATGTTTCCAACCACCCAGTGCTAGTTATCCTCACATGAGTTTTATATGTTGTATGTAGTATCTGTCAGAACCGAGAGTGTGTCCGTGTGGTATGTTGTATATAAGACTATTTGGGTAGTATATATCCCACTATTTAGGTGCTATGTACTAGTTTTCAATTATATTATTTTATGCGTACAAATATGAAGGTTGTTTCAAAATACACAAAAATCTTTGGAGTCACATGCAATTTTTTCATAAAGGTCACTTTGAGAAATCTTAGATATAGTATACATACATAGAATGATAAAGTGGTATATATATACTACCACATGGTAGTATCACTACAAGAAATATGCTAACTTGCGACAATCAATATTGGTCACTAAATGGTCATTGTTTTCCATTTGCAACCTTTTTGTGACCAAAAATAGTTGGTCAAAAGCTGACCGTCTTTAATGAAATTTAACGACCTTCTTTGTGATATGGTCGTAGAAGGCAATGACCAAAATAAAAGGTCGTTGGTTCTACGACCAATTGTTTTGGTCGCTGGCAGTCTGCCCAGGCCACGTCAGATCCGACGTGGCAAGCTGACGTGGCAAAATTGCGACCAATTGAATTGGTCGTTGATAAGAATCAGCCCGGTTCAATTTGGTGTTTTACATAGGCCGAGCCCAATAATTCAGCCTTTTTATTTTTTTTCCTATTAATTTTGGTCAGCCACATGGGCCAGGCCCAACATTTCAGCCTTTTTATTTCCTGGTCCGTGATCCTTTTGTGGACCATTCCTGTTTTGGGTCGCATCTATTTCTCAATTGGGCCTCGGCCTTTTTACAGCCCATTTCCTTAATTTTTAGTTTTTTTCCTGTGAATATTATTTGGAAAATGGCCTTTTTAGATGCCAAATACTATTAGGTCCCACTTGTCAGGTTCTAATTAAAGACAGCCCAAGTTTTAATTTCTGCAATTATTTCAGTCAGAACAACAAACAAATAAAAATTATCAAACCACATGCCAATTTTGGCTAATAGCACAATCTTTACATATTTCATTTCACCATTACATGCGATACTATCACAACATATAACTACTACTACAAATATACTCATGACTTCTTCACTTTCAGGCTGGAGCTCCTTAAATGAGAGGAAACACCATTTCTGGATATTTTCGTACAGGTTGAACGAAGGCATCTAACAATAAACCAAAAGAGTTAGAAAGAAAATAAAAACAAATATAGAAAGCAGCTAGGGTCTAAATCATGAAGCATCTCTACATGTAACATGTAACAGTAATAACCACAAGGACTAGCTAACAGAAACAACACAAGAGACAAGAACGCACAATTGTTGCATGAATACCAAAACTCCCAGAATGGTTCTAGATGTTGAACGCAGAAAATGATTCAATCTTAGATGGTTCATTGAGCAAGGCACGAACGATTTAAGATAACAAGACATGTTCTACACTAATTTTACACAAATCATTATCAATTACAATTTACAACAGACTCGAAACACAACACCATAGCTTCTGCATCACATAGGGAATCAACACAATAATATATGTCATAGCATCATGGCCCATCGACCAAGTAACAAAAGAAAATAATGGGATAGACCGAAGACTTATCTAGTCGGAGAAGATAGCGTTGATGCAGTTGCAGCACGGCTACCTCAAGACTGTGAATGTGGTGCCATGGTCGGGGTTTATACGCTCGAGCAAGGTAAGCATCATGGCCTCATCGGGTCTGCGAGAACAAACATGAAGGGAGTGTTATCAATGCTGGAGCATTAAACTAGCAATGAACAGTTCTACTTTTATATCGAACCAAGGATCATGTTCAACCATCAACAAATGTATGGAACACCACAATGTATAATAATATAAAAAGGACATATAGGAATGCCAAGTTATAGAAACTGCATCACAAATATGCACTACTGCAGGATGCTGCTAACGTGACACTACGATCAGAGACCCTTTGACGAAACTGTGTGCGATGCATTAATCGCAAATGGTGCTGTAAAAAAACCATAAAAAAAGATGCAAAACGTTTGTGATGGAGTAGACATCAAACACGGTTCAGATTTTAGTTGCGTGTGCGATGAAGGGCATACAGTTGATCCATACGAACTGTTTGCGATGAGACGGAACAACAGAAACGGGCAGCTATATCAGGTTGTGTGCGATATACGGCATAAAGTCCGCTCAGATGAACTATTTGCTATTAGGGAATGCAACAGAAAAGGTTAGCTAGATCATGGTGTGTGTGATATACGGCATACGGTTCACTCGGATGAGCTGTTTTCGATTAGGGAACACAATAGAAACAGTTCAACTTAGCAAGATGTGTGTGATCTGCGGCATACAGTTCACATAGGTGAACTATTTTCGATGAGCCAAAGAACACAAATGATTCGTGTAAACAAGATGTGTGTGATACGAGGCAAATAACCCACTCAGATGAACTGTTTGCGATGAGAAATTATAACACAGACGGTTACTATAGTTAATTCGTGTGCGATTATATGTGTACAAAAAACTTTGAAAAATGCAAACTAGTTGCTTGCGGTGGCTAGGAGTATCGCACATGATGCGTCTGCGAGTACTCGTGTGCGATGATTAGTAAGTTACACATACGTTTCCTTATGTTAACACGTGTGTGAATTTGCAATATGGACAATTAATATGCAAATGCCTTCTGGACATCGGTACTGATCGCCACGTCCAAAACATGGACATCCTCTACTCTACCGCTCTACTGGGCACACGCTTAAACTCAATGAACTATGTACGATACTAATACTTTCCATGAAAATTTAAGAACTTGGCTAACAACATTTGAGTAACATATATATAGTGGTTACACTATTCAACAAAAGGAGGATCTTTGTAACATGGTTTTGACAACCATATGGTCCATATCTACATACTTAACATAGTAACAACTATCACATATTAAGAGGCTGAGGGCCAACAACCATATGGTCCATATCTACATACTTAACATAGTAACACCTAGCACATGTTAAGAGGCTGAGGGCCAACAACCACAACTATCCGCTGGAAGCAGCTTGATCACAGCAACTCGGCATCTCGTCAATGAAAAGGAAGAACCCTCATGTGCCTTGGTAGAACATGAGTAGAACAGTGTCTCCAATTTTCCAATATGGATGCATTGCCACGACAAGCGAGAACTTATTAATTTGAATGGTTCCATTTCTACGAGAAATGCAGTACCTTGCAATCACTTTGGCGTTATTAGCAGGCACAAGTGTAATTCGACCACGCCGGGAAATTGATCCAGGAACAGCTACAGTGGCCAATTTCTGTTGAAATGTAGAATAAAAACAAATTGTAACATATCGTTGAAGATATACATAGTTTATGAGCATCAACATAAAAATAAGACTTTGTACCAGCGTTTTGTGCACACAATTGGTCTTGTTCAATGTGTGCACCATAGGTATAATTAATCCCATCCAAAATCCAGTGTTCATACGCTGTGCTATCTCTGTCAGATTATCAATAAATTTTATGACATGCTTCAAGTCCTTCCAGTGAAATTTGGTACGCTTAGTAACATACAGATCATTAACTATGCATCCAATATATCCTGCTTAAAAGGTGGAAAGGTATTATTTATTCAGAACATGGCAGAAGAATATATAGTACGCATAAATTGGTAAATAGAATTTGTTACTGCCTAGGAACGGAGTCAGAAAATGAAATCACAATTGGTTGCTTAAATAGTGATCAATTAGTCAGAACAAATACCCCGATTTTGCTAAGTAATATGCCAGCATGGAGAAAATTGAAAGGACACTAACCTCGATCAGACTTTGATTGGCTGATGACATTGGAGAAGTAAACATCCATGTTAATTAGACCAGGCTGTGGTGCACGCACTAGAATTTTATTGCTAGCTTTCAGTTCATAACACTTAGACATTTTTCTCCAAAGGTACGCATCAAAATAGGAGTGACCGTCTTTATCAAGTTTTATGCTAACTATCATTGTAAATCCATGCTGCATTGTCAATATGACATCCATGGAGTCATCAACAAAGTAAAGCCCAAGATTTCCTTCTACTCCTGTTCTTGCAAAGCAAGGGATGTACTGCTTGAAATGAAAATTAAGATCGTAAATTAGATATATTGAAATAACAGAGCAAGATGCAAATATGGGAGTAACTGATAGAACAGATCAATATATAGCTGAAATCAAAGTACAAAAATATATAATTAAAAATAGATAATCTAACAAAGATTTGATGCAAATATAAGGGTAACTGAATGAACAATACATCATTTGCCTAATATAGGGGAAAGAATTGGCTTCGACATCTAGGCTGCACGTGGCACCATACCTTTTATCCAAATGTAGGCATTAGATGGTATATGTTCATAAATTTAAACCATGCCGACCATGGTAGGGAGAGATTGAACATACCGAGCGCTCCTGAAGTCATCCGGAATGGTTAGATAGAACTTCGTTTCCGACTGGCCGCGACCACACTTGCCCAATTTGTGCTCGCACTGTGGACACATGAATGAAAACCCTCTAATCAGCTAGAAGAAAAATGAATCCACGGCGATTTCTGTCGGATGATTAACAGCGACGGACGGACTGCGATAAGAGATGAGTGAATATTTTGCTAAATTGATTACCTTCTCCATGAGAAAAATCCCCAGCCCAATCCCGCAGAAAACCCCAATCGACCAGAGTCTAGAATGTCGGTGCAAGTCAGTGCAGATAGGCGGCGACAAGAGGTAGGGGCAAAATCCCGTGCCGTTTGGACCGCGACCTCCACCCGCCGACGACAGCCGTCGAGCTTAGGGTGGCTGCCGTGATAGAAGTTGATGTGGTGCAGAGTTGCGGAGGAGTCTGCGGTGAGTGGGTGGGGACGAAGTGGGCAAGTGTTTTCTTTTTTCCTTTTGCATGTGTGGGTGAACACACACGGTTCCCAGAGGTGACAGAGATGAATCATGTGCGATAGTAAATCACCGAGATTGAAGGGGAATCCATATTTCCTTTGTCCTTTGTCCATGAGTTTTCTTCTACGATGAACATAAACCCTTCAAATCACCAGGTTCAAATTTGGCACTTTTTCGGGTTCATTTACCATATTTAGGGGATTATGTGCATTTTCTAGGCATTAATGCACATAATTCAAATTCAAACAATCGGTGCATGAAAAGGTGCACGAGAACGGTCTGGAAAAGCATGCTCGTGCTATTTAGTAAATTCTCATGCCTTTTACAAGGAATGGGCAGAGATTTCACGAAAATGTGTGGCAATAGTCAACCACAAACGCGTCATTTATTGGTTTTTCAACTGTAGAAAAATGAAATACATGCTTGAAAAACAAGACGGCTGGCATGGTGCCATGGTATGGCCTCACCATGCCCTGGTAAAAATTTGAGAAGGTTTGGCTTATGTCGCCGTGCACGCCCTTCATAAATCGAACCATCACCGAGGAAGTTTCATGGTTTCGAGGGGGAAATCTCCAAGATTGAAGGGGCCGGGAATCCAATTTCCTTCCTAGTTTGTCATTCAGTTTTTTTCTATGATCAACATACCCCCTCCGATGCAACGTGTTCAAATTTGGCATTTTTCCGGGCTCATTTACATATTTAGGGGATTATGTGCATTTTCTAGGCATTAATCCACATAATTCAAATTCGAACAATCGGTGCATGAAAAGGTGCACAAGAACGGTCTGGAAAACCATGCTCGTGGTATTTAGTAAATTCTCATGCCTTTTACAAGGAATGAGCAGAGATTTCAAGGGAATGTGTGGCAATAGTCAACCACAATCGTGTCGTTTACTAGGTTATCAACTATAGAAAAATGAAATACGTGCTTGAAAAACATGATGCCTGGCATGGTGCCATGGTATGGCCTCACCATGCCCTGGTAGAAACCTGAGAAGGTTTGGTTTATGTCGTCATGCACGCCCTTCATAAATCGAACCATCACCGAGGAAGTTTCATGGTTTCGATTGGGAAATCACCAAGATTGAAGGGGAATCCAAATTTCAGTCCTAGTTTGTCATTCAGTTTTTTTCCAATGATCAACATACCCCCTCCAATTCAACGTGTTCAAATTTGGCATTTTTCCGAGCTCATTTACCATATTTAGGGGATTATGTGCATTTTCTAGGCATTAATACACATAATTCAAATTCCAACAATCGGTGCATGAAAAGGTGCACAAGGACGGTCTGGAAAACCAAGCTCATGCTATTTAGTAAATTCTCATGCCTTTTACAAGGAATGGGCGGAGATTTCAAGGAAATGTGTGGCAATAGTCAACCACAAACGCATCGTTTACTGGGTTAACAACTACAAAAAAATGAAATACATGCTTGGAAAACATGACGCCTGGCGTGGTGCCATGGAATGGCCTCATCGTGCCCTGGTAAAAATTTAGAATGTTTGCCTTATGTCGTCATGCACGCCTTTCATAAATCGAACCATCACCGAGGAAGTTTCATGGTTTTGAGGGGGAAATCACCAAGATTGAAGGGGAATCCAAATTTCCTTTGTCCATGAGTTTTTTTCTACGATGAACATACACCCTGCAAATCACAGTGTTCAAATTTGGCACTTTTCCAGGTTCATTTACCATATTTATGGGATTATGTGCATTTTCTAGGCATTAATGCACATAATTCAAGTTCAAACAATCGGTGCATGAAAGGGTGCACAAAAATGGCCTGGAAAACCATGCTCGCCATTTAGTAAATTCTCATGCCTTTTACAAGGAATGGGCAGATATTTCGATGAAATGTGTGGCAATAGTCAACCACAAACGTTTGTTTATTGGGTTTTTAACTATAGAAAAATGAAATAAATGCTTGAAAAACATGACGCCTGGCATGGTGCCATGGTATGGCCTCACCATGCCCTGGTAAAAAATTGAGAAGGTTTGGCTTATGTCGTCATGCACGCCCTTCATAAATCGAACCATCACCGATGAAGTTCCACGCTTTCGAGAGGGAAATCACCAAGATTGAAGGGGAATCCAAATTTAATTCTTTGCCCTTGAGTTTTTTCTACGATGAACATACACCCTGCAAATCACCGTGTTTAAATTTGGCATTTTTTTGGGCTCATTTACCATATTTAGGGGATTATGTGTATTTTCTAGGCATTTAGCGCATACAAATCCAATCCAGCTACAGCTGCATGGGTGTGATGTGAGGGACGTGGATTGTCGTTCGATCGCGCTGCATCCTATGGTGCACACGCGCGATCCGCGTGGCTGGGGTTCCGGCCAATCATAACGTAACACACAATAGGCTCATCGCACACTGTTTCCGGAGGCGATGGAGATGAACCGTGTGCGATAATGAATGATCAAGATTGTAAGGGAAGCCAAATTTCCTTCGTCGTTTGTCGTTAAGCTCTCAAAACCCACCGCACTGTACGGCTGTCCGGCCTCTCCGTCCCAGAGCTCTCTCCAAGCGTCGTTCATGGCACCGTGGTGCACAGTAACTGGTAAGGAAGCGATGGCATCCCGCCGCGCCGCGTTCCTCGCCGCCCGCGACCGCACACATGGTAAAAAAGCGATGGCATCTCGCCGTGCCAAGTTCATCGCCGGCGGCGGCTACACAAGTACGTGGACGGACTTTGATGCTGCCATGGCTGAATGGACGGTGGATCTAGAGGCGGCCAAAGCCACTCAAAAGAAGCGGAAAAGGCGGAAAGCAGTGAAGAAAAGAGAGTCCCGCCGCCGCAAGAAAGAAGAGGCCGCACGCCATGCTGAGGAGAGCTCGGCGGAGATCGAAGCACGGTGGGCTGCCGCCTACAAGGCTGGGAAGGAGAACGACGACGTCTGGCCAGCATGCCCCGATGGCAGCATGTGAGAAGTAGTTAGTGCGTGTGTCACCCGTAAGTTCGTATAATTAATTACGAGTATCTACCAGTACTACATACGTCATAGTTTTAGAGCAAATTAGTAGTAGTACTTTAAGTTGGTACTATCTATTATTAACGTACAATGTCGGTAAGCGCATCCTTTGAGGGCCTTGAGCGTTGTTAGCATGTGTTCACTGAAGTTTTGTAGCCGCACCCTAGCCCTAAATACTCCCGAAACGTCCGCCCGCAGCTACCGGAAGCCGCCGGAGACTAGATCTGGCCGCAGCTGGTTTTTAGTCCCACCTCGCCACGCGAGTTGGCCGCAAACCAGCTTAAATTGCCGCGTCGGCGGATGGCAGCAAGCTTCTCTCTTGTTGTATAGGATCAAATCTGGCTATGTGAGCGAGTCAGGTTGACACTTGGTTGCATTTCATAAACTGATGATTGTTAATCGGGTGTCACCTTGCCTCGTTCATGGACATTGAATAATCCTGATACAATGAAATAGATTTTTGAAATTAGGTGCAGTTGTAGATGGTAATAGATATAAGAATTATTAGAAGATCACAAAACACATGGATTCTATGGCGTACCCGTGTGCGTTTTTTTGCGTTAATGATCCATAAGTCAGTTACCTGTGCGATGTTTCCTAATAAACCAAGTGTACCATTGACCGAAAAAATCAACTACATGTGTATATTTTTTTGGAGACGGGATCTGCCAATTTTCTCTTTTCTCGCACACGAGTATTTTACTCGCTTCATCTGTGTTGTGTGTTTCCTCCGCCCAAGTTTCAAGTTTCGCAGCGAAATTTTCATTAGGCGCGTGATTTCAGAATTTATTTCTCCCACCACATCCCAATCCATCAAATTTCCTCAGTATCTTCCATCCCCCTCCCCCCTATCGGCAGCTCAAACCGCCGCTGCCGCAACCACAGCTTCAACCACATATACGTTCTGCCCGAGCATCGTCGATCCAGTCAGGTAACCCACCGATCTCTATCACGGCCCCGGCCTGATTGCTTAAATGGCGCCTGCGAAACATCCTCATATCTCCAAATCCCCACTGCCCCTACCTCCAGAGCATCGCCGCGCAAGCCCAACCACATATCACGTGGAGGTCGATGGCGCGATGGCCGCTGTGCGTGTTGACCCGGAGGAACACCTCACCTCCGCCGCCGCCGACTTGGTGCAGGCTCTGGCCCAGATGAAGTGCCCCAGCGACTACCTCTCAGGACTTATCAGGTATGATCTGACCAGCTCAATCTTACCAATACCACTTGCAATGGCTATGTTTTGTACGGTTGATGTATTAAGCATGTTCGTGCCTTGTTTATTTCAATACTGCACACTGTGTGATGTTCTACTATTAACTGTCCAGCTCAATTTCACCAATACCAGCAACAAACTTACAATACATGACTCAGGATATCACTAGAGATGCTGCCCATTTGCTATTTTTGATGGATGCTAACCATGTTGTACTTAACATGCATGTCCATGTACTTACGCAGGGTCATAACGGGCGATGTTGTTGTTTGACATCGAGGTTAGCTGCATCCCATGTCTTACAGTATTTCACATCATTTGTGCAATTGCAGTTTAACTTCTAACATTTACTGGTTTCCTATAGGTACACATGTCAGCGGCACTGATGCACGCTTCGAACCGGAGGAACAGCTCGCCTCCGCTGCCGCTGACTTTGGGCAGGCTCTGGCCAAGATGAAGTGCCCCAGCAACTACCTCTCAGGACTTACCAAGTATGAACTCACCAGTTCAATCTTACCAATACCAGTTGCAATTAATGGCTATGTTTTGTACGGTTGATGTACTAAGCATGTTGTAATAAACATGCCTAACACGTTTTAGCTATTTTCCTTACCTTTTTATAGACAACTGGACCATTCTCTGCTCTGGCAGCACCTGCCTTGCGATGTTTAACTCTGCCAATTGCATTTTTATCAGTACCGGTTTCAATGGCTATTAAGCATGTTGCAATTAACAGTTGTATCCATTTTTAAACAGTTGTATTTCAATGGCTACAAACTTACAAAATATAACTTAGGATGTTGTTAAGCCTGTTGCAATTAACAGTTGTATCTATTTTTTAATCTGTCCCTTTGCTACCGTGCTACTCTTCGCAATGAGGATATAATAGAGATGCTGCCCATTTGCTATTTTTAGTGGATGCTAACCCTGTTATACTTAACATGCCTTTCCATGTACTTATGCAGGGCCATAACTGGCGATGCTGTTGTTTGCCGTCGAGGTTAGCTGCATCCCATGTCTTACAGTATTTTACATCATTTGTGCAATTGCAGTTTGGCTTCTAACATTTACTTGCTTCTTGTAGGTACACATGTCGGCGACACTGATCCACTCTTCGACCCAGAGGAACACCTCGCCTCCGCTGCGGCCAACTTGGTGCGGGCTCTTGTCCATATGAAGTGCCCCAGCAACTACCCCTCAGGACTTACCAAGTATGAACTCACCAATTGAATCTTACCAATACCAGTTGCAATGGTCATGTTTTGTACGGTTCATATATTAAGCATGTTGTAGTAAACACGCTTAGCCCATCTTATCTATTTTCCCTACCTTTTTATAGACAACAGGGTCATTCTCTGCTCTAGTAGCACCTGCCTTGCGATGTTTAAGTCTGACAATTTCATTTCTATCAGTACCAGTTTAATGGCTATACTAGGTTGTCTGTTGTAGTAAACAATTCTATCCATTTTTTAATCCGTCCCTTTGCTACCGTGCTACTCTTTCACAATGAAGATATCACTACAGATGCTGCCGTTTTATTACCATTTGCTATTTTTGGTGGATGTTAACCCTGTTGTAGTTAACATTGGCTTTCCATGTACTTTCACAGGGCTACAATGGGTGATGCTGTTGTTTGCCGTCGAGGTTAGCTGCATCCCATGTCTTATACACCATCTGTTCCTAAATATAAGTATTTTTAGAGATTCCAATATAGACTACATACAGAGCAAAATGAGTGAATCTAGATTCTAATCTAAACTATGTCTATAATTCTATATACATCCGTATGTAGTTCATATTGAAAACTCTAAAAACACTTGTACTTAGGAACGTAGGTAGTTGTATTTTACATCATTTGTGCAATCTCAGTTTAGCTTCTAACATTTATTGGTTGCTTGTAGGTACATATATGAGCGGTACTGATCCAGGCTTCGATCCCTTTTGTGTATGGGGCAATGAGATATTCATGAACAAGCGTCAAGTGAGGAAACTAAGAAAGATTGTTAGGCGAAAGAAATGGGTGATGGGAATTATTCTCTTTATTTACACTTTGTCCAAGACAACAGTGAACTTTAGGATGGTAAGTAATGTGTTGCCTTTTCCCCCTGCCCACAACAAGTTACTCTATTAGACCTGAGTATCTGAATTTTTTCTCTTTTCAGTGGTTTCCGAAGCTATTTACTGATAATTACCTCGCAAACTACATGACCGGAGTGGAGGCAACTAAGGTTAAAGTATATAATTTATGCTACCATGATAATGCTCTAGAAGTCTTCCTGAAGGCGGTGAAGGATGGGCAGGCGATCGTCACAGTGGGGTTGGACAAAATTTGTTCGTGCCAATGGCATGCAGGAGGGCACATTATGGGCATTCCGCTTCTTCAACACCATCGGCAGCCAAAATGATTTACACTTGTCTCTTCACCTTCACCTCCTCTAAATATTGTGGTTCATCATAGTTAATTGCTGTCTAATCCTGTAATTACTGAACGTATTGTACTGAGAATTTTATTTATGGATTCGTTGTTGAACCATTGTGCTGAGAATTTGAATTCCACGTTTCATATTTCAAAATTTCCAATTCGAATAATAAATTACAGGGAAAAATAAAATTATACAGGAGCGAATAAAATAATGTGCACACGGTTAGAAAGAAAACATCGTGTGCGATGAAAAGAAGAGAACAGACAGTTCTTTGACGTGAAATGTTTGCGATGCCTGACGGACGCACACATGGTTTCGTCTCATATGCGTGTGCGATTTATGGTAATACGGCATACGTTTCAAACATGTGTGTGTGTGATAGGAATACCTATCGTACAGAGTTATGAAAATGGACACGTTGGCATTAGTAGAGGCACCGCACACATTTTACATTCTTGAACTATGTGCGATAGCCTACCTATTGCAAACATATCAGTAGATTAAATGTTGATGTCCACCTTTCTCACACGACTATAGCGGCGTAATCATTTGGGATGTCTCTCAGATCAGAAACGTAACGTCGAGACGTAACGTGTGGGACTGGTACGACTTCTTATACGTTTATTCTATGGCGATCGTCAGTAGCCGCTCGCCTATCCCCGACGGTTTCTGGGTTGTGTGGGAAGGACCCCCCTATCACAGTCACTCACTTGGCGACGGTTCAGAATGCCGTCGCAGAAAGGGGTTAAAAACCGTTTGTATAGCACGTTACGGTACCAGTGATGATTTACCTCTGGTGTTTGCCATATAACAACAACAGTAGTACAAAGGTGATGTACCGTACATACATGTGAACAGAGATATTATACGAAACTAGTCAATTTGAGGGAACCACAACTAGTAGATATGACAATAGCAGTAGTAAAGATTGTAGTAATAAGTATGCAAAGGAAATAAAATATGGGACAAATATCGATAGCAACAAAACATGTCCAGGAAGGTCATCCAATGGTTTCAGCCACATCCTAATAAACATGCAGCATTCTAATACTAATTCTGTCATTGGGTTGCAAATTCAACATACATAACAGAAACTTCATGACCAACATCAGCAAGACTAGTACATATGTGATCATCAACCACATAACCACAAGCATGCAAACACACATCTCACCCCAAAATAAAATTAGAAACAGTAGCAGCCATTCATTTTTTACAAATGAAAATGGTCAAATTCTTGGGAGGATTCTTCATTTGGTGAACAAGGAGGTTACGTTCACAAACACTAGTAACTACTTTACTGAACAACAAGCGGATTGCAAAAACAGAGCAGCGGTAACTTAAAAAACACTTATTGGGTGGGAGTGACCTTGTGCGGGGTTGACAACATTGCCGTCGAGGTAGCGGGGCGACGGCAGACGAGATGGAGTTTGATCTTGAAATTTTGCACATATATAATATCCACTACCTGGTAAATTTTGAAACTCCCCAGACCCGACTTTCACTCATTCCACATTTGGTCCATTTTCATCAAATACAGTAATATAATACTTCCTTTGTTCACTGTAAGAAGTTTTAGAAATGTCTTTATATGCTATTTTAGGTGTTGTTGGAAATGTCTAAAACGTCTCACATTAATGAATGGAGGGGGTATTTACCAACGAGGCATTACTGCTAGCTCACAATAGACCCAGCAAACTCTGAAATTTACCAAAACCCAATATATGCATTAATTGCTCAGTATATTCCTTAAGGTGTGAACAAAAGCATTCTAAAAGACAAAAAAAGACATCAACAAAACTAAGCATGCGCCAATAGTACCGAGATCATCAGTCTAGTATATGATCCAAATGGCCACAGGGCACAAACTTGGGAAGTCCTGCTAGCAATTGAAACAATTGACCAACAGGAACTTGCCGACATACAGGATACAGAGATGGGGGTGAACAGGGGCGGAGAGGGAGCAAGGGAACGACCTTCTGAGGCGCATCATCGTGGTCGGGGTGGACAATGCCGTCCTTGTCCAGGGCGAGGGCGGGGTCCTTCTTGGACGCCTCCATGAAGGACCGCGGCTCGCCCAGCTTCGAAGGATCCAGGTAGCCAGATGCGGAAGAGGCGACGCGGATCCAGGTCATGGGGGACAGGAGCCACTTGAGGGTGGGGAGGCATGGGGACTCGGGCTCCTCGTCGTCGACGCATGGATAGGAACCACTTGAGGGCGAGGAGGGCAGGGGTATGTTGAATTGTCCTGCAACACAACATAACAGAGAGGGAGCATGAGAAACAAGGCAAATAGATTTAATTACACTACAATTTGATATCTAAACCAATAACCTTGAGTATTGATTGTGTCATTTGCATACATCAAAGAAAGATGATTAAATTCAGTTGACAATAGCATGCAATATATATGAAGGATTATAGATTGCATAACTGATCAACTAATCTTCCATCTATATTTCTATCAGCAGCACACTAGATAGGCCAAAATTTATTCCTACAGTACAGTGAGGTAAAAATATAGCACAAATGCTATACTAAATCACATAGAGCAGAGCAACAGCCTTATAAACAAATAATGAGTAATTGTGTAGCAGATGCTAACCTTAGATGTTGCTTGGGTACACGAACACCCTGACCTTGCACCCCTGCACACAACGCAAATCAACAAACAGCCTCAGCAAGAAAGCACCAGCAAGCAGCGAACCGAAAGCTAAGGCCGGCAGCATCGGTAGGAGAAAGGGCGGGTACTGACCATGGACTCGGCGTGGTGGTTGTACTTGAACTGGGCACGGACGAGGCCGGAGTTGCCATGCGGGCGGGTGATCTTGCCCCAGAGGCAGCGGTACTGGTTTGACTTCGACCTACAGATCAACCCCCACACCGCCATCACCGCGCCGCCCAATCGCACCGCCATGAAATGAATGGCCAGATCCGGCTCGAAGAAGGGGCTGCTCACCACTTGAAGCTCTAAGAAGGGTCCGTCATTGCCCAGCTCGACCATGAAGCGTGCGGGGGAGTCGATGAGGGCCTCCTGGTGTCCATTCTTCTCCTCCTCTGTCAGATCCCATGACGAGCTTCCATCGACGGCCGACCCTTGTATCTCCGACCACAAACCGTAAACCTGGCAGAGAAGACTATGTGAGGAAAAGAGGAAGCATTGTGACGAGGAGGAGGAGGAGTGGAGGGACTCGCCGGAGCAGCATCGGAGCCACGCCAACGACACGGTGGCCAAAACCCTAGCCGTTGGGGTGGGTCACGCATGGCAGCATGAGGAAACGCGCTTCGGATCTGGTCGGAGGGGCTGGAGGAGCGAAGCGAGGGGATCATGTGGGTGTGCTGGGCGCCGATGACGGCCGCTGGAATCGGCCGGGATCGGCCGTCGTAGGTGGCGGCGGCGAGGAGTCATGGGGAGAGAGGGGGGCTCACGAGAGGGGAGAGGGGGATCGTGGGTCTAAGAGAGATGGTTTTTTTTCTTTGGCAGGAGATGCATAGGCAATAGCCAATCATATGCGAGGCCACGGATCCCTCCCTTAGACAAATCCTGACCGTCCACTCCTCCTATCTCCAACGTTACAAAACCCTCATCCAACACTCCTCTCTCTCTCTCTCTTTATTCTTCTTTTTTTTCTCAAAACTTTTGCGACAAAAATGAGGTTCTTTCTGAATAAACCACCAAATATTTGTTGCAAAATGGAAAAAATCTATTTTCAAAAATATTAGACCATATTTAATGTACAATTTTCCAAATAATTTTTATTTTCTTTCCACAAAAAATCAATTTTTGTTTTTCGAGTGTGAAAAATTGTTTTTTTGTGAAGAAACTAACAAATATTTGTTGCAAACTTGGACCACACTATTTTTTAAAAATATTATAGCACATTTAATGTACAATTGAACAAATGGTTGGGTGTCAAAAACTTTGATCCACCTCTCGTGAAAAAGAAAAAAATTCGCCGATTCTGTAGCAAGCGGGTCAAATTTGAACTGCAGCTGCGTTATAGTTTGCTCTTTATTTTTTCCAAAAATCATTTCTCAGTATATAAGTATCTATTTAATCAGAGAAACACCAAAAGTTTTACAAGATTCAACAACTAGCTAGGAATGGTCATGCCCACCGTTTTGACCGCATTTTGAAATAGGCATGAAAAATTAAAAAAAAATCAAAAAATTAGAAAACCTTCGCATTGGGTCATTATATGTGACCAAGTTACCAGGAAAAATAACAAACTTGTAATACGACAATTATGTCTGAAGTTCCATGGCTTTCAAGGCAAATGGCCAATTTTATGGCAACATTCATGGCATAGTTTGTTCAAATGATATCATATTTTACAAGTTTGCATCTTGGAATGACAAGCAATGTTGCATAAGGAAGTTTTCATTTTCTTCGAATGAAAATTTCATTTTTCCATTTTTCCAGTGCCCGAAATGAGTGTTTTTCTGAATGACCTATCGTATATCTGTTGCAAAATTGTACCAAATCAATTTTCTAAAATATTATGCCATATTTAACAATTAACCAAATGGTTGTGTGTTAAAAGCTTTGATCCACCTCTCGTGAAAAATAAAAATTTCTGCCGATTCACTAGGAAGCGGGTCAAATTTGAACTGCAGCTGCCTCATAATTTCCTCTTTATTTTTCCCAAAAATCATTTCTAGGTACATAAGTACCTATTTCATCATAGATACTCAGAAAGTTTTCCAAGAGTCAACCACTAGTTAGGAACGGTCATGCCCGTCTTTTTGACCGCATTTTGAAATGGGCATGAAAAACTCAAAAAAACACAAAAAATTGGAAAACCTTTGCATTGTGTCATTATATGTGACCAAGTTACCAGGAAAAATAATAAACTGGTAGTGCGGCAATTATTTTAAAAAAGTGTTCTCAAGAATGAGCTATGATGTTTAAAGATTCATGGCTTTCAAGCTAAATGATCAATCTTATGACCACATTCATGGCATAGTTTATTCAAATGATCTAATATTGTGCACAAGGGTGCATCTTGGAATGGTAAACAATGTTGCCTAAGGAAGTTTTTATTTTCTTTGAACCAAAAATTTATTTTCCATTTTTTGATTGCCCAAAATGAGTTTTTTTGTGAAGGAACTACCACTTATTTGTTTCAAAATTGGACCAAATCATTTTTATAAAATATTAGTTCATATTTAATGTACAATTGACCAAATGGTTGGGTGTCAAAAGCTTTGATCCACCTCTTGTGAAAAAGACAAATTTTCACCGATTCAGTTGGAAGTGGGTCAAATTTGAACTAGAGCTGCCTCATAGTTTGCTCTTTGTTTTTTCCAAAAGTCATTTTTAGGTACATAAGTATCTATTTAATAAGAGAAACACCAATTTTTTTCCAAGATTCAACAACTAGCTAGAAACGGTCATGCCCGCCGTTTTGACCGCATTTTGAAATGGGTATGAAAAATTCAAAAAAAAAATCAAAAAATTGGAAAACCTTCGTATTGTGTCATTATATGTGACCACGTTATCAGGAAAAATAATAAACTTGTAATACGATAATTATTTTAAAAAAGTGTTCTTAAAAATGAGCTATCATGTGTGAACACTCATGGCTTTCAAGCCAAATGACCATTGTTATGGCAACATTCATGGCATAGTTTGTTCAAATGATCTTATATTGTGCACAAGGGTGCATCTTGGAATGGCAAACAATGTTGAATAAGGAAGTTTTCATTTTCTTTGGATGGAAAAATCATTTTCTAATTTTTGAGTGCCCAAAATGAGTTTTTTTGTGAAGGGCCTACCATATATTTGTTGCAAAATTGTACCACATCATTTTTAGAAAATATTAGGCCATATTTAATGTATAATTGACCAAACGGTTGTGTGTTAAAAGCTTTTATCCACCTCTCGTAAAAAAGACAAATTTCCGCCGATTTAGTAGGAAGCGGGTCAAATTTGAACTGTAGCTGCCTTATAGTTTGCTCTTTATTTTTCCCAAAAATCATTTCTAGGTACATAAGTATCTATTTAATCATAGAAACACCAAAAAATTTCCAAGATTCAAAAACTAGCTAGGAACGGTCATGCCCACTGTTCTGACCGCATTTTGAAATGGGCATGAAAAATTCAACAAAAATCAAAAAATTGGAAAACCTTCGCATTGTGTCATTATACGTGACCAAGTTACCAGGAAAAATAATAAACTTATAATACAGCAATTATTTTTAAAAAGTATTCTCAGAAATGAGCTATCATGTGTGAAGATTCATGACTTTCAAGCCAAATGATCAATATTATGGCTACATTCATGGCATAGTTTGTTCAAATGATCTCTTATTGTGCACAAACGTGCATCTTGGATTGGCAAACAATGTTGCCTAAGAAATTTTTCATTTTCATTGGACGAAAAAATCATTTTTTATTTTTTGAGTGCCCAAAATGAGTTTTTTTGTGAAGGACCTACCATATATTTGTTGCAATATTAGAGGAAATAAATTTTATAAAATATTAGGCCATATTTAATGTACAATTGACCAAATGGTTGGGTGTCAAAAGTTTTGATCCACCTCTCATGAAAAAGACAAATTTTCACCAATTCAGTAGGAAGCGGGTCAAGTTTGAACTGCAGGTGCCTCATAGTTTGCTCTTTATTTTTTCCAAAAATTATTTTTAGGTACATATCTATTTCATCAGAGAAACACCAAATTTTTTCCAAGATTCAACCACTAGCTAGGAATGGTCATGCCCGCCATTTTGACTGCATTTTGAAATGGGAATGAAAAATTAAAAAAAAATCAAAAAATTGGAAAACCTTCGCATTGTGTCATTATATGTGACCAAGTTACCAGGAAACATAATAAACTTGTTACACAACAATTATTTTAAAAAAATGTTCTCAGAAATGAGTTATCATGTGTGAAGATTCATGACTTTCAAAACAAATGATCAATATTGTGGCCATATTTATGGCATAGTTTGTTCAAATGATCTCATATTGTGCACAAGGGTGCATCTTGGAATGTCAAACAATGTTGACTAAGGAAGTTTTTCTTTGGACGAAAAATTCATTTTTCATTTTTCGAGTGCCCAAAATGATATTTTTTTTGTGAAGGACCTACCATATATTTGTTGCAAAATTGGACCAAATTAATTTCTAAAATATTAGACCATATTTAATGTACAATTGACAAATGTTATGGCCAAATTCATGGTATAGTTTGTTCAAATTACCTCATATTTTGCACAAGTATGCATCTTGGAATGACAAAGAATGTTTTCAAAGGGAGTTTATTTTTTTATCATTTTCCGTCTGTGCAAAATGAGTTTTTTTAAGAACCTACCAAAAATCTGTTCGAAAATATATTAAAAAATTCACAAAAAACAAAAAAGCTGCGATATTGTGTCATTATATGTGACATTCCAAGAAAGTTAACAAACTTGGAATATTGCAAATGTTTTAAAAAGTGCTCTAAAAAATGAATATTTTTCAAAATCAAAAACATTTTTTGAATTGATGAATTTTTTTGTAGCGATAATTTTTTCTGAAAGTGGGGACCAACTTTTGAATTTTGTGAACATTTTTGGATTATGCGAACTATTTTCCAAATCATGAACAATTTTTATTTCCCAAATATTCTTAAAAATCATGAACGTTTATTTATACGTTTTTTTAAATCTTGAACATTTTTTGATTTTTCGAAAGATTTTTTCAACATCGTGAACTTTTTTTTGCATATGCGACATTTTTTTTTCAAAATCATGAACATTTTTTGAATCTCAAATATTTTTGAATCAAGAACATTTATTCAATTATTGAATATTTTTTGTAATTGGCAAGTTTTTAGATTTGGAACTTTTTGAAATTCCGAATTAAAATAGCCTTTTTTCTCTTTGTAGATATTTTTAGATGAATTTTTCTCTTTGTAGACGGGCTGGAAAGAGAGCCTCGGACTATTTTTCATATGGGCTTAATGTGGCCCAACTCAAACATTGGCCTAGCTACACGTTTCCTGGAAATGGGCTTTGGCCCATGACGCGTTCTGTTGATACAAAGAGGTCTCTGTTAATTTCTGATCATGAATATGCCTTTTGGTGTAGTGGTTTGCCTCCTAGGTGTTGTGCGTGAGGGCGCGGGTTCGATTCCCATGGGGCTCATATTTCTTTTTAATGTTCACTTGGTAGGAGACCTTGCAAGTGGGTCCTGCTTGTCAGGTTAGTTCGGCGGCGGGTCCCACCCACTGGGTAGTGGGTCCTACGTGTCAGGTAGGTGGCGGGTCCCATTGGTAGGGTATTTGGTCCATGTCAGATGGGTCCCACATGTCAGTTCGGTGGGTCCTACCTGTCGGGTCGGTGGTGGGTCCCGCTTGCAGGGTAATGGGTCCATGTGACAAATCCGCAGGGCCTACCTGTCAAGGTTGGTGGGACCCACGTGCCATTGGATAGTCGTTGTAGGTAGGCTTCATGGTCAACAAGTCAATGTGTGGGCCTCACCCGTCACTGCTAGGTTTAAATTGACACATGAGCATGACACATAGATGAAAATTGACACCTAGACATGACACATAGGCGAAACTGCTGAGGTGGCCGCCCCTTCATTTCATCGCATTACAAATTAGCAATTATGACCATCTAGATTGGTCCTAATCAGCCAGAATTCAGGCATAGATCGGTGTTGTCTATGTTATGACCATTTTGTGTAAGGCAATTACAACCTTTTTTTAACTAGAATGGTCGTTATGGTTTAGGGTTTTGACCCTCATTTACAGCTTACGACCAATCAGTTCTAAATGGTCGTAGATTTACGACCAATTCATCCACAGTCATTAAGAGAAGGTCACAAGTTGACATATTTCTTGTAGTGTATATGAGACATGTGGGTAACTACCACTGGCTGGTATGATCTATTTTCCCCATATATATATATATTAAATTAAACACTTTACATAATTTTTTAAATTGTTAAATATATATTTCAGTAATGTTAATCATGTGTGCGAACAAAGTTTATGACATTGAAAAAATGTCACGTGTTTAAAAAATATGCGTGCATTTTAAAAATTGTTTATACAATGTATAAAAGGTTTGCGCAATTCAAAAAATGTTTCAAACATTCAAAAAATGTATGTTACATTTTTAAAAAATTCACTAGTCCAAAAATGTTTTGTGACATTTTATAAAAATTGGATACAATGTAAAACAAAATGTTCGTGTAATGTAAAAATACGTTTCGTACTATTATAAAATGTATGTGTCATTTTATAGAAAAATTCTGATAATTCAAAAAAATATGTCCGGCACTTAAAAAAATATTTATGCAATGTAAAACAAATTTTCCCGTAGGTAGAAAATGTTTATCACATTAAAAAAATGTACGTGACATTTTAAGAAATATTGAAGTGTCTCCAAAAAAATGACCGTTGAAAATTAGAAGATATATGTACAATGAAAAAAAATGTTTGTGTGCTTAAAAAATGTTTATTTCCATTAAAACAATGTACAACGTGTATTTGGAAAATGTTACTACATATTCAAAAAAGTGTTCATAATTGTAGAGATGCGTGTGCAGAACACACGCGTGACACTGTGGACTAGCGACGTCCTTCGGATAGTTCGGGATTGGGGCACGAAGGCATGGATCTGCGGACGAAAATATACACAATCGACACGATGATTTACCCAGGTTCGGGTCGCATGGTGCGTAATACCCTACTCCTGCTTTTTGTGTGTGTTTATGGCTGGATTAGAGCTACAAATCTTTTCCGGGAACGGACAAGTCAGTGTGCTCCTACTGATGATCTAACAAGTGTCCAACCTTGTTCTACTTGCTCTATTTCTTTTCCTTTCCTTTCTCCTTCCATTCCTATGGCCCGGCCATCCTTTTATATCCAAGGGGTATCACAGATGGCTTCGTGGCTAAGAAAGTGGTCTCGATCCGACCAGGTAGGTGGATTCATTAAATGAGTGATGATGTGTCATCGTCTTCTGTCTTCTGGGAATGGACACCTGTCTTGTCAACACCGACCTTGGTGACACCTGCTTGAGGCGTGATATGTCTCGGCACAGGCGTGCATCATGCGGCGGCGGCGGTGAGTGAGTCACCCCTTGCCTACCCACTCGTCGCGTGGCGTGAGAGCCCTGCGAGCGCAGAACCACTGCGCCACGCATAAGTGAGGCGGTAACTTGCTGTTGAAGTCTGGCTGAGTGCGCACTAGCTATGGACAGCTGTTGTCGGGTGGGATCTTTCCCGGGTCTTGGCCGGAGATCGTTGTCGGGCGTCTTGATCTGGTACTTACTGATCTTGAGAGCGTTCAATCGTCATGCAGAACTTTGGGACAAAGATCTTCATGCCACCACTGAGCACAAGCTTTGCTTGATGTATATGATTGTTGATGTTCTTCTTGACGAAGATTTGCATACCACCACCAAAGAGGATAGTATTACGCATCTCTTCTGCCTCCTTGAGTTTTATCCAGGGGTGACCGTGGGGCGCACGGTTGGGTGCGTGACACATTTTGCCACAGTACCGACAATAATATGTTATTTTTAAATGTACATCATGTATTCAAAAAAGTCCAAAGTGTATCTGAAAAATATTTCGCATGTGCTCTAAAAATGTACATTGTGTATCCAGAAAAAAGTATAAATGAGTTAAAAAAGAATATCAATTAAAATCACAAACAACCAAAAAAATAAGAGCATTATTACATTCAGTCAAATATTCATTATAAAAAAAATAGTTTATTCCACACAAGTTTAAAACATGCACCATATACACACTAGCAAGTATTTTACAACACATGCAACTTTAGCTAGGTACACACTAGTGGGTGGTGCATATACAAGCCAGTACACTTACACACAATACTAGAAAAAGAGAGGCAGGCCAACAAGACAATGCATACATACTCTCTTGTGACCATGCTGAAAACAAAAATGCGATGCAAACTAATATAGATGTTGGTATATAACAACCAATCTTCTGCATTTATATGTTCTCTCAGATCAGCTGATCTTTAGTAGTTCCACATGTCATCCATACCCATATTGATCAACGACATCTCGTCGGACGTTGATGCGCCACCATTGCCATCGTTGTTGTTGCTCGGTCCAGTCATAACATCCTCCCGCGACATTATGCACGATTGTGACGCCCCCGGCCCGATCGTGCACTAATCATACACGCAAATGCACACGATCAAGCCTAAGGACTCACGGGAAGATATCACAACACAACTCTAAAACATAAATAAAGTCATACAAGCTTTATATTACAAGCCAGGGGCCTCGAGGGCTCGAATACATAAGCTTGCGAACAAGCGTCAGCGGAAGCATCAGATATCTGAGTACAGATATGAAATAGAAACAGAAAGGCCTTTAGGAAGGCGGGGCAAAATAAAACACTACGATCGAAAGGCGAAGGCCTCCTGCCTGGGACCCTCCGATCCTACTCCTGGTCGTCAGTCAACTCGTAGTAGTATCCATCCTCTGGGTAGTAGTAGTAACGATCGTCGGGGCATCTGTCTCAGGGGGCTCTGTCCTCTGGTCACGTCAAACTGATATGGGGAAAAAAAGGAAAACAAAGCAACCGTGAGTACTCAGAAGTACTCAGCAAGCAAGGATCTACACTACATATGCAACATTTTCAAAGGGAGGCTGTATATGTGGACTGGGCTGCAGAAATGCCAGAATAGAGAGAAGGCCTAGTCCTATCGAAGACTAGCATCTTCAGCGGTCTTGCAGCAGTAGAAGAGAGTAGAACAATACCATATAATGTAGCAGTAATAATATCAACCTCACCCAGAGATCCTTTCTCGACTCCCTGCGAGAAAGCAATCCCAGAGCCATAACGTCTTCAAACCTCGTCCTGAGATCCCTTCTCGACTCCCTGCGAGAAGCAATCCTAGAGCCATATATACAGGTCTCATCACAGGTATCCAGTTCTAAATTGTATCAATCAGGATACAACTCCGAGTGTCCTTTACCGTAGGACCGGCTATCGATAGAAATGTTCTTCCCTGCAGGGGTGCACCAACTTACCCAACACGCTCGATTAACTCCGGCCGGACACACTTTCCTGGGTCATGCCCGGCCTCGGCCAAACGACACATCGCAACCCTACCTACAGCTCAGCAGAGAGGTCCCCGCCGGTCTACATCCTAAGCGCAAGGGGGTCTTGGCCATCGCCCCTCGCCCTCCGGGTCGTTGCGCACAGGGTGGATACCAGCATCGCCTCGGGTGGCCGACACGATCCGACCGTACCGCCATGCTGAACTGGACGTCTGACAGAGCTTTCGGCTGATGCATACGATGCAGAACGCCCATACTATGCCCACGTGATGGTTAGTGCTATCAGGCCAGAGGCCTGCTCGGATCAAATATCCAAATCGTTAGGACTAGGGCTTGCGGTAACGAGCAGAGACTCACGAAAGATGTGACCCCGTGGCCCCGTCTCGAGGACTTGCGGCAAGGGTTAAGAATGCCCGGCCGCGCCTCGTATTCACAACTCGGGCACCACACTGGCAACCCGCCTTCACATCACACGCGGGTACCCCTCAGGGTCGACCCGCCTTTCCAAGTAACAATGTAAGGTCCAAGTATCCGTGTGTCCATAACATCAGGGAATCCGAGGTATCACCCTCATTGAATTCCCACTCGATGTATCCGTCAAGGTGAACTAGGAGGAATCACCCTCACTGGGTCCACACTTGAGGTGTTGTACGACAGCGTCGTTATCGGAAGCGGTGAAGGAGGAATCACCCTCGATGACCACGACCGAATAACTACTCTACAGAGTTAACATCAGAAGTGCTACATGAGGTTTCACCCTCGACACTCGATAGTAACACTGCAGTGTCGTTACAACTAAGGGGGGTGATGTGCGGTGTCGGGTCCTGGTCTTCAATCCCATTGATCGGGTCTTCTGACGATCCAGCGCGGCAGTCGGGATAAGTGGGGTCACTGATAGGTCTCTACCCAGCCTAGACTAAACAGTTTAGGATATGTAGGTAATTATCAACAGCAGGTTACAATGAACAGGCTATGCATCAGAATAGGTAAAGCAGCAGCAGCAGTAATTCTAATGCAAGCATGAGAAATTTAGAATGGGCGATATCGGTATGCTCAAGGGAGGGGCTTGCCTGGTTGCTCGGCGGCAAGGGCAAGGTCGTCTATGGTGTCTTCGGGCTCCGGAGCTGCGTCGGTCTCGGGGACGACGTCGGGGTCGGGGGCTATCGAGAGAGAAGAGGGGGAGGAAACAGTATAAATATATAGCAAACATGAGCATGACAAATACGATACACGGTGCTAGGGGTAGTCTAACGCAGCATCACACGTGACAGACGGAGCGGGAGAATATCTGACGATATTTCCCGGGTCTTTGGAATTATCGGACAGAGGATAAGAGGGGAACGGTTGCAAGTTCGGATAGTTAGGGACGCGTGACGGGCGAACGGACCGCGTATTCAGATTCGTCTCGTCGTTCTGAGCAACTTTCATGTACAAAGTATTTTCATCTGAGCTACGGATTATTTTATATGATTTTCTAAAGTTTTTAATATTTTCTGAATTTATTTTTATTATTTAATTTCGAATTATCCAGAATAGTAACTGATGACATCAGCATGACATCATGCTGATGTCAGCAGTCATTAGGGTTAAGTTAATTAATTACTGCTTAATTTAACTAACTAATTAATTAGACTAATTAATTAAATTAATTAATTATTTAATTGACTAATTATTTTTATTTTTATTTATTTATTTTGTAAAATCATTTTGGGGGCGGGCGCCTCGTGTCATAGGCCCAGGGGGCCAAATCGGGCGCCGGGTGCGGTTGCTGGGCGCCAGCGGGCACCACCCGTGCGGCGCCGAGCCGACCAGGGGAACGGGGCGAGGCCACCGGGGCGCGGTGCGGCGCCACCAGCGGGCGGCGGGTGGAGGCGGCAAGCGGGGCCGCGGGGCAGCGGCGGACATGGCCGCGGTGGGGACTCGCCGCCGGGGCGCGAGGCGAGGCCACGGCGGTGGGGGTGCGCGAGGTGGGGCCGCGGCAACAACAGCAGGACGACGGGGTCGCGCGAGGGGGCGGCAGCAGCGCGGCAACGCGCGCGCGGGCGCGTGAGCGTGCAGCAGCAGGGGCGAGCGGCGGCACGGGGGCGCGAGCAGCGGGGCGGAGCGCGGCGATGGGCTCGGGGCGGCGCGAGCAGGCACGGGGCTGAATGTACATTGATCTGTGAACATGGTAAACTATAGCTTCAGCTTTCATGCACCAATCACACTTTTGCACAATTTCATAGATTCAGTCTATTTTGTTTGGTTACATTTAGATCAGATTGAATCCATGGTGCCAGAAAGTCTGAGTAGTTTTCTAAACCTACAGGCATCACATATGTTCAGCTTAGGACATTTACCGTAACGGTTGTGACAAATGGAAAACATGTAGATATACATGTTTGGTTACACGAGTGCATGACTTCTAGCAAGTGTGATTGGATGATGGATTATGAGGTGTGTGCACTTGGGTACTTTGTTTTAATCTCAGGTGGCATGTTGTAAAATCAAAGCACTAAACAATCGGCGCCATCTTTTTAAATCATTTTGTCTGTGTGTGGTTTCTAATATGCATGTGAATCCATTCATGCACAATCGGTTGTACATCGTTCATAGTTAGTGTTGTCCTATACATGTCTGGCTCCTCATTGAAAATGTGATGGCTGATGTGTTGGCCCTGTACAAGACTACCGTATGATGCATTCAGTTGAGTTTCTGTAAGTCAGGGACTAGTGATGCATATTATCTCCAAATAAACTATATTTAAAATAGATGCAATTGGTCCTGATCTGAGGAATTGGTTTGTGTGATGATTTTTTGCTTTGGAGCGGCTATGGAGGGGAGCAGCCCTGCGGCAGCGTCGACGCCGCTGCAGCGACCACGACCACGTGTCAAAAGGAAAGGTACAAACTAAGCTACATACATATTCCTAGCTTTGGAAAGAAATAATGAATAGGCGATCACCACAGGCCGCCCTAAACAACAACACATGCATCATGCTGCATTGTTTGACACGTGAATTCAATTGCTACAGTGGTTGATAGCCTGAGAAGCAATGAGAGTTTCATACTTTTAGTCTCCGCTAGCTCTGCTCTGTTCATGTTGTACCGAACGCTAATCGCCAGTGAATAAATAATCCATCATTTAATCATTTATCGGTGTTTGTCAAGCTTGCTGATGAGAGTTTTTAAATTTTGATAGGTTGCAGTGCAAGACCACTTGAGCAGCAATGCAGCACCATGGCTTGGTAAGTCTCTAATTTGGATGAAACCGATGGCTACTATTCAGACTCATTTGCCGCACAAAATAGACCCGTTTTTCCAAATGCGGTTAACAACCATGGAAATAACTAGGATGTAAAGGATACACACGATATATGAAACTTCAAGAAAGTACATTGGAATCCTCACAAAGACGTACTTTCTATAATTTTGAATGTTTAATGTTAATTCCAAAACCTCTCCATTATTAAATGTGTCTACTTCATCTCTGGCACAATCTGTTATCTTCTAATTCAGTTGTGTGAAATGTTTGAACCTTATTTCAATAAAACAAATGATGGTATCTACCCAAAGAGGGTTGACTATTAAGAAAGTTGACTATGTATATCAAATCATTTCAGAGAATTTGTTATTTTATGATGGGCATTGCGATGACAGTTGTTCTTGAGAGTGTTGCAGTTGTATAAATTGATTTAGTGGCAACTTAACTGGTATGGATCTTAGAGGTAGCTGCACCCACCTCTTACCCGTTTCTACTAATACCAATACTTTCCGTGCGTTGGTGTTATGATGAACCACAGTGCTTGTTTTGTATGATCAAATCAAATAAATAACCAGGACAAAATTGTTTTGTTCGATACAGCAAAGAGAACACACAACCAATTTGCTTACATATTTTTGCTACCTGTTATGAAATTGCATCACGTGTTATGCGGAAAATTGATTTCGGGCACTCTTTAAGTGTAATATTTCAATTTCAGGTTTTTCTTTGTATGCTCCTATAAAACTCGCCGATTTTTTTCCGGATGCCTGGCACATTACCCGTTTATGTACACAATATTAGTTTATGTATATTTGCTCATGGAGATCATCAATGTTTAAAGAAATGTGCAGTCTATTGATATGTTTCTTCTTTGACAGGTCTTCTTTGTGGGGTGCTTATCCCTGCTTCTACTTCCCTCCCCAGGTGAAAGGCGGTGTCGACAAGCCTTCATCCTGGACCCCCATGACGTCTCTCTATCGTCCTAAAGGTATCATCAGATGTTCTCCTCCATGGTTGATTGTTCACTAGGCTCTAGACCATGGAAGCACCAGCGCTCCGGTGAACAGTTTGGCAGATGCTGAGCTTGTTAGTTTAGCGTGTGGTTAGGAAAATTGACATTTGCTTTAGCATGTGGTTTGGCTATGCTCTTAATTAGGTATAAATAGTTTTAGATTCAAGTACTTCTGACTGATTACCATATGAAGAGATTTACTTATGGTAGTGTTTTTATCGTAATTGTTTGGGTGAAACCTAATATATAGGACTACTACGTTGTTAAATAACTAATAGCTTCCTAACTATTATACCTTTCTGATCTTCTCCTTTTCTTGTGTCCGGTAACTGGTGAGGATATATAAAAAGGACACCACCAATAGCATAGCACCTTACTGCTGCCATCACATGCATGTATAAATTATAGTCTAACTTTAGGTTCCCCCTTATGGCCTTCCTCTAATCACAAGAGATACAAAGAGATGAAGTTGATTTTAGTTCTGTATAATTGATGTATTTACCAATGAAAGCACCTACTTCTGACATCTTTGTAGGTAAGAAATATATGCTAACTCTGGGTTTTCCTTATGCCTGGCCTCTAATCATAGAGGTACAAAGAGCATGCAGTTGGTTTTAATTCTGTATACCATAATTTGATGTATTTATTAATGATGCAGTTGGTTTTCATTTTGTATATATGTGATGTATGATAACTTACATATTGTTTAAATTAAGCACTAAGATCTGTCTAGATAGCAATCAGGGAGGATGATTTACTCTATATGGTCTGGATCAGTGTTTAAAATATTGTGATGAAACATACATCAATAGAAAGCCTTTATCCGGTAATGCACCCCCTTTTTTCTATTGCATATAATTATTTTGGTATTCACCCCGGACGCATAAATTTAAATTGCTTGTGGTCTTCGCACCATTTTCTATTAAACTCTGGTAAATACCAATGGGAAATTTCTTTAAGGCTATAGCAATGAGGAAAAGAAAGGCTCTTAGTTTTTGACTAATGAATACCACATCAATTCTCGCCTTTGGTTTGATTTATATTCCAAATACTCATGTTATGTCACTTGCTTCATGAATTTAAGCGTACCTTGGTTCAATTCTAATTTTGATGGATAAGAGTTCAATACAAATGCATGTGTGAGATGTTTATGATCATGTTGCAATCTCATGGGAGGCTATAGGTTTGGTTCATTTGGAGTTTATGATTTTCCTTTTTGTTCGAAAAAATTACTTGGCCAGTTGTATTCATCACATATTTCATTGTTTTTATGCATTATAGAGTGATGTATTGCATTGCCATCTCTGCCTCTCCCCTTCCTGTGAAGGTACCAAAGGCCATCTCTGCCGCTACCTTCTTCATAATTTTCCCTCTTTTTGTGTTACATAGCATTGATATTTATTTTTTTGTAAAAAATCCAGTATTATTTGTGCTGGATTATGTTACATTTTGCATCTATACTTGAATGTACTGGATAACAATACTTTCAAGAACCTTTGATTTAATCTCATGCGCAAGTCTGATTGTATTGCTAGCTTATTCCGCAACTAGAAATGTAGTTATATATTTATTCTAAAAAATGAATTGTTATATGTTCCTCGATTTTTTGTCATTCATGGTGCTTTTCATTGGGTTGCTATGTTCAAAGGTCTCATTTGAGCCCTTATTTAGTTTTAAAGGTCTCATTTGAGGCACTTGTTTTCATAAACTTTGAGATATAGTAAAGAGCCATATTCTTATGACTATGTGGCACGCTGTATGAATTCTGTTGTCCAACGCAACATGTACATCAACATGTATTTACAAGGGAGGCGCTGGACGACAAGCTGTCAGACCAAACTGTCTCTAAGTTATGAAACAGGAGGTAGTTGTATATATATTGTCTAATGTTATGCCATACAGGACCATACGATTTCTTATAATGTTGTATCTCTGCTTTTGGGATATTGATGTAATAGACTTATTGTCGTGGGCAACCATTATATGGATGAGTAGATGTGGGTGTATTATGCCTTGTGTGATCAATAGAATCTATCAAAGGGCAGCTACTCTCCCCGTTGGTATTTGGAATTTGACGCTTCTCGTATATTAAGTATACATCCTTCTGTAATGAATGTATTGTTTTGAACATATGAACTTGGGTGATCACTATTCCTTGCTTGGGTCTTTATGCTTTTCTTATCAAATAGCAATCTATCATAGGTAGCTACTTGCTCTTTTATTTGGATTTGTCATTGTTAGGATTAGGCAGAACTCGGCAACTTGCGCCAAGATGTGTTGGCAATAGTTATGCTTTCTATAAACTGACTACTTGAAAAAATGTACTTTGTTTACATGCCTGGGCAATTGTGGTGAGGCTTGGTACATCGTGTGACCTACTGGGTTGGTATTATAAGGTGCTTAGTTCCTTCTTTAGAGCTTGCAAGCCACATTTTTATCTTGAGGCTCCATCAAATAGAGGCATCGTAGTTGTCTTAACGCTCCATCAGAATAGAGGCATCTTATTTGTTTAAATTTTCCTTGGGTCAAATCACAGATAATGATTTTGTGTATGGCACTGTACTGACCAATATCATGCTATTTTTTATTTGCAATGCTTCAATGAGGTGTATTATCGGATTGGTATGAATGTACCTGACAGCGAGCTGTCGGGTGCCGCAAGCCGCACTTCCTACCTAGTTAAACAAAGCCCGGACAACGCAAATTCTTTCTGGAAAGTATCTTGCCAGTAATGCATTCGGTCCTATTAAGCATCTCCCTCCATATCTCTATATATCATTGATTCTTCCATGGATAGACACATCTCTATCGTTGCCTCCCAACATTTGTTCCACCTCAGCACACATTTCCCAAAGAGCCTTCGCCATGGCAAGACCACCTTCAAGTTCAGCAGCAGAAAAACAAAAGCTAAATCTGTCGCCGGGGTTCAGGTTCAAACAACGAACATGGAGATCATCATCTTCTACCTGGTACCCAAGGTTCTAAAGAAAGCCTTCGACATGACGGTGGTCGGGGAGGTGGTCTGAAAAAATATGAGCCTGGAATCTCCCAAATGAGGTAAGATGGGGGAGAAGGAGTGATATTCTTCTCCCAGAAGGACTGAAGTACCCAACCGCGGATACGCGGACCAACCGGGCCATGAACGCTAGCTATGAAGGCCCTCGAAAAGGACAGAAGATCATTTATCGCCCGACCAAAAAGTCTAATCGGCATGAAGGAGAACACTGGTCTTCTACAAGGGCAAGGGCCCTAGGGGGAGAAGACAAACTGGATGATGCATGAGTACAGAATCGAGATCGACAAGCAGCCGACACCCAACTTGCCCACCAACATCGTTGAGCACCAGCATTAATGCGCCCTTCAAGTATTTTTAGTCCTTGACTAGTAGTACTCATGACTAATGAATTCTCTTGAACAAACATATCTAGCTAGTGACCAATTATTGATTTTAAACTAATTTAGTTTAAGTACGTTGGTAGGAGACTATGTGGTTTGCCAGAATTTTCCATAAGAGCACAGGAGTGAAGAGGGGGTGATGCCGTCATATGCCCCGCCCAATCTTATGTCCTGGGCCGAGCAGCATCGGGGCTTCCTCGAATACAGTACATCGCTTCTCTCATTGACTATGACGTGTTGTTATCACTGGCGCCACCACCGCTGCTTGCCAACTTCTGTGTACCAGATGCCCCATCAAGGCCGGATCATCCATGATGGGTAGTGTGGCCTCCCACTTCAGTGTACATATTTTTATATAGAGAAACATTTTGTTTTACATTGCATCCAATTTTTTCAAAGGTCACAAAAACATTTTTGGACTAGTGAAATTTTTTAATGTAACATACATTTTTTGAAGTATGAATATTTTTTAAATTACGCAAACCTTTCGTAGATTGTATAAACACTTTTAAAATGGCACTTAAATTTTTTTAAACACGTGACATTTTCACCACCTGGACATGGCCTTACAGCAAGAGAGCACATATGGTTGAAAGGATAGGGAGGCATGTCTATCTATTTAGCTAGCTCGCATACATCCATCCACTTCCAATAAAAACAAATTAAACAAAGCCTGGACAACGTCAAATTCTCTGGAAAGTATCTTGCCAGTACATGCATTCTGTCCTATGAAGCATCTCTTCTATATCTCTATATAGCATTGAATTCCTTTATAGATAGACACATCTCTATCGTTGCTCCCAACATTTGTTCCACCTCAGCACACATTTCCCAAAGAGCATTCGCCATGGCAAGCCACCTTCAAGTTCAACAGCAGAAACAAAAGCTAAATTGCGCCGGGGTTTAGGTTTTCACCGACGAACATGGAGATCCATCATGTCTCTACCTGGTCCCCAAGTTCTGAAGAAGCCTTCGACAGAAGGTGGTCGGGAGAGGGATATGAAAAAATACGAGCCATGGTAATCTCCCAAATGGAGGTAAAAGATGGGGAGAAGGAGCAATAATTTTCTCCTAGAAGGACCTGAAGTAACCCACCGGGATACGGACCAACCGGGCATGAACGCTGCTTTTGGAAGGCTCCCGAAAAGGACAGAAGATCATTCTACAGCCGACCCAAAAGTCTCATCGGCATGATGAAGACACTGAATCTTCTACAAGGGTAGGGCCCCTAGGGGGGAGAAGACAAACTGGATTATGCATGAGGACAGAATCGAGATCGACAAGCAGCCGACACCCAACTTGCCAACCAACATCGTCGAAAGCCGCCAGCATTAATGCTTATTCCAAGGTATTTTTAGTTTCTGACTAGTAGTACTCATGACTGATGAATTCTCTTGTACAAACATATCTAGCTAGTGACAATTATTGATTTTAAACGTATTTAGTTTAATTATGTTGGTAGGAGGACTATGTGGTCTGAAGAATTTTCCATAAGAGCATAGGAACTGAAGAAGGTGGTGATGCCGTCATAAGCCCCGCCCAGTCTTATGTCCCATATGGGGAAGAGTAGCATCAGGGCTTCCTCGAAATCCAGACATCGACTTCTCTCATGGACTACGATGTGTTGTTGTCATGGCGCCACCGCCGCTGCTGTTGCAACTCTGTGTCCAGATGCTTGCCATCGGGGCCGGATCATCCATGATGGGTAGTGTGGCGCTCCCCAACTTCTGTGTACTATTTTACAATAGATAAACATTTTGTTTTACGTTGCATCCAATTTTTTTCAAATGTCACAATACATTTTTGGGACTAGTGAACATTTTTTTAAATGTAACATCATATTTTGAAGTATGAAATATTTTTTAATTGCGCAACCTTTCGTAATTGTATAAACACTTTTCAAAATGGCACTTACATTTTTTAAACACGTGACATTTTTCAACCACCTGACATGGCCCCACAGCAGAGAAGCATCATACAGTTTGTAAAGGGTAGGGAGGCATGTCATCTACCTAGACTAGCTCGCATACATCCATCCACTTCATAAAAAACAATTAAACAAGAGCCCGAGACAACGTCAACAGGATCATGCATGAGTACAGAATCGAGATCGACAGCAGCAGACACCCGACTTGCCCACCCCCCAACATCGTCGAAGCCACCAGCATTAATACGTCTTCCAAGGTATTTTGAGTCCTTGACTAGTGTACTCACGTCTGATGATTCGAATGTACATACATATCAAGCTTGTGACAATTATTGACTTTCACTAAATTTAGTTTATGTAGTGGTAGGAGGATATGTGGTCTGTAGAATTTTCCATAAGAGCCAGGACTGAACAAGGAGGTTGATGTTGTCATATACCCCGCCATTTCCTATGTCCATGGGGCAGAGCAGCATCGGGGCTTCTTCGAATCCATTACATTGCTCCTCTCATGGACTACGACACGTTGGTCACCGACGCCACGCCGCTGCTTGCCTGCAACTTCTTTGTACCAGATGCATGCATCGGGGCCGGATCATCCATGATGGGTAGTGTGTCGCTCCCAATGATGAACAACCACTACTTTGGGAACCACCACCACCAATGATGGCCGCCCAGCACAGTCGTCGAGGTCATTCAACAACCACCCCATCAACAGCAGATGATGCATATGAGTGCAGACCGGCTCATGGCCGTGGTAGATCCTGGGAGCGGTTCATCGTTGTAACACCCCAGTGGTTAAATACAGTAACCACCCCTTTTGATTAGCCAGTCAGCATGATTACAGTGCATGATCATCATTTGCACCATAATGCATTTCAACTTCTAACTCAAATCAAATTTAAATGAAAGTGGAAAATAAAGTTATCAACATAGAAAATAAATTGTTATTAAATAGCAAATAAATCAGAGACCATTATAAATTGAAACCAACCTATTGGAATTGGGTAAGTGGCTCGAACATCCACAAACAGCGGCCGAAAGTAATATTTAATAACCTTGATTTAATCTAAAATAAATATGAAAAGATATTTACCCCAAACTAGTTTTTGGTGGTAGGATATATGTGCTGTGATTTTTGGGCAGCTCTCATATTTTACAAAACTCATTTGGATGCCCAACAATTTACTAAACAGAGTGTAGAAAAAAGAAAAGAAAAAGAAAGAAAAGGAGAACAACCCCCCCCCACGGCCAACTGGCCCCAGCCCGTGGCCGACCGCGCCCAGCTGCGGCCCACACACTCTCTTATCCCCGGACCCGAACCCTCACCCCCCCCCCCCCCCATCCATTCCCCCCCGATCCCCTCCTCCATCCTCCCCGGCGCCTGAGCCGCCGCCGCCGCCGGACCCCGCCGCCGGCGCCGTCCTCGCCGTGCCCACCAACCTCCCCCCCCCCATAACCCCACTCCTCACCCTGAACCTAATCCCCACCCCACATCCCCTCGCTCCTCTCCTCCCATCTGGATCGGGGAAGAGGAGCCAGACCCGCCGCCGCCCTCCCGGCGCCAGCACGCCGCTGCTGGGCCCTTCGATCGCCGCACGCCCGGACGTCTCCCCTCCCTCCACGGAGCGCTCGATCCCGCCGCCGCCCCGCGCCTCCGTCGCCGGCCCTCCATCCCTGGCGCCGCCCCGCCGTCATCGCCTCGCGTCCCCGTCTCCCCCTGCCT